>CM062819.1:1246916625-1247314125 GCA_031772625.1 Pinus tabuliformis
AAAATTTAAGTACAGAAAATTATGTTTATATATTAATATATAGAATATCTAAACGTGTATTATTGATATAATTAAATTTTTGATATATTTAAAAGTAAAAAAAAAAAAAAAAAAATATGAATTAATTTAAAATTATGATAGAGAATAAGGAATAGGATTTTTTTATATGGATATATAGTTTTGAGTTTGAATAGGTGCTTATAAAAGTTACTTGTAAGGTTAGTTTGAGGAAAAATAAATAGTAAATATATTTTTAGGATAAATAGTAAATTTAGGGTAAAAATGATTTAGATTAACAATTTTTTTTTTTATGGGGATAGTGATTTATTTGGTTAGAAAATGGTTTGGAGTCTTTGCTAAATGATTTGTAATAATGATTTTTCTTATGAATATTCCTTTTATAGCTTAGCATTAAGGATGATTAACAATAGAGGATAAGGGATAACAGAAAGTAACATATATGTAAATCTTAAAAAAATAAATTTAGAAACATCTAAATCATGTCTTATTGTTTAAATTTTATTGATACACTAGTATACTATATATGAGGTTGTTGTTTCAATTATTTATTTATGTCAACATGGAAATATTGAAGTATAATATTTCATGGTGTGATGGTATGTGTTTTTTTTTATAATGATGTTGTATTCTCGTGATGGATATGATATACATAGGGATTATGAGGCTATGATATGAGGTTATATTGACATGTGGTTAGTTTATTATGTGATGTCATGATATGTATTTGATGCTGATATGTTGATGTTATAACTTAGGAGGGTATTTTATGATGTGAACCATGTGGTAACCACATACAAAATTTATGACATGTAAGAGTATTAAATTCTTTACTATTCAAAACGTTGTGATAACAACTATGTTATGTTATTAGGATGACATGCACGAGTTGGCATGTGGATTTATTTCTATGATGTTATGATTATAACTAATGCATTGATTGCGTGTTGAGATATGGTTATTGACAGTAAGTCCAAAAATGGGTCGAGATGGTTGTTTATTTAATGATCTCTTGAGAGCCCATACTGGCGAGGGAGAATATCTAACACCATATCGGTTGAGGACATACACAATCAACACTACATATACCAATGGTTCCTTTGTCTTGTATAAATCTTGATGGATAGTTCTTGAGGGGGTATGGGACCATCTTGAGGAGGCCAAGTGCTTGATATTTGATTGGGATGCCAAAGTTTGGTGAGGGTGCAAGGAATTCAATGCCTGGGGTTGTGCACAGTAGTGAATGTGGAGGCAGTGGGCAAATATTTCAAGATGCATGGAATACTACTGCATGGAGTATTGAGTCGAGTGCCTGCCTTGGGGCAGATGAGGTGTGAGTTGCGCACGAGCCTTGGGCTATGGTATAGACTGATGATGCTTTATGAATGGTTTCGAAAGTTGGGAAAAAGGATAGGGAATCCTTGGGATTTCCTCGGTGATGTGAAAACTTTCGATGCTCGCTGGTTATACTAGTTCAGTAGAAGGTGTAGGGAAAATGTGAAGTAATAAATAGCTAAATAAATAAAATGTTAAATGATTCAACTTCACTTTGCGACGAAGTTCGTTAAAGAGGGGGAGTATGTAATGCACTTTAATAATAATAAAATAATAATAATAATACAAAAATAAAATAGTATAATATTAAAATATAATTAAATAAATAATAAACAATAAAGAAAAGATAATCATAGTAAATAAATAGTAAACAATAAAGAAAAGATAATAATAAAAAATAAAAAATAAATAAATAAAAACAATAAAGAAAAGATAATAATAGTAAATAAATAATAAATAATGAAGACAATATAATAATAAATAATAATAAACTAGAGTTATAAATAAATATATCTAAAAGTAAGCTATAAAATTAGTAAGAATAAGTAAGGCTAACAAAAAGTAAAAAGAAATAAAATAAGAAAGAGTTAAATTAAGAGAAATATTAAATTAAGTAAAACTTAAAATAAAGAAATAAAAGTTGGTATGTTGACATATGGAATGTGTGCATGCAGATCCCTTTCCATTTTTTGAACTGCTCGGTATATTTAATGGACGATGAAGAGGATGAGATTCATTCATTCATTCATCCATTTTCTTGCAAGAAAAGTGTTGTGAGACAAAGGATTTCCTGGCAGTAGTATGTTGATTGAGGGCTTGGGGGTGGCCAGTTGTAGAAAGATTATGTGCAACTGAGCCTACTGTTGGGTGGAGAGTCGTCCCCAAAACTTTGTTGTGCTTAGTGGAATTCAAATAACGTTCAACTCGAAAATCACAAGTAAGGAATATCATCGCTATAGGTAAGCTATCTCTGCTCATATTTTTTCAAAATTTTATGCTAATTAGTTGAATAGTTGTGTATTGATTATAAATCACATAATTGATCTAATTAGTTGTATATTTGAATTGTGAGTTGTTATAAAGCCTCCGTGGTATTCCTGTTGGGTCTCATTGTCAAGTGGGACCTCTCACATTTAAAGCCTCCTCCAATAAAAAAGGGTCTTGATGCATATTCCATTGTTTCGTGCCTTGTTTACATGAGCCCATTGCTTCCATCTCAGGCCTTCCTCCTGTAACCCTTTGTAATTTCGTCGCGATGCACCTATCGGGTTCATTGTTGCGGGCTTATGTGTTATGTTGGATCTGCCAGTGACCAATAACGATGATCTGTTTCTGCTCTATCTACCCCCATAAGCCTGATCCTCATTTAGTGGTTTCACTATGCATTCCTTGTGCTTTTCTACTCTTCCAAACTTGTCTACACTCCTAGAGAGCCTGCTACCTCCTTAGCTCTACTAACTTTGACTTGGGGCACTTAAGCTTTGACTGACAATAACTCCTGCTCCATGAGGCCATTTGTAGACTTCCACATACCATTGGAAAGCTATTTTAGAGCACTAACTAATTATGCCACTTCCATGAGCCTTTAAGCTAATCTATTGAGGTAGAATCTACCCCAAATCCCAGGACTCCCAACCATCATATCTATAAGACTTTATAGCTTATTTTCATATCTTTCTACTATGATCATTCCCCACCTAAGGCACCTCTCTCTCTCAGAAAATGGTATTTGATTGGAATGTGTTTGTTTTTTGAGTGCATGACAGGATTTTTATAGATACTTATGGCACTAGTATTATCACAAAGAATAAGTACAGGTTGAGGACAAGTGACTTGAATATATTGCAACGTTGGGATCATCCATAGAAGTTGAGTATATAAATATGTAACAACAACATATTCTCCCTCAAAATAAGATAAAGCGATAGAATTTTTTTTCTTATTGAATCAAGAAACTAAGCAAGGTCCCAAATAGAATGCTCCTCCACTAGTACTTTTGTGATTATCAACATTACCTGCCCAATCTACATCTGTGTAAGAATGAAGTGTAAAGTTTGCATTTTTGATATACCATAGACCAAAATATTGAGTGCCTTACATATAATTGAATACTCTTAATTTCTTAGAGATGAGTTTCCTTAGGATTTGCTTGAAATCATCCAACTATGCCAACTGCATGCATAATGTCTGGTCTTGTACCTATAAGATAGATCAAGATTCCAATCATACATCTATATTATGGTTGATTAATTGAAGGAGAATCGTCATTTTGACTAAGAATGCATCCTATTACCATTGGTGTGCATATAGGTTTGCAATATTCCAGTCCATATTTCTTCATAATTTGTTTGAGATACTTGGTTTGGGAAAGAAAGATGTCATATTTAGTTTGTTGAACTTGAAGACCAAGAAATTATGTTAGCTCACTAAGTAGAGACATTTCAAATTCCTATTGCATAGTGAATCAAATCCTTGACTCATAGATTCAACATTGCTTCCAAATATGATGTCATCTACATAAACTACTACTATCAAAATTTTGTCTTGATCAAATTTTATATATATATATATATATATATATATATATATATATATATATAGATCTCTTTTTGAATCCTTGTTGCTGAAGATGCCTGTCAAGACAATAATACCATGCACGAGGAGATTGTTTTAAACCATACAATGCATTATTAAATGTACAAACAAGATTTTGATCATTTCAAAGAATGAATCCTTTAGGTCGTTCAATATAAACTTCTTCTTCTAGATCCCCATTTAAAAATGTAGATTTAACATCCATTTGATATACCTTAAAGTTGTGAAAGCTGGAAAATGCAAGAAACATTCTTATGGCTTCAATTATAGCTATAGAAGAATATGGCTCTTCAAATTCTATCCCTCCTATTGAGCATATCCTTTGCATACAAGTCTTGCTTTGTTTCGAATTACTTCTCCATTTTCATTTGTTTGTCCTTGAACACCCACTTTGTCCCAATTACATTTTTATCATGGAGCCTTGGTACTAATTCCCATGTACGGTTCTTTTCTATTTTATCAAGCTATTCATTAATTTCCTTAACCCAACATTCATCTTTCCTTACTTGATTCACATTTTGAGGTTCAATTGTGGATAGTAAGGCTAAGTGTCTAGAAGTTCCAACAATAGTTCTTCTAGTTTGTATTCGTGCTTCCTTTTCACTAGAATTTGAGATTCAAGGTGATTTTTTTTAACATACCTTCATGGTCTATTTTATGATATATCTGTATTTTCATTTCCTTCTACTGATGCTTTTCTATTTCCCTCTCCTAGAACTTTTTGGCTTATAGTAGGGAGAGGTTCGTCATATTCTTGTGATTCCCTTTTGGTACTCGTGGATGCTTCATCAATCACAACATCTATTCATTCAACAATATTTTGAAGCCTTTTATTGTAACATTGATATCCTTTTCTTCTAGAAGAGTATTCAAGGAGGATTCCTTCATCAACTCTAGATTTAAACTTTCCAAGCTTATCATTATTTTTCTTTATGAAACATTTGCTTCCAAAAATTCTAAAGTGTTTGACAATTGTAGGCTTACCAAACTAGAGTTCATATGGAGTTTTATCACTGTTTACTCGAACATGAGATTTGTTAAGTATATCAACGACTGTATGTGTTGCTTCTTGCTAGAAGGTCTGAGGTGTTCCTAACTCATCAAGTATTGCACGTGCCATTTGTTGAGTTGTCCTGTTCATTCTTTGTACCACTCCATTTTGTTGAGGAGTTTTAACTATAGAAAATTTCCTTTTGATGCCATGTTGTTCACAAAAATTGAAAAAATCATATGATATAAACTCTCCTCCTCTATTAGATCTAAGACATTTGATTTTTAGATCTAATTCATTTTCTACCAAATCCTTGAATACTTTAAACTTATCAAATTCCTCATCTGTATACTTTAGTAAACCTATCCAACAAATTCTTGTAAAGTCATCAATAAATAATATGAAGCATTGTTCACCATGAGGAGACTTATTTCTCATAGGAACACATAAATCAGTGTGAACAAGTTTAAGGGGTTTACTTGAAGTACCTTCTTTAGCTTTAAACTAAACTCTACATTGTTTTCCAAATTTCCATGTTTTGTAGATGCTATTTTTAGGTGGAGAGACGTTCAACAAGTCACAAACTTCTCCCATCCTGCTTGATTTGTATAACTGAGAAAATCTAAGGTTCCCCAAACTTTTGTGCCAAAGCCAAATTTCTTTATATTTTCTCAAATAATAATGCTCTTGGTTGCCTTCTAAGACATGGACATTTCCTGGAGTTCTCGTTCCCTTTATTATGATCTTACCTATATCCATATTTCCTACCATGTAATTCTTTGATCTAAATATAACTTCATGCTCTTCATCACACATTTGATTAACACTTACCAAGCTATGTCTTAACCCATCAACAAATAATACATTTTCAGCCTTAACCTTTTTCTTTAAAATCACATATCCTTTCCCTTTGATAATAACAGGGGAGTTATTACCAAAAGTCACATTCTTTTCTTTCTTTATTTCATTAAAAAAAAAACTTATCTCTATCACCTATCATATGATTTGAACATCCACTATCAGTGTACCATAGATTCTCTTGATCTCCTGCATATAATGCTAGACCATAATTTTCAGGGGCAGTGATTCTCTTTTTCCATACCTTGGGTGGTATTGTCTTTTGTTCATACTGGTAAGATGACTTCATCTTGTTTTTGCATTCAGTTTATTCATGACCAAAGCTATTGCAAATAGAAAATTCAATTTCATTATGAAGAGGTGAGAAACATTATAAGAATATTTATTTACCTCGATCTCATTCTGTTGTTTTCTTGCTTCTCTAGTCATAATTGTTTTATAAGAAACACAATGAACTTCTTTGTGACTAAAACTATGACAAGTGAAACATTGACCATTGAAGTAAGAATACCTGGGAGTATAATAACTTCTTGAGTAGCTTTCTTTTTTTTCATGGCAAGGTTGTTTTGCATGTGAAATATTTGATCCTTCATCCTTTTTCTGAGGTCTATAATTCTGATGATTGCTTCCTTTTACCGCACTGACGTAGCTTCCATTTGAGAAGATTTCATAGTTTTCGATGTTTCACCATTTGGATTATATCCAAGGCCTATATTTATTAGAGGAGAGTGTTGCACTTTAATTATTTCTTCTAAAGTATCACATCCTTTCGAAAATCTAAGATTTAGAGCTTTTGTTTTCTCAAGTTCCTTCTTTAGGCCCAAAATTTAAAGTTCTAAGTTTTCATAGTGACTTTCCTTTTTCTAGAAATTGTTTATTCAAATCTTCTTAAGCTAATTTAGCTTCTTCTAGATAATTTTTTAGCTGAGTTATTTCTTCAACAAGAGTGTTTTCCTTATACATATAGATTTCCTTTTCTTGATTTTTGTTTATAACCCTGAGTCTATCAATTTATTCTAGAGAATCCATAAAGACATCATTAGATTCATCTACACATTGTTCTTAAAATTCCATACATAAAAAACAATCCTGATCAAATTCATCATCCTCAATATTGGAAGAATATTCTCTATCTTCATGAGTATAAAAACTTTTCTTGTTATCAAAATATATTTTAACATTCCTCTTTGGAACATTCTTCCCTTTCTCATGATTTTATCTATAAGGACATTTAGTGGCATAGTGACCTAGTCTTCCATAGGAAAATAATTTCAAGTGAAGCTTACCTTTGAACTTGCTAGTTCCTACTTGGATTTTCTTCACAAAATTCGCTTCTTCTTCGTCTGAAACATAACCTGTTTCCTTAGGCTCTTCTTTTTCTTTCCCTTTGTTTTCGGCTTTGAATGTTTCTTCTCTAATATATGATGGGCCCCCTTTTCTCATCTCACAAGATTTTAAGATCCAATGGAGTTGTTCAATAGTGATATTCTTCAAATCCCACATTTATTCAATGGCACATACTTTAGAATCAAACTTTGGAGTTAATGATCTCAAAGTATTTTCAACAACAGTAACATCCTTTATTTCGTCACCAATATTTTTCATATATTTGAAAACCTCGTCTACTCTAAGGAAAAATCTTGCAATACTTTCATCATCATGCATTCTAAGAGTCTCATATTGAATTCTAAATGTTTGAAGTTTAGTTCTTTTTACCTTAGTGTCACCTTCATAGCTTTGGAAAAGCTTGTCCCATATAGCCTTTGCAGTATTTAGCTGCATGAATTTCACAAACTCAGATTCAGCCAAGCTTCCCAAGATAATATTGACTGCCTTCACATTGATCTCATATCATTTCTTCCCTACATCATATGTGGGAATGGAGGTTGGGTATTGATATCCACCTTCAACTATTTCCCATACATCAACTCCAAGTGCCTGCAAATATGCTCCGACTTTGACTTTTCAAAATACAAAGTTAGTTCCATTAAACAAAGGTGGCTTATTAGAAAATGCTCCTTCTTGACTACCCATATTGATGGATATCCCTTTAAGCGATCAAGCTTCTTCAAAGAGACCTTCTCTGATACCAATTATTGGGAGAAATACTAAGACGACGGGTGAATCATTATTTTAAATTCACTTTAACCTTCGAATTTCATAGGCTGAATTTTGTATGCTATTGTTCTTAAAGAAACCTGCGTATGTATGTGACTTCAAAGAAGGAAAACATCGAACATTCAATTTACTAATTTTTCAAGTGTTCCATCAGATGATTACCTTTAATCATTTCATCAATAAATAAATAACTTTCTAATATAAGAAAGAACAAAGAGATATCTCAACACACATAGAACACCAAGATTTTAGGTGGAAATGCAATGTGGGAGAATAACACCATTGTTGTTGTCTCTGTCTTCTTTCTTATTATATAAAAAAATCCTCATTTTCCTTTTTTTGTATTGATGCAGAATCTTACCAGTATGAAAACACTCACCTGTAGGAGGTTACAACCTCCACTCATTCTCAAGTACCCATTGGAAAGGAGCCACAACCCCCTAAACTCGTTTATCGACTTCTACTTGAAGGGAGCTCCTACCCCTTTCTGAAGGTTGCAACCCTCAGCTCCTTGTGGATCACTTTTCAGAATGTTTCAAACTAGATCCACCAGTCAAACAATCATCAAACAACATGCAGACCACCTTTCATCATATTTTCATACTGGACCCATATCAACAACAAATCCAAACTAACTTGGCAAACTAGAATAATGAATCTAAGTCACCGAAGTACTGTAAATACATTGATTTTTTGAAGGAGCAAATCACTGAACGTAGAACCCAATTAGAAAAATATATCAGAATATGTATGTGACTGTACTGAATAAAACTCGCGTATGTATGCACTTTCTCTGTATAACACCTGTGTATAGATCTTAAACTACTGAAAACTTAATCATGAATAATTGTAATACTGAATCAATCACTAGACCATACATAGATCAATCACAGATTACTGAACCAATCACAGATCCCCACACTATAGCATCATTTCCAATCAATCAACCCAATCATCATTGTTAGACATAAATCATCAAGATAGAGACATCATTGATAAACAACAGAAAACAAAGCAGAAATCATCAAGTGTCATCATCAAGGCACACTGCAAACCCTAACATATATACATGACTTCCATAGAACAAATCAGCATATGTACATGACTACCATGCATGACACCTACGCATATATTTCAGTATACTGAGTAATTATAACAAAATTTATACACTACTTTATTGAACCAGATCCGCGTATGTACGCGATAAGCCAGATGCAAACTAGTGTACATGTTTTGAGTTACTGAATCAAACCTTCGCTGCAATTCACAATATCTGTTAAACCCATATCTCAACATGCTTACTATATTTAGATCAAACCATCATCATAGCTACAGATCTAACATTACATGCATAAATATATCAAGCAAGTACAACACTTTCAGATCTGTCAGATCTGAACCATATCCTTCCCTGGTGCACACCTGTTCTAGATTAAATCACACAAAGATAGATCATCTACTTACACACATAACACCTTGATCTCCATCTCCTTAAATTTAGCCTTAGCCAATAACTTAGGTAAATCCCTTTGTATTGTCGTTAGTTTTCTTTGATGGGATCAAATAACCATTGTCACTCTAATTGCTATGGGCCAATACCATGGTAAAAATCCCTGATATCTAGATTACCATGGTTCATATTCTATATGTGATTTTCACTTATAGTACGTGCACATGTAAATGAACCTTCTTCATAGGATCGACATATACATTCTCAATATTAACCTTTAACATCCATCTGAACTATCATTTATATGCTCATAGAATATGTAGCTTCTGTACCAATCTATATTAATCCCATAGTCATTAATTTTGACATCAAGAACATCTTTATTAAGTGGGTTTCCATCAAGGACAACACATGAGGCATAATTCCAACATCAACAAGTTAACTCCCAAATACATTCAAAATATAGTGGACAACAAAGTGATTGTATTAAAAATAAAGTCTTAAATCCGAGCAACAATTACAATCTATAACTAAAATTATCAGTATATTTTCTTGCAAAGCAATTTATAACATCCTAATATAACAACTTCGAAGAGATTCGAGCTGAGAAACTAGTTTTTCAAATGACATCTAAATATTCAAATGAGAATAGGAAACATGCTTCTCATGTTTTGATATGATAACAACAAATCATGAGGAGATTTCGTTTTAGCAAATCCTTTGCTTTGGATCCATGCTTTTCTCTTTCAATTCCATGCTTTCTTGTTGATGACATTTCTTGCCTTCAAACTTTGCACAAGGATAGATTGTTAGAACCAAAGTTGAATTCTAGTTTGACCTGCCAATTTCTCATGCTCTGTGATCTACCAAGTAGGCGCAATAGGTGGTCACCCATATGCTCAATATTTGGCATCTATCCATATTTCTAGTTCATCTTCTAGCTCGTGGAAACCTGTCTAACCATGGGTTGAGCTACATAATTTGTAGTTAGTTGAATTTTTTTTTTATAGGAATGTTTTCATTAATTTTCACAAATAAAATACAAATTATAAGCCATGAATAAATGATACTTTTTAACATGTCTAGGCATGACTGAAATGACCTAGTAGCTTTGGAATATAGTAAAATTATTATGAAAAATATGAAAGTAGTGGTAAAAGGTTATCAAAAAGGAGGACAATTCAGGACCTCAACATTCCCCCATGTTGAGGGTATTGCATGTCCTAATGCACCAAAATATCAAAATTGAAGAAATTTTGTTGTCACTGTGCTGCTTCTGAGGCTTAAATTAACACGTCTATATTGCTTGGCATCCCTTTTCTCTTCACATTAATAAACCATCAAGGTTTTCTCATCAAAATTCTCCCCTATAATCCTTGAATTCTATGCTTGAGTATCTTTTCATTTGCTTTCAACTTTTGATTCTTTTATACTAGTGACACATCCTTAATAACACGCTGTCAGTTTGAGCTTTCAAGATCTCATTCTGATTTTTTACAATTTGATTTTCTTTTTCTATGTGTTTGTTTAGTTCTTTTAACTCATATATCTCATGTTTGGGAGTGTTAAGAATTTCTTGTTCCATCTCAAAAGTAACATTGATTTTAGGACTAATCTTAGGACTATTATGTAGAATTTTTTCATGAAACTCTGTTTCTTCAGGAAGACTTGCCTTTTTCTATTCTCTCTTCTCCAGGTTATCAAAGTATTTGTACCCTTGCTGTTGAACGAAATCAAATTCATGGGTCCTTGTTGTCAAGGGTTCTTCCCCGATTTCCGTGTCAACATTATATTCTTATTCAATATTAATAGTCTCTAGAGACTCTTGTTATGTTTGTTTACTTGATCATGTAGAAATTCGCTTGCTCCTTCTCTACTTTTGATCAGATTCCACTACCTTTTTCAGAATTCTCTTATTTCTACCTTCCCTTTGTAATTTATCTATATTTTCCTTAGGTTGTTGGTGTTTTATGGAAAATTATCTTCTGTGGATATACGTGAATCCCCTAGATCTAGTCGTTGACCTAGAAACAACATAAACAAAAAAGGACAACGTTTTCCTTAGAGAAAATAATAAATGGAGGAAAGGCCTACCTAAAGTCCAACCCCAGTCTTCCTCTTCTCTTGGCTTGTAGACTTTGGGTCCAACTCCAATTACTATAAATGGAACCCAAAAGACAATAACAACAAACAAGAGAACTACAAGATGTCCATAACATAAAATAATATATCTATTCAATGAATCAAGTGGAAATTGAAATACATATGCATAAAATAGACACAAATCATAGGAAAACAAAGCTTCTTGCATTAATGAAATGTAGGAGAATATTACAACCCTTTTTATAATTATTGTCAGTGTAGAATCTCCCACCAAACTTTTCCTTCCTTAGCCATAAGGAAAGACTTCAATCAAAACTCAAGGATGGTAATGGATTCTTAGGTGAAAAGAAACAGTAGCATCAGGGCATAACTAAGAGTCTCCAAATTCCAACCCAGACTCTATGGAAGGCATTGAATTTATAGGGTAAGAGTGGTAGTTTATGATTTACCAATCTAGGCTTGAGATCCACATATTAAGTAGGAAAAGATCTAGGGATAATAGATAAGACCACTAGAGTAGGACAGGATATGAATTCAATATCTCTATCCATGGTAAATGGTTAAAACCACCTTAGAAGCTTTTGGAAGAAGAAGTTTCATAAATATTATTATTTTTCTTGAAATTCTAGAACCATCATACTTGCAAATTAGGAAAACATGCATTGGTCAGTGAAACTTCTTAGTTATGCAACATGCGACCATCATAGGTGGACTCAAAGGAGAGTGAACTAGGGGAAAAAAAGAGTTTTTAAGATGATAAACCTAGAATTGTTTGACTATTTGGAGAATCAATGCTTGAAGATTTGCAAATGGATAATGACAAGGTGTCAAGGATTTTGATTGATCCATTTTCTAGGACATTTTAATGAATGTGACAAAATGACCTGTAACAGATTCCCCCCTAAAGTAAAAAGTCAGGAGCAGTGGCTGAGGACTGAAGTGCTTTACCTTGTGAAAAGTATGAATCAAACAATGGTTAGTCGAGATCCCCTGTTACAATACATAATCATCATGATATTATTTATGAGGTAGAAATATCCATACTGAGCCTATAAGCCAATATTACATGTACGATAATAGAAGTCATGTCCACTAACGACAGAAAGTGGACCCATGCTTGGAGGACTTTCTAAAACGATCATAACCATCATACTCTATGTTCATGTATAGATCCTGAAATCACAACTTAGATGGATGAAACTAGATCTGGGGTCTTCTACCTCATTCAATAGATAGTACGAGTCTAACCATGCAAAAAAAATGATATGGAGTCGAACATGGTAGACACCACCTGGTTACCAACCAATGTGTAAGTCATTAAAAAATGTGACAAAAACAACCGATAATGATAATGGCTCTCAAGATACTACAATACAAATATGTGGTGTGAATGAATGAGATGAAGTAGAACATCACACAAATTCTTTCAATCGAACTCCAATGATGAGGAAATGTCACTGGAAGTGAGGAAACTTGTCATTGAGATATACAAGTTCCAAAGAATTTAAGGGAGTTTCTAAGTCAACTTCTTGGAGAATGTGTTGATGTCAACAGGAAGTGACCTGTCGCGGGAGGGCCTTGATGTATCCCCCATCAAAAACATGAAACATGTATCAATATTTTGAGACAAAATGATGTAGAGCTGGTTCCAGAGTGGGATACATGAAATAAGTCTTAAAGTTATTGTAGAAAATGTCAACTAGGGGTGGAATTTCTCTTGAACATATCGATGACATCAAATGGAATTGACAACATTGACTCAAATACCCATGATGAAGGTATAATCAATAGTGAGGCAAGTAAATTCCCCAACCCAAAGAAGTCACAGAGATGGAGTGAAAAAGTGTCATGTTCAACATCGACTTGCTGCCATTAATAGGTTAAAAACCTCATTTTCCCAATTTCCCAACCATTTTTGTCCAGTACCTCTTTATTTTTGACAATATTGAGTAGGATAACATATCGTTTATTTATAATTTCATCCTTCATATGAATCCTTCTAAGTATTTTTAATGAACCCTGAGGAGGATTTGTGTAGAAAAACTTATAGATTCACAAGACCATGAAATCTACTAAAAAAAGAGACAAGAATCTACTTCTACTCTTTACAGCAGAAGCCCATAAACATTGAGAAAAAAAAATCAATAAAGGAAGAGAATCAAAGACACATAACACAATAAATATCTCAGGAAATCCATAGCTCAAAACCCCACTATCTATTTTGTATTAATCATGAAAATCAAGATGAAATTACAATGCTTGTTCTCTCCAGAACAATCCCAGCACTCAACGAATTCAGTCTCCAACTCACAAGAAAGCTCAAGGCCAAAGCTTAGCCAATTCACAAGCTCTCCAAGTCTCTATTCCAATGTGTAATTCCTGTGGAGAGTAGCTTGTATTTAAAGGGAAATAAAGCCTCTAAACATAGTGCAATCCCTCAAGGATCGGTTCCTGATTGCATGCACTATCAGTGCAACTCAGAAAAATATAAAACAAATAATAAACGTCTCTGCACTATAGTCTCAACTGGGTCTTTCTCATAATCAACATGCATGAGTTTCTGATGGTGGAATTTTCAGTTAACTAGAGTAGCATTAATTAGGTCATTAGTATCCCAACTGACTGTTTACTCACTATTAGTTCCTGAAACTGATTGGAACTAATTTAACTGGACTTAACTCAATAAATTGAGTTAACTAACTACAACTAATTCATAATTCATCCTGAACTCCAATAAGTTAGGGAGAACATATACATGTCTTCTAAAAGACTTCCAATTCAAATTTCCTAAATTAATTAAGTTAATTAAACTTAATTACTTATTTTCAAATTGCTATGAGAAAATAATTCTAGTTTAATTCACAGTATAATTCAAGGACAAATTAAACTGGAATTTCTTGTTGCCATTTCTCAACAATTGGTTTGGTCCCGTCATGTTTGACGAGTCCAATGTTGTTTGATAATTTTATGAGTCTAGAGAATATGTAACTTGGCTTCTTTTTCATATTTAGAGAGTTTGAAAAAGAGGCAAAAAAGAAAACTCCAAAAATGTTCCTTTTCATAAACTTAGTCTATTGAGTTCGAAAAGGCATAAAATAATATTAAGAAGAACATTTTAGTCATGCTCAACTAAAGTATTCATTTTTTGTAAATAGTTTATTCTAGCCCGGAAAAGGGTTAAAATTATACCGGGCAGGTGTCTTTTCATTTACTTTAATGAGTTCCAAAAGAAAAGTGCTCGAAAATCTTTTCATATTTTCAAAGTCTGAAAAGAGCTAAAAGAGGACTCCAGGGGGTTCCTTTTTCATAGTTTTACAGAGCCCAAAAAAATGATAAAGGTTCGCTCTTTCATCAAAATGACCTGTATTCAATTTGAAATTTGAATCACATCCTTAAATTAACTATTAAATTTCTCACAAAACCACAAAAGAATAAAAAATATATGACATATGGTAAAAATTAGGTCAAAATATTAAAAATAATACTTAATTGACCATAAATAGTGAAAAGTAAAAACATTTCTTTACCATTTTCATTTTACCTCTTGTGAGTATTCTTTGAGTGCATTTTACCCTCAAACTTTAGTAGGTGATAGCAGCCAGTCCAAAAGACCATTTCTAGTGTTGTTAGTTCCAGGTAGAAGATCTATCCTTTCTCTCCTTTTTCACGATTTTTATTTCTCATTTGATGCAAATTTTTGAGAGTTATCAACATTTCAGGGTCTAAAATTTCACCCTAGGACAATCAAACGCATCGGGTCTACCTGATCTACACTGGGAAGAGAGAACCAACACACTTGCCGAGAAGGAAAAGTGCGATGGGTTGCTCTGTCCACTAAAGGGAAGGTGCGACGGGCATAGTTTGAGAAAAATATTTATGATTTTGAGTTATATTTATCTAAAAGTTTTGCATAAGACTGGTTCTAAGTTTTTTTCTTGTGATTTTGCATTTATTCATGGGGGAAAAATGATTTTGAGATGGAGAGAAAGAGAACATGAATCTCAAGACTTAGATGCTGCAAATGACCTAGCAACAATACAAGCCTTAAGGAACTATGGGCTCCTTAAGTTTTTCTAGATTCTAGGCAGGAGAGCTTAGCTTGACTTACTAGAATATTTGGTAAGGGAATGGGATATTCAGGGAATTTTTTTTAAGATTGGGGCACATATTTTCACAATAGAGGTGGAGGATATCTATTTCTTGATAGGTTTGTCTTGGAGAGGAGCTCCTACCTCACTATATGGCATGAGAAGAGGGGGTGAAATTGCAAAGGACTACATAGCTTCCCATTACAGGCCTCGTTCTCAAGCAACAAAGGATGGGAAGATAAATATCAAAGATGTCATTTGACTTCCTTTGAGGAAGATCCTCTTCACTACCACATGACTGGTTGGAAGTGCTTCTTTGCATTTGACTACCAGGTCCTAAAAGAAATTCTCATTGGAGTGCATAGAACCTACTGTCTTCAACTGGAGTTAAGGGGTATTAGTTAATATGAAGGAATAAATCAACATAGAAGAGGATGGGTGCTTAAATAACTTTGTGTATGGTTCTATTTTGATCTCTTTTTCTCTAAAGAGGATGCCATTGCTATGGCCTCAATAAATTTCTTGCGAGCTTCCAGGACATAGGGTTCCACGGATGAGGCAATGGGTAGATATTATGTCTCCTCATGGGGGTGCACTTGCGATGGGCTTTACCCCAACTATTTTTTGATAGTTATGGGTACAACTGATCATGATCGAGGAATATCACTATAATAGAGTTGATTTCTGAGGAGACCCAAAGCTTATTTTACTTGAAGGAGAGAAATGGGGTGATATAGGTAAAAAAATGTCATTTTGAAGAATTTTTTTTTGGTTTTTGGGA
Organism: Pinus tabuliformis; assembly: GCA_031772625.1. Lineage (NCBI taxonomy): Eukaryota > Viridiplantae > Streptophyta > Pinopsida > Pinales > Pinaceae > Pinus > Pinus tabuliformis. The sequence continues at coordinate 1,246,932,963 of CM062819.1, forward strand.
CTTCATCACTTTTTTTTTTATGTTTTTAATGTATTAGAGGCTAGCTACTCGCTTCACATGTAGATATTTCAACTATTCGATTGGTGGGCTCGTTGTATCTTCAAAGACGGGGACAACCAAAACTTGCATAGATTGGAGTTGCTGCAGTGGTAGAGGGAGAGATGAAGGAGCCCAACATAGTTAAAACTCTTACTGAGTTTGAGCGTCATGTTGAGGGTTTGACCCTTAGCATGCTAGAGACTAGGATCAATGAGATCCCTATGCGATTGTAGCAATACACTATTGGAGTGCCAAAGCACATCAATCGGTTGTTGTGTAAATTTTCCCACACGATTGTTTGTTATTGTAATCATCATTAGGATCAGTCGACTAGGAGCCCTTTGAGCCATTTTTAGTCTACATGTATTTTGATATATAGGTCATGTGGCCATATGTGTCTCAGACATGATTTTTTGTAAAACTAAACTCTATATACAATTATCTATCGATATTTCCTATTTCCTCTGTTCTCTTGTTCAATGTATGTTGTTGATTGAATTATTTAAATGTTTTGCAAATGTATGTCTAAAACATAATTGGCTAATGCATTGGTTAATGTGTTTAGACTTCTAGGAATATGCTAATATTGAATGCAATCAAAATATCATTCTAGAAGGAAAACCCTTAAAAGCATACATAATAAAGTTGGATATCTGACTGAATAGATGTTAATTAAATGTTGTATCACAATTTGTGAGTCAATTCTCACAAGTAAATAGAAAATACCACACGAAATAGCATAGATAACAATTTGATCACTGCACTATACTCAACGGTATTATTAGTTGAGCGACCAATAAAAATTCCTTGTAGACTCACTAACTCATCATTGGGAGCATAGATTGCCCACAATACAGAAGAAAGGTTCTGAGTACTACGATTAGCGCCATTAGCATAACCAACATATGGTTGAGGGAAGAATGAAATATGCAAATGAAGTGCAATTCAATATTAATAGAGATGATAGGAAATTTTGAAGGAAACACACTGTAAACACACTTAACACACCTATAAAACATATACACAGTGACTATGTAAAGGTAAATTAGGCATAATAGTTTTCAGGCCCAACCCATTTCTGGGCTGCGTTAAATGGATTCCATCAAAGTCAACTAGTTCATAGGCCCTTTTTTCTAGTACACATTTGACTATATACAAACCTAACCATAAAGGTTTGAGCTTCCAAGCTCCTACTTTTCCGACTTCCTGGTTGTATAAAAGGACTATGTCACCTTTAGAGAAGGCACAAGGTTTAACATTTTGGTCAAAGTGTGCTTTGACACATTTTTGGGAGCCTCATTGGCCATTGCAATGTCACGTCAAATGTCATCAAGCCAAGCTAGATGTAAAAAAATTTCCTCTTTTGCAGAATTTGTGGGAAGAAGCTCAATGGCTAATTTTAAATATGGAACCTCGCATTCAATTAGGATAACTACTTCTAGACCATACACTAACTGAAAGGGTGTGAATCCACTTGCTGTTCGGATAGATGTTTGCTATGCCCATTAATAGAAAAAAATAATGGCTAGCCAGTTCATCTTGTGAATCCCTAACATGTGTTAGAGCATCATTTCAAAACCTTGTTAATGGATTCTACTTTCCCATTAGCTTGTGGGTCATAAGGAGTTGAGATATCATGCTGAAGGCCCAACTTGCCAGTAAGTTAAGACATCATGTAATTATGAAAATGTTTTCCATAGTTTGTAAGAATAGCTGAAGGCACACCAAATCCAGCAATGATATGGTTAAAAAGGAATAATGCAGTAGTTTTACCGATGTTATCATATGTAGGCATCACTTCGGCCCATTTAGTAAAGTAGTCTACAAGAACAATAATGTAGGCATGCCACCCCAACCGAATGAGGGTTGCAAGTCATAAAGGAAATGCCCCATTTGGAAAATGGGCTAACGACAATAACTAGATGCATGGGAGCAGGTTGAGCACGAGCTTTCTTATTATAAATCTGACATGCGTGAAATTTTTGGACTGCCAGAATACTATCGTGTAACATGGTTAGCCAAAAATAACCATCACACAAAATATTTTGGGTGGTAACATAACCAGACATGTTTCCGCCACATGCTCCAACATGGCAATCATTGAAGGTTTTCTTGGCCTCCTCATGAGTAAGAAAACATCAAAAAATAAAATCAACACCACAATGATACAAAGTGTCACCAATTATGATGTACTAGTGAGACTGGTATCGTATTCGACATTGATCAGATCAAGTAGTATTCGGCTGGAAAGTTTGGGTTTGGAGATAAATAATAATATCTCCATACCAAGGGTCAAAAGAATTAATTAGAAACAACGTTTTGTATGGGATAGAATCATCAGTGGTCAATTATGATTAAGACAAGGGAAGGTCGAAAACTAGTTCAACAAAGACTAGAGATTTCTTCGATTTGGACTTGTTGAGTTCAAAATCGAACTCTTGAAGGATGATAATCCATTTGGAGTACTTTTTCCCAAGTAATTTTCGTGATAAAATGTAAGTCATTGGGTTTCAATTAGAAGCTACAGTAGTCTTTTGAAGCAGTATGTAGTGGTGAAACCTTTGGACAAATGCCAAAGCTAACTTTTTGACATGCGAATACTTGGCTTTAGCGTCGGTCAAGTTTCGACTCAAGTAATAGATAGAGTTTCCATATCCTACATCATATTCTTGTACCAGAACCATTGTAATTGTGGTAACTGACACAACTAAATAGAGGAAATAGTCTCGTTGATAGTCAGGGGGGTAGAGCAAAGATGCTTTAGCTAACACATATTTCAAGGTGACAAAATATTTTTGAGCAGTGTGATCCCAATGGAAGGGAACCCCTTTTTTCAATAGTTTAGTAAATCCTTTCATAAGTTATGTGTAGTTAGGGACAAATCTATGTAGAAAGTTATCCTTCCCTTGAAGGTGTTATAACTGAACAAGTGAAGAGGGAGCATGGAAATCAATGATTTCTTGTACTTTCATTGGATCGATGCGGATCCCATTCTTGGACACTACAAATCCTAAAAGTTGACTGGATTAGACATAAAACACACATTTTTGCAGATTTTGTTATAATGCTGACAATGTATGAAGATAGCTCTAAGATGCAATGGATGATCCTCATGATGTTTGGAGTGGGTAGGAAAATAATCCAAATAGAGTTTTACTATGTGATTTATATCATGGAAAATATAATTCATGGCCCTTTGAAAGGTTGCATCAGTGTTCTTCATACCAAAAGGAAGTTTGTGGTAGGAAAACATCCCCCACAGACAAATGAAGGCGGTCTTATGCTGGTCTAATGGTAGAATGTTGATCTTATTGTAACCAAAAAACTGCCCATAAACAAAATATTTCACTTCCAGCACAATCGTCAATGATTTGGTCGATGAGAGGGGTTAGATAGTTGTCCTTTAGACAAGCTTGATTGATATCCCTATAATCAACACATAATCTAATTGTACATGTCTTCTTCATAATGAGAACGATATTTGAAACCCAATCAATCAGAGGAATAGGATATAAAAAACCAACATGCAAAATATTTTCAACTTTTTCTTTTATGGCATCAACTTTCTTTGGGTGAATAGGACATAAACGTTGAAGAACAAACTTAGCATCCAAATAAGTTTAAATCTCATCTACAAAAATGTTTGGATCTATGCTTGACATCTCTTCATATTTCTAAGTGAAAACATCGTATAATTCTTGAAAAAGTTCCTTATAAATATTGATCTCATCGAGAGAACAAGATGAACCAATGTGGACATTTCAAACAACTCCAGGCTTGACAAAAACATCAAGGGGTACAATCACCTCAATATTAGCTAAATTATTCTTGGAATTCACCTCGTGAATAAAGATATAACCCAAAAATGACTTAGTAACGTTGCGTGAATAATAGTCTTCAATATTATTCGCAATAATTTCAGGTAATGAGGACCGATGATGATGATCATCCCATGTAGATTCATCTGGAATTGTGATCTCCATGATTCTCTCATCTATAGAAAATGTACTGTTGAATGGGCCATAACCTGAATCTTGGGAATGATCAACCAAATTTACCAAGGTATCAGTATTAGGATTTGTCAAACAGGTTGAATAAATGGCTTCATACTCTAGCTCAATGGGACTGAGCGACGTACGGTTTCTAAATGATTTAATGTTAAAGTTGTCAGGTATTATCTAGGGATCAACTTGAATAGGATATGAAATCATATTAATAGAGGCAACCAGGTTTGGAATGTTATAAGTAGGGAGTGTAAAATTTCCCATCAAGGATGAATATTTAAGTAATCATATCCTGACATGTTGATAAGCTTATAAGATTCAACTACAAGTGGAATAATCACAGTGACTTGGGAATTAGTGGAAAAGAAGGCAAGTTGATCAATGCCCACAATGCCCCCTTGGTGTGGGAAATAAATCATCCTAAAATATGTTAAGACCATGGCTACCATGGCATACACCCATGTTTGTCTAAGCAAGAGGTTATCATCTAAAGGTCCATTGATGACTTTGACCTCTACTTAGACCATTTTTCTTGCTAAGTCTACTTGTAATGAATTTCGGATCTCATAAGGTTTAAATCCTCTCCCATCAAAATATTTGAGGGTGGATGGTGGTTGATTAAGTTGTAGATAACCAATGGATTTCTAACATGAATGTGACGTGATGCAAGTTGAAGCACCTTCATCTATGATTATGCAGTGAATAGTTTTATTTCTAACGACAACTTGAATCATGAAAGCTTGGGGAAAAAGTTTGGGAGTATGGTTCTCATGATTAAATACCACAAGATTTGAATCTGAAGGATCTACTCCTCCAATCACTACAAGTAAAGACTTATTTTGGCCAGAACAACTCTGAAACACCTCGAGTGCTAACATAACCGAAGGATTTTGAGCTAAATCCTCAACTATGCTGTAATTTTGTGTAGCTCTCACCCAAGGATTAAATGTTTACTTATGAATAATCCCTTTAAGAAGTTTGATAGTCAATTTAGTAGTTAGATTCTTTATTTTATCTATCTAGAGAGGACCAGAAGCAAGTGGAGTAGAGTTGGAAGGTTGATCATCAGACTTTCGAGTTGAAGGATTCAAATTTCCATAATCCTTGTCCCTTTAGCCGCGATAACACCATTATTATTGCTAACAAAATATTACATCAGTACTCAGGAAGAGGAAGATGGATTTTGATCAACCGTATTTGTCTCTTGGTTTGGAAAGGGGTTTGTCAAAATGGCAGGGGCAGTAGATGCATCTTGCAAAAACCTATTGACCTCTACACAATGTGGACAATATTTCATGAAATTCTCATCATTATGTGTTATAGACAATTTTGTGCCTTACAGCAACAGGCATGAATTGTCAATAATCCAAGGGATCCAAAGTTCCCTAAACATGATGTTCCTACCCCTAGAGGAACAAGGTCAGCAAACCAACAGCTCTCAGATCAGTTCTCCACCTGAAAACACTCAAAAACAAGCAATCCTGAAATCAAAGCAGGTGCTCCACTAGGCTTCTGCGCTGAAACACAACTCCTCCATGGTGTACCTACGTTGCAAAGCAGGTAGAACAAAGGCCACCTGCGTTGAGCGAGATTGGACAAGTGGCACACTGAGTCATTGCTCTGGAATCTTCCAAAAATGACACTTGGATCAGGGATTTCGCCTTGTGATGAGTCAGAGGCTCTGTTTCTCCAAGTGGAAGCAAGGTTCTCCAAGTGGACTCAAGAACTGAAGATCAACTGAAGAGAGAGAGGACACAAGGCAGCTACACATCAGTTGCAAGCTGACTCATCCTTTCTCAATTCATCTATATATTGAGCTCTCTCCTATGAGCTCAGGAGGCTGGAATTTTGTGCAAAGTAATGCTATGCTGTTGGTTTCACTATAGAGCTATTGGGTGATTGCTTGAGGGAGGTGAAGAGGAGAAATTCTTTCTGCTGGGAGGTGTTGCTGGATTGGGGCCTTCAATGGTTGTAACTCTCTCAGAACTTTACTTCTTCATTAATAAAAGCTATTGAGGTTCTTCTATATGCTCTTGTTTCAATGATATATTGTGATAATTGTATATTTGATTTACACTAATCCTTGAATCAGTTATGATTGCATGTTGCTTGTAGTTTCCTTCTTTGCTATTTTGCAGGATCTCATTGTAGCTGGGCCAGCAATAGAGCAAGGAGCTGGGAGCAAGCAGCCATAGAGAAGAGTTTGGATTCGACATTAAACGCAAGGCAACGGTTAGTGCATTCTTTCATTCTCTTTCGCTTTCATAAAGAAGTAAACCTTCAGTAGTTTCCTTTACAGTTGTTGTTGAGGTACTATCACCCTTAGAGTGGGATAGGGTCATCCGAGTTAGATACTTTTCCCTACAACAAACTGGCGACTCCGCTGGGGATCGTATCTGTTTGATTGTTTGTAGTATTTTTCTATTCATTTCCTGAACAAAAGAGTACCAAATCGAAAAGCTTTTGACTATATCAAAAGCGAAGTAGAGGGTAGCTACTCTAGCTCATTTCTGAGCATGTTCATGATTTGAAGAGCTGATCTACAAGGATCCTTGTAAGCTCTTAGTGATAGCTTTTCATCCTCCTAATCATCCCTTTGAGTGTGCTTGACTGATTGCTTTTGATTTGAGCAAAAACTGTGCATTTTTGAGAAAATTGTGACCCGGAAATTGTGAAAACGCAACTTTCGTTTTCCAAAGCAGGTAGTACACAGGCTACCTGCTTTGCAACGCAGGTCTCGAAGGGGCTACCTGCGCTGAGAGCCAGACTGGCTGAGCAGCACCTGCGTTGGCCCAATTTTGCCTAGTGCAGTTGGGGTTTCCTCCCTTTCTCTTGCCTGTTTTCACTATAGATTTGGCAGCCAGTTACCAGTCTTGTACCAGTTCTGAAACCAACCTTACTTGCCATCATTCCGCTTCTGTTATATAACGAAATTGTACTTGTTCTTTTGTATTTCTTACTTCATTTACAATTTCCCATAACGAAGAGTAAACTAGTCTTGCGTTGGCCTCTTAGATCTGAACCTGTGTTAGGCATTTTGCTGGTCTAAAGAGTTAGCTTGTTTGCTGTCCATAGCTGATTAGTCATTTTACTTTCGTCATTATGGTTTGATTTCATGCATTTCCAGTGATTGAACAAGTAAATCTTAAGGTGTCTTTTGATTTTGGACAAACTTGTTTGTTTTCGCTTTAAATCAAAATCAAAGTTATATAACAACTTTCTTTTTGTAACCAATCAACATTAAGAAAGGGAAAAGAAAATACATGCATTGTGCATTTTGCATTTGACTGCTTGCATGACGATTTAGGAAATTTTTCATTAGTGTGTGCTCTATGATCTGTGTGAAAAGATTTGCCTTTCTTCTCCCTCAGTAGTTAAGATTTTCAAAGTTGAAAGATTGAAAAGTTTGCTTCTCATCTTAGACTGCATCAGGAATTTGTCATATACACCTCGTGGTGATCCTTAAAGGCAAACTGCTAAACAAGATCAACATTAAAATAAATTCAATTTACATAACAACGCTTTGAAACATAACGCAAACACATAGAGGTCTAGGTAGAGACGTGTTCCGGCGTCGTTAAACATAGTGACTGTCGATCTCTACGAAGGTGGGTGATTCCTCCTGAGAGTCGGTGGCACTAATACGGACTTGTGCTCCCACGTACCGTCGCGTATATATTGGGAGACCCCTATAGGAACAAAGCCTTTATCCATAGGAAGCCGTGTCGGCTGCCCTACTGATCGCGATGCAGTGAACACAGCATTCACGAAGATCGACCACCCGTACCGTAAAACGTATTCTATGGTTTCGCGAAAAGTTTGGCACACCCTCTGCCTAGAACTCCAGAGAAGTTTCTTTTGGCCTTTTTCAAACTCTATAACTGAAAAAGTCCATCCGAGCATTTGTCACTTCGAGCTCATTAAAACATCGAAGGAGACTAGAGTCATCTTTAGCTTTTTCTCGACTCTTAAAACATGAAAAAGCAAAGTTGTGTCTAAAGCGTCGTTAATAAAATTTATTTTAATCGGAACATAATCACCTGTTATTCCCGCGTTGATCTTTCAGTTGAAAAGTATGGAGCCCACCAACCAAGGAAGTAACCTTGGTGGAAGTCCAAATCCCTTCTCCTCTTGGGGAGATGTTGGTGCGCCTCATATGGCCACATTGTCACTTCCAGGATTGACAATCGGCCTACCTGTATGGCTCTTTTCAACTAATGTAGTTCAGATCGCCACTAATCCTGAGCAGTCGAATCAACAGTCAGACCAGTCTAGAGCTACCCACCAGCCTTCCACTTCTTATAATTCTTCCTCTGATCCTTCATCTTCGCAAGGTAGAGCCGGCAAAAGTCAGCCTCCCATGGAGAAGAAGGAAAAGAAGAAGAGAGAAAAGAAGCAGAAGGGGCCTATGGCGAAGGCGACTGGGGGCAAGCAAAAGACATCTGACAAAAATCCACACACTGCACCGACCGGGCCTAAATCGCCATGTGTCATTTACAAAGGGACCCACTTCCATCGTGATTGTCCTTGTATTCCCCGGATACTAAGGGACTGGTCCCCCAGGTTGCACAATCCGGTAGCATCAACCTCTGGTAGTCATGTTGATTGCAGTCCATCAACTAGCGAGAGTGAAGGACGAAAAGGGAGACCAAGATCACCCTGTATGTTGTGTGAAGGCGATCATGCCATCCACCGATGTCCATTCTTAGATGAGGCGAAGAGAGTTTTGGAAGATCGTCCGGTGTCACCGTTACGACTTCCTCCTGGATACCAAAAACTCGTGCCTAATCCCTCGATAGTTGAAAATCCAGCTGGCCCGCTCAAGTGGTCAGCTGAAGTGTCCGTCATTGAGAATGAACCTACTGAATCCAGACCAGACAAAAGTCTAAAGGTCGAAACGGCAGTTGACCCGGTTCTTCCTTCAGAGGTTTCATCCTCAAATGACACCGTCGTTGAAGATTCATCTTCGAATGACACCCTCACTGAAGAGAATAAGGATGACACCATCCAGATTCTTTTCATCAACACAGACTCTGATGAGCATCAGGGCAACGCGCCCATTCCTTTATCGTAGGAAGGAACATCGTCAGGGTCGTATCCGGCCGTGTATTCGGTCCCACCACCAAGCAACCTAGTTGTATCCTTTGATTGGAATCAACTAGGCAGACCCCGGTTACCAGCCAGTATCCCATTCAGAATCATCGTCCAAATCCACAGAATGGTGATGGCTGGAACTATCATTGATGAAGGGGCATATGTGAGTATCCTTTCCTCTATTGCTTGGAAAGCACTGGGTTCCCCGACGCTTTTACCTGAGATAAGAAATCTATCAGGTTTTGATAAAGGAACCAGTCACCCGTTAGGGATTCTTCCCAATGTTCCAGTTACATTGAAAGGGAAGACAGTTCATATGAACATCATGGTTGTCCAGGGACCCTTGGTTTATAACTTACTCCTTGGACGAGACTATATATATTGCATGGAGGCGATAGTGTCCTCACTCTTTAGAGTTATGTGTTTTCCGCACGAAGGAAGAATGGTCAAGCTCGTAGACCAACTTTCATTTCCAGGATCACGCATCGCAAATAGTCAAATACCATCCCTTAACGGTTTATTCACTCAAGGAATGCCTCCACCCCCGGTTCTACTTCCCGATGAATGCGAGTGATTCGGAAGAAAGAACTGGGACCCAGGGGGCATGCACCCTGGCCTGCCTTGGGCAGAGGAAACCTTGGGTATAAAGTTAATTTCCGCAGAAGAATATGACTAGTCCGTACCCCGTCCGAAGGAAGGAATAGAGGGTTGTTCTAGGATAACATTCTTTTGTCAAAGTTATGTGAGCGAAATAATCGGCTCCCTTTGTCTAAAAATTAGGCTCTCCTGAGGAAGGAGATCCATTTGTGGCGGCAAGTAGCCACCATCTTTAGAGTTCAAGCCTCACCCATTAAAACATATGTTTTAAAGGATAAGTAGGGGCAGTCTCCAAAGAAAGAGATGAAGTTGCTGCAACAAGTAGTCACCATCCTTAGCAACCTAGTAATAGACATCGCCGGAAAAAGAGTTTAGTTTGCGGCAGCGAACAAAACCATTTTTCGGATAATAAGTAAGAGGACGAACCTAGAAATTATACTTTATACCTGGGGGCATGCGAACCTTTTGGAATGCAAGCACGGGACGACTATTTATTTTTTTAAATTTTTAGGTCCTCCCTTTAAACCTGTAGGTCTAACCCGTTAAACTCGTAGGATTAGCCGTTTCCAGCTTGCATAAAAAAAAAAAAGGATGTGGGGCAAAAGTCAAAACTTGCCAAATTGGAGTAGCTAGTGAGGTATAGCTCCTTAAATAAGAATACCTCACCTGAGGCGTTCCTTGTATTATGACTGGTATATTCGAGCAGTTTTAGCACACAGTTCATGCTCGTTAAAAAATAAACGCAAGATCCGAGCAGTTTTAGCACATAGTTCATGCTCGTTAAAAAATAAACATAAGTTGTGAGCAATCTTCCCCTAGAGTTCAAGCTCACCCAGAAAAAATGAACCGGTAAATAACCTTGGTAAATGTAACCTTTGACAACCATATTAAAGCCCTTGGTCGTGTTTATATGCCATCACCTCCATCCGTTCGTTTGGCCAATCGTTCATCTCCATATGTTTATTTACCCATTTTGAGGAACAACTGCGAAGAGTGATTTCACTAAGCCATCCTTGTGACACTGCCGTGATTGGAATATTCCAACCTGTACCTGGAATCTGCTGCTGCCCTGTTCATCACTCGTTCCTCAAAAGACGAGTCTTCTTTGAGCTCTTTTCACTGACTCGTAAAATATGAAAAGTTTGCCGAGTTTTGGCCTTCCAGCTCGTTAAAGCGACCGGAAAGCTATCCCTCCTCTAGATTTTAATCTTTTTGGACCTGAGGGATTATTGCACAAAAAGATCGAGCGCTTGTTTTGTTCGGCTCGTTAAAGCAATCGAAAATTCATCCCTTCTGTATTGTTTTATACTTTTTCGGACTTAAGGGATTAGATGACGAAAAAGGAATTCAGGAGTTGACTTTATGTACCTTTTCAGACTCTCTAAAAATGAAAAGGACCGAGTTATCCTTGTCGTTAGACTCGTTAAATTCATTAAATAGCGACAAACTTGTCTTTAGACGAGAACGAGTTTCCCTATCGCTAGGCTCGTTAAAACATAGCGATGGGCTTGCCCGAAGGGCAGGTTATAGAACAAGCATATGTTATCCTCCTCAAGCTTGATAAAAATAAAGAGGTACTGGTCAGCAATGACTGGGGAAAAATTGGGAGAACCTCACAGCTTTAATGGTAGAAAGTCGCTCTTGAACATGACACTTTGTCCTCCGTATCACATCGGGTTGGGTTGTTTCATTCACCGGTCTCATCACCATGGTCCTCGCCACACCATCCACATGTGGGGTAATGCTACCAATCCATCACATCAGTGTCGTTATATGTTCAAGAGATGTTGTTCTGCAAAGAGTCAACCGTGTCCCATCCACTGCCATACATTGTCCTTCATCCATTTCATGACCGCCAACCTGAATCATACATCACAGTTTGTTTTCGCCTCATCACAATCACTAGCCTTGTTCCGTGTCACTGATGTGGGATTCATTAAGGCCCTCCTTTGACGGATCGCTCCTTGTCGACATCAGCTCATTATCCAAGGAGTTGATCTAGGAACAACCCCTTCAGTACTTTGAAGCTTGCATGCCTCAATGGCAAGTTTCTCACTTCCGGTGACAGGTATACATCAATGATCTTCGACCAGAAGATTTTGCATGGTGGTCGACGCCAAGTCCTTTATTCCCACCATGTGAATTGTACTGCCGTACCTTGAGGGTCATCATCCTTATCGGTGATTCCTCTCGCGCTTGTTAACGGTTTACATCATTGACCGGTAATCAAGCGATGTCTTTCCATGTTCGACTTCAAGAAATTCTCACATGGATCGACTTGTACATCGAGCGAAGATCGGAAGAGATTGAAGACCCCGGATCTAGTTTCATCCATCCGGGCTGCGATATATATTCAGGACATAAAGACATTTGATATGTACATCATTACAACAGATGATCATCCTTCTCAAAAGATGATAATTTCAGCAGAGAATTATCGGTCTACAATCAGACGATCGTTTGTTCTATGTACGAAAATGTATTTATAAAGCTGAGCATGGGAATGCCCGCCTCAGCTAGATCATGAAAATGTATGAAAAATAATGTATTGTATTGTATCTTATTACAGGACACTTCTCAACAGATTGAATGAACTTCGGATCCTCTCAATAAAGCATTTCACCCGATAAACGACCTCATACTTTAGGGGGCATCTGTTATAGACAATTTTGTGCCTTACAGCAACAGGCATGAATTGTCAATAATCCAAGGGATCCAAAGTTCCCTAAACATGATGTTCCTACCCCTAGAGGAACAAGGTCAGCAAACCAACAGCTCTCAGATCAGTTCTCCACCTGAAAACACTCAAAAACAAGCAATCCTGAAATCAAAGCAGGTGCTCCACTAGGCTTCTGCGCTGAAACACAACTCCTCCATGGTGTACCTGCGTTGCAAAGCAGGTAGAACAAAGGCCACCTGCGTTGAGCGAGATTGGACAAGTGGCACACTGAGTCATTGCTCTGGAATCTTCCAAAAATGACACTTGGATCAGGGATTTCGCCTTGTGATGAGTCAGAGGCTCTGTTTCTCCAAGTGGAAGCAAGGTTCTCCAAGTGGACTCAAGAACTGAAGATCAACTGAAGAGAGAGAGGACACAAGGCAGCTACACATCAGTTGCAAGCTGACTCATCCTTTCTCAATTCATCTATATATTGAGCTCTCTCCTATGAGCTCAGGAGGCTGGAATTTTGTGCAAAGTAATGCTATGTTGTTGGTTTCACTATAGAGCTATTGGGTGATTGCTTGAGGGAGGTGAAGAGGAGAAATTCTTTCTGCTGGGAGGTGTTGCTGGATTGGGGCCTTCAATGGTTGTAACTCTCTCAGAACTTTACTTCTTCATTAATAAAAGCTATTGAGGTTCTTCTATATGCTCTTGTTTCAATGATATATTGTGATAATTGTATATTTGATTTACACTAATCCTTGAATCAGTTATGATTGCATGTTGCTTGTAGTTTCCTTCTTTGCTATTTTGCAGGATCTCATTGTAGCTGGGCCAGCAATAGAGCAAGGAGCTGGGAGCAAGCAGCCATAGAGAAGAGTTTGGATTCGACATTAAACGCAAGGCAACGGTTAGTGCATTCTTTCATTCTCTTTCGCTTTCATAAAGAAGTAAACCTTCAGTAGTTTCCTTTACAGTTGTTGCTGAGGTACTATCACCCTTAGAGTGGGATAGGGTCATCCGAGTCGGATACTTTTCCCTACAACATTATGTTGGGAAAGATACTAATAGGGGGAGGGGGTGAATCAGTATTTACAAATCATCAATAACTTTTCCATATCATATTTAGATTTCTATACGCGACTTCATTGAATCGAAACTACGTGTGTACGTGACTGTTCTTAAGATAACTTGCGTATATCTAGTGAACTTATAATTTAGTTAGTCCATCATATGTTTTTCTTCAACTAGTGAACTAATACTTTATTAACCATTAGATAAACAATAGCTAGGTGCATTAATAACAAAATAAACCATCACACATAAGCAACACACATGAACACCAATATTTAAGGTGGAAACACAATGCGGGAGAAAAACCACCTGTTGTTGTTGTCTCTATCTTCTTTCTAATATAAGAAAAACCTGTTTACAATATTGTACTGGAACAGACTCATACCAGTACACAGGCACCCACCTGTAGAAGGCTACAACCTTCTCTCATTCTCTAGCTTTTACTGGAAGGGAGCTACAACCCCTTGGCTCTTGTACTGGCTGATATGTTTACCAATATGTAGGCTCCGACCGATAGAAGGCTACCACCTTCACTCGTTCTCCAACTGCGACTCGAAGGGAACTGCGACTGGAAGGGAGCTCCAACCCCTAGCTCTTGAATTGGTGGATATGTTTACCAGTACGTAGGCGTCGAACTACAGAAGGCTACTACCTTCACTCTTCCTCCAAGGACCATGTTTCATAAATTTTTAGACTGGATATTCGTGGTAGACAACAACACAATATGTAGGCCATGCTTCATCAAATTTTCATACTGGACCCATCAGTAACATTGAAGCTCAAAATCAATCACCAATATAATACAACCATCAAAGACATCTGCATCAACCAATCATTGAAACCCAATAATCAATCTCTGAATCAACCAAAACTGAATCAATTAATCACTGAAACTCAGTCAAATGACACTTAATAAAAATTTAACCAATCAAATGGAATAGACAGATAAATGTAACTAGTACACAGATCTAAACCCAGAACACTACATCAACAACTAGAAGCAACTGCAACCTCAAAAATCATATGTTAGAGTGTATACACTACTCCAGTGAAGCTAACCTACATGTATACATTACTTCCTTTAACCCAAATTACATATACCTCTAAAGATACTGACTCATAAAACCTATGAACCAAAAACTATATCAACCAGTGACATTCTAAAGATCTACTGTCAAGTTACAATGTTCTAAATAGATAGCAACAAAGATCACCCATCTTACTCAATCAACCAGACTCACAATTAGTTTTACTTTTAGATATAATGAAGACATCATTGACAAACAACAGTAAAACAACAACATTGATCATATAGATCAGTCATATTTGAACAACAAGCTTTTCTTCTGCATACGCTACTTGGAAGTGACGAACCAGCATGTATACGAGCCTTAACCAAGGCGAACCAACGTATAGATATGAAAATAATTACTTATAAATTCACAACTATTCCAAACTTCAGATATACCCATGTCATAACATTTAAAGGAGAAAAATTTTGTTATCACTCAATCTAGCCTGTCCATTATAAGATCACATAATGATAAGTCATTTCAGGTTTTATGATCCTGATCCATCATTAGATCTCATCCATCATCAAACACTCAGGTACATACTTAGTTCAGATCAAGAAAAGCATCAGGAACCCATAACATGCATATTTTATTTTGATCTTACTCTTCATAAGATATACATTACTTGCCCTCCTTCACACTTTGATCTTCACCTCCTTATATACTTAGAGCCTTTTTCAATACCTCAGACAAAAACAACACATAGAACCTATGGTATTCTTAGACGGGATCAAGTAACCGTTATTATGCTCAATATTGTGGGCTAATACCATGGTATGGACCCTTGGTATTCATTAATCTTAATTTTCCATCCAATACATGATTTTCCTCTTGTGAAAGTGCGTGCATACGTATACTTTCTTTTGTTCTGTGAACCCACTTGTATACGGTACTTGGACTAGGTGAACCCACATTTACAACTTAAAATAACCTAAAACATTCTTTTTCTTCAATTTCTTGATTTTGATATGTAATCCTTTGTCCCATCATCCTGTTCTTTTGTATCATTACCTTGTTACCTCTGAATTGACCTGTTACAAACGTGAGTTTCCCTTTATCAAATCTAAACTGACTCCTCTGAACTGTCCTACATTTTGTCACAGTTGTAAACACAATTGCCATGTATTTTGTCACATCCTGTTTATACCTTCATCAAGTAGTTTTTCATCAATGAAAACACTAACACAACCTTCATGTATCAAACCTTTAACCATTATTCTGTTCCATTATTCTGTCACCTCTAATATCTTTGTGTCCCATCATTCTGTCACCTCTGATATCTCTATGTTCCATAATTCTGTCATCTCTGATATCTATCTTGTAGATTCAGCTAGTTACCATATATAAGTGAGTTTCCATCACGGACAACACATGCATTGTAATTCCAAAAATCTTCCCCTTTGGACTTGATGACAACTACTTTGGTGTTTGGTCACCACAACTTGTAAATAACATCAATACAAGCACTAATTTGTTTTAAACATCAAGCTACTCTCCAAACAACACTCTCAAAACACCACTCTCGAAACACCAAGCTACTCCCCCCCTTTGACATCAAGGGATTAGGGTTGACTGACCAATGTTAAATGAAGACTTCCATATTTGAACTACTGAATATGAACATTGATCGTGCTCGCCTTAGGCACATGCTGAATTCTCTAGTAAAACTCCCCCTGAGATACACTATACTGTCCATGCTCCTTGTAAGCACATGTAGGGTCTGCAGAAATATTTTCCAAAAGAATAACATGACTCTATAATTCAACTATGTGAGTATGACCTTCCTATCACCAATGAATCATACATACATCAATCTCCCAACCAAGTGGGGATACACCAAATTTGACTCATCCACCCAACCAAGTGGATTTACATATTTGGCATGATCTTAAAAGTCCATACATGACTGAATATGACAATTATTACATCATAAGTCTTTACACGACCTTTACATTAAATGATATACATGACATTTATAAAAAATTCCAAAGATCTAAACAAGACCATGATAGTTATCAACAACTATCATACACCATATATGATCTGCACCATAAGCATTTGTCAGCAGCATCCAAAACAACAACCTGTATATGTCCATCATTAATTCGCAAGGTAAGACAATGTAACTTTAATATCATCAACCTGTGACAAAATATGCCACGTATAGATATCAAGTCATCCTCTTTATATCATCAAGATCAACTTGCTCTATTTCCATAGTAGAATATAGCCTTCCATGAATCAACTAAGCATATGTCATATCTCCAAGTAGTGACACAAAACCATTCAAAACATATCATATGTATGTGAAAACACCATAGTCATCATCAATGACTATACCATCATCATTGTACCAAGAAATGCATGATTTTTCCATAACAACCCTCAATATATTAACCATGTATCTTCACTAGAGAGTTTTCTAATATGCCACATCTAATAAACATCAATCATGATAATCAACATATGTGAGTATCAAATATATCCTCATGAAGTAATATGTCATCATCATTATGTGACTAAGTAAGCCATGTATCCAATAACACCATTCGCTTGGCCAACCAACAATATTTACTGATATGCAACTTAAGTAATCATCCATGTAACTAGCATAATGTGTATCCATCATAGAGATAGAAATATGTATCTAGCTTCTCATCAATGAGAGAAGTAAATCACGACCTCATAGTCAAACTTTCTTGATATCTTCAAGATCAATAATCCTCACAATATACCATGTGAGATCCAAGAACTATACGAATCCTCATCCATAACTGCACCATATGAAATGTATGCATCTTTGAAGGCATGATGACAACAACATAAAAGAAATGAGTGACACATATCATATGAACTCAAGCTTTGTTCTTCTCCTTGAACTTATGAAGATCACCTCTGTAAGAAACATGAAACATGTACTATATGCATCATCCAAAGAATCATCTGAAACATCCATAAATTAGATCTGAATAACAACTATGTGGTCCAAGCAATATAAGTATCATCTGAGATTTCATCATAGGCAACCCATGACTGTATCATTTAAACACTTCAACAACATAAGCATCCTCACCATTGATAAGAATCACTAAGTACCAAATACTTCTAAACATAATTCCAAGAATGCATTATTATAAGTGTAGCATATTCTCCCCCTAAACCTGTGTGAACTGTTAACTATCAGATCTGATCATTGCAAATATTAGTAAGAATCATCAAGGCCTCATCATCAACTAGTTATACATCAAGTCATCAACAACTTATGAGGGTAAAAATCACTTCTAAATAACATCCACAAACTGTAATCATCAACCACCAAAACAGTGAAGACAATTGATAATTGTTTGAATCACATCAGACCCTTTTTTTGAGTCTTTCCCACTTCTTTTTCATCAAACCAACATATACGTGACTGTGCAGTTTCTAACTCTCATATATACGTGACTTGTCTTCATAATAAATGCGTATGAGAATTGGAATATTGAAGTTTCACACTTTCCACTCCCACTGAGTCTGTTATGTCTATATACTGAGCTATGCCACATATTTCTGACTGTAATTCCTTCTTCTTCCATACCTTGGAGTGTGATGATGTTTGCTCCTTTTGGTATGTTAGCCAAAATTTGCTCCTGCATTCTTTTGCTATATGCCCAATCTTGTTACAAGCATAACATCTTATATGTTTCATATTCCTTCTATAACAATCAATGGCTCTGTGACCAAACATATTACAAGAAAAACAATATCCCTTAAAGTACCTGGAAGATTATGATATTTCTATGTGACAATTATTAGCTTGAAACATTCCACTTCTGCATTTGACTGCAACATGTCCAAAATTATGACATCTAAAACATTCAACATTATTCATTAGAGGAAAGAATCGATTAACACTTCCATAGTTAGGAGTAAATGATTTTATTTGAAAACTTTTTTTCATTGGTTGTTGATGGGGTTGAACTCTTATCTTCTTATTGAGCATTTCAAATTTTGCGTTAGAGTTCCTTGCCTCCGCTTGTGAGCTAGATTTACCTTCAACAGTTTCATGAAAACCAAGACTAGATTTGATGGTAAGAGACCTTTGACTACTAAGAATATTATCCACAATCTTAGTACTATCGTAATAGTTTATCCTTTTCTTCTAATTTACCTTTTAAGATATTTACCTCAACCTGATATTTCTCTTCCTTTTCCAAATACTGCTTCCTCATGATTTCTTCAACTTTTCTTCCTTCTTCCAATTATTTTCTTAATTTTGGAATCTCATTTTCTTTTTCTTCAAATGCTCGAAGTAGTTCTTCATTATGCTTATTTTCATTTTCAAGATCTTCTTTTAGAGAGACGACCTCAACTTCAATACCTTCACAGTAGCTGGTTCTTTCTTTAAGTTCCTTCATTGTTGCATCATTTTAATTCTCTTCATTTCGCAATGATGTCACTTCATCCTTCAGCCTTTGACATTGATCTTCCTTTTATTTGTACTGATTCCTTATTTTTCTTCCTTCCTCTAATTGAGTTTTTAACCTGGTAATCTCTTCCTTGTAGGAACATTCCATTTTTTCAAACAAATCTTGTTGATCTCTAGTATTTTAACTTCTTCCTTCATTAGATTTCTCACATATTCACTATCTTCAATATAACAAAGAAAAGGATCACCAGAGGACAAAGAATTAGTACCTGATAATTCTTTTTCTTGTTCATCTTCATTATGAGGTGATTCTGAATCTGAATATTTTCCCCCACCTAATAGCGAATCATCTCTAACACTGTCATTGTTGCTTTAAGCTGTCTTCTTCTTGTGAGTTTCTTTCTTCTTTTGCTTCTTTCCCATTGTCTCTATAGATCTCCTTCAAGCGATCAAGCTTCTGCCAAAGGACATGCTCTGATTCCAATTGTTGGGAAAAATACTTGGGAGGGGGGTGAATCATGGTTTACAAATCATCAATAAATTTTCCATTTCATATTTATATTTCTCTACGCGACTTTACTGAATCAAACCTGCGTGTGCACACAACTGTTCTTAAGAAAACTAGTGTATATCCAATGAAATTATAATTCAGTTAATCCATCATATGTTTGTCTTCAGTCAGTGCATTAGTACTTTATTAACCATTATATAAATAGTAGCCAGGTGTAGAAATAACAAAATAAAACATCACACATAAACAATGCACATGAACACCAAGATTTAAGGTGGAAACCCAATGCGGGAGAAAAACCACCTGCTGCTATTGTCTCTACCTTGTCCTGATGATGAACCACACTTTTTGGTTCGAAACGCATCGACAATATATCATAATGTGATTTACGTCAAAATATTTTCTCATAACTTGATATGGATCACAGAAGCCTCAATTCTACAATAAGAAAAACCTATTTACAATATTGTATTGGCGCAGACTCATACTAGTATGCAGGAACCCACCTGCATAAGGCTACAATATTCTCTTGTTCTCCAACTTTTACTGGAAGGGAGCTACAACCCCCTGGCTCTTGTACTGGTTGATATGTTTACCAATACATAGGCGCCAACCTACAAAAGGCTACCAGCTTCACTCGTTCTCCAGCTGCTACTAGAAGGGAGCTCCAACCCCATAGCTTTTGTACTGGTGGATATGTTTACCAGTACGTAGGCACCGACCTATAGAAGGATACTACCTTCACTCTTCCTCCAGGGACCACGTTTCATAATTTTTCAGGCTGGATACTCCTGGTGCACAACAACACAATATGTAGGCCACGTTTCATCAATTTTTCATACTGGACCCATTAGTAATATTGAAGCTCAAAATCAATCACCACTACAATACAACCATCAAATACATCTACATCAACCAATCACTGAAACCCAATCATCAATCTATGAATCAATGACAACTAAATCAATTAATCACTGAAACTCAATCAACCGACACTTAATAAAATTTAACCAATCAACTAGAACAAACAGATCACTGTAACTATTACACAGATCTGAACCCAGAACACTGCATCAAAAACATGAACCAACTACAACCTCAAAATCATATGTCAGAATGTATACGCTACTTCAGTGAAGCCAACCTGCATGTATATGCTACTTCCTTTAACCCAACCCATGTATAACTTTAAACCTCTGAACCAAAAACTGTATCAACCAGTGACATTCTGAAGATCTACTGTCAAGTTACAAAGTTCTAAACAGATATCAGTAAAGATCACCCATCTTACTCAGTAAATCAATCAACCAGACTCACAATCAATTTTACTTTCAGATCTAATGAAGACATCATTTACAAACAACAACAAAACAACAACGCTGATCAAATAGATTAGTCATCTCTGAACAACAAGTTTTTCTTCTGCATAAGCTACTTGGAAGTGGTGAACCAATGTGTATACGTGCCTTAACCAAGGTGAACCAATGTATAGATTTGCAAATAATAACTTATAACTTTGCAGCTATTCCAGACTTCAGATATACCCATGTGATCCAAATTGGATCCTACAACACTCTCTAAGTTTTCACGAAATCTTTAAAAATCATGCCAAAATTTCAAAGTCTTATAAAGATCAAGCTTATCGGAGGTATCCTTGTAACAGTTGCAATTGGTAATCAATGCAGGGTAATGAGGACCACTGGACAAGTGCACAGACCGTCAGCCCATGGTAATTAGCAAATCTAGAGGCCATTTCGAGAAACGAGGGTAGTTTCTGATATGCGATTTTCTAATCACATATCGCAGGGCAAACCCCTCAAAGAAAGAAAGGCCGCAAGCAACTGGACCTGAAAATCCATAAAATGCAACAGATATTGTTCCGATTCCATTAGAAGCGGGGTCCCACAAAAACCGGCAGAATATCGGAGGGGCTTCGAGCGGTAAGCGGTTTCAATCGAGTCCTGCCTGATGCCACACAGTGGTTGCCACGCGTACGGCAGAAGAGAGAGAAAACCACTCACATCGGATGGGTAAACGTCATGCAACTTAGCCACCCGATATGAACGATGACCGTCGGATCTAGGGCCCCCAAATCAATGGTGGAGATGTGTTCCGATGGATGACCGGATTTGAGGAGGTTAACAGATAGAGTTGTAAAAGATTTGAAGTCTGATATGGACGATGCGCTGGCAGAAGGTCATGTTTTGCGGGCATTCTTGGAGATAACGGTAAAAACGATCGTTTTGAGTATGTCCAAGAGAACTAGCACTCATCCGTTACGAAATAGGTGGCCACCTTCCTGTGAGGCGTTATGTAGTGACTAATGACGCAAGGCAGAGGGATTCAAATGGACAGAGGTAGGGGAACCAGGAAGCCGGGAAACGGAAACAAACAGTCAAGAAGCATATTGGCTTTAAAGCCACAAACTGACAGAGAGAGAAGTAGAAGAAGTAAGTTAGAGAAGAAAGGTAAGAGTAGAGAGAAGAAGTCGAGCTGACCTGTAGAAGTAAAGGTAGCATCGAGCCAGAGTTAAGATAGAGCCAGAGAGAGTCAGAGAGTTTATGTACTCCAGAGAAGGCTTGAGAGGTTCAGGCGAACTCCTCTGTATATGCCTATCATGTATTGAGTCTCAGATTGGGCTCATACTACTGTGACCAATAGAGGTCAAGAGTTCAGTGAGGGGAGTTTGTGTACTCCAGAGACTTGGGGAATCCAAGTACAGTCTTATTGATTTGTATCTGCTAAGTGAGACTCAAATTTAGCTCACTGTTGTAAAAACTCTGGTTGAAAACATAATAGAGAGGCCACCACTGAAGGCTGGACCAGAGACGTAGCCCAGGAGTATTGGGTGAACTCCTTATTAAACTTGTTGTGTTTATATGTGTTTCGTGTTATGTTTTCTTTAACTACTTCATCGCCTGTGTATTTTGCAATCTTATCAATCCGTTGCATAAAATAACATAGGCACATCTATGCACTTGAGTCTGTAATACCTTATTAATTGTCTTAGATCAATTACAGATCAAGTGGTATCAGAGCATTAGGTTGCTAAGGTTAGACAAGATTGTACTGGATTCTTTTTGTTGAATGTTAACTAGCACAAAGCTCAAATTAGGAGAAGGAGAGTTGGTTGAAACTAACCTAGAAATCAGAAGAGTCTATCCTAAGAGGAAAATGTCAAAAGAAAGTCCCTTGGAATCAGACTCCCAGTTCATGGACAGTTTCATGACCATGAGAGCCATGGTAGAAGAGATGTATAGAGAATTTAAGAAGGGTAGAGGTGAAGATTCTTCAACATCCAAACAAGATAAAGGAGTAGAAGAACCTCTTCTAGTTGCCCACCCAGAAGGCAAAGGAAAATAGGAAAATCCCTCTCCACCATCTCCCCCTTCATCACCTTCATCATCATCTTCTTCACATAAAGAAAGCCCTGAAAAGAAAAAGAAGAAACCTTCTTTGATTAAATTAGATGTGAAGTTTGATTTTCCAGCTTATGACGGAGAATTGAATGCAAAAAAGCTAGATAACTAGATTAGACAAATTGATGTATATTGCAGAGTGCAGAACATCGATTCAGAAAGGAGAAAGATTCAGCTGGCTAGCCTACGCCTTGGAGGCACCACCCTGGTATGGTGGGAAGGCAGGACACAAGATGATTTGAAGAAGCATGGTAAAATTCTTTCTACCTGGAATGAATTTGTTTCTACAATTAAAAAAAAATTCTATCCACTAGCTTATATGCAGCAAGCTATGATGAGTTGGCAAACTCTTTGCCAATTGAAAGGGCAAAGTGTACAAAGTTACACCCAAGAATTTAGAAAAAGAGCTTTGATTCTAGGCATTTCTTTAGACTCACCTGAAACTTTGCTGAAGTATATAGGTGGTCTACATAGCTATTTGAGACATAACATTCTCATGTTTAATCCCACTAGCATAGATGAAGTATCTGTTCAGGCTACACATCTAGAGGCTAGAGGCAAGAATGCGAACCCAGAAGTTATGGGATCATCAAAACCCACTGCAAGCAAGAAAAAGGAAAAGAGAAAGAAGAAATGGAAAGAGAGGAAGGCAAATGCTATACAAAAGGCCAAAACTTCATGCACTCACTGTAAGAAGGATGGGCATGATGATGAACACTGCTGGATTCTGCATCTAGAGTTGAAACCCAAGAATTACGATGGCAAAGAGAAGAAGACTGCTGCAGCTATTCAGAAGGATTTGGGGTCAGACTCAGGGGATGAAACAACAATCACAGCCACAGGTATAAAAGGTAAAAATTCTGAAGCATCTACTAGTAATTCTGCACAATCTACTGATAATGAAGAAAATGAGAGGAAAATACATGAGCTTTTTCATATTAGAGTTATTTCCAAGCATCAAAAGGTTGATGCTTTGTTTGATAGCGGTTCACAAGTAAACTTAATTTCTGAAGCAATTGTAAAGAAACTGCAGTTACTAACCACACCTCACAAGAAGCCATATCCATTGGGTTGGTTATGTGATAAAGCAAAACTACAAGTGACTAGAAAATGTAAACTTAGGTTTTCTTTTGGGTCAGCATTTGTAGATGAGGTTAAGTTAGATATTGTTCCCTTGGATATATGTGGAATTGTTTTAGGAAGTCCTTACTTGTATGATAGAAAAGCCATTTTCTATAGAGCTGAAAACAAGTATCAACCCGTTAAAGATGGAATCGAATATATTGTAAGAGCTCATAAACTCAAGAATAATTATCCTCTCATATACTCAGGGTAGATGAAAAGAATTGTAAATTCATGCAAACAATTTTTACTAATGGTTTTAAAGGAAAAGAAACCTGATAAAACCAATGTATTTGAAGGCTGTAATGCTAAACAACAAGCTGATTTAGAAAAAGTTGTTTCAGAATATGATATACTATTTCAAGAACCTAAAGGTCTACCACCCAAAAAGGAAATAGTACATGATATTAATTTGCTGCAAGATGCTCCATTGCCTAACATCGGAATGTATAGGTTGTCTGCTTTAGAGAATGTAGAAATCAAGAAGTACGTATAGGAGCTACTTGAGAAAGGGTTCATAAGACCTAGCACATTCTTGGTGAGAAAGAAAGATGGCTCATGGAGAATGTGCATTGATTACCGAGCACTGAATAAGATAACGATAAAAAATCATTATCCCCTTCCTCGCATATATGATCTATTAGATGAGTTGAAAGAAGTTGTTTACTTTTCCAAGTTGGACTTGCATAGTGGCTACCATTAGGTAAAAGTTGCAGAGCAAGATGCATGGAAGACTGCTTTCAAAACAAAGAAGGGATTGTATGAGTGGTTAGTTATGCCTTTTGGCTTAACCAATGCTCCTGCTACTTTCATGAGAATAATGAATGATGTACTCAGGCCTTTTATTGATGATTTTGTTAGTGTATATCTAGATGACATTCTTGTATTTAGTAAAACATGGGAAGAACACTTGAAGCATGTAAAGCAGACTCTAAATGTTTTGAAAAGAGAAAATCTTTCTGTTAAGCTCTCAAAATGTGAATTTGGCAAAACATCTTTGAATTATTTGGGTCATATTGTAGGGTGTGGTGAATTGAAGATAGATACCTCTAGGGTTGCAGTCATTGTAAACTGGCCTAAACCCAAATCTGCTACAGAAGTTAGAAGCTTCCTAGGAGCAGAATAGTATTGGAGAAAGTTTATTTCTAACCTTTCATTGATTGCAGCTCCCTTACATGCTTTAACAAGATTGAACAAGGTGTTTTAGTGGGGAGGTAAACGCCAGAAAGCCTTTGACACCTTAAAAGAGAAGATTAGTACATCACTAGTACTAGCACTACCCGATCTTCAAAGACCCTTTGAGATTGAAATGGATGCCAGTGACTATGCCATGGGAGCAATGTTGATGCAACATGGTAAACCCATATGTTATCATTTTGAGACATTTAATTTTGTAGTAGTTAATTATCCCACATATGATAAAGAATTGTATTCATTAGTACAGAGTGTGAAAAAGTGGAAACATTTTTTAATGGGAAAAGAGATAGTTATACACATTGATCATCAACCACTTCAATATTTACACTCACAAACTAAGTTGCAGTAATCAAGACACTAGAGGTGGATGGGTTTTCTATAATAGTTTCATCTTGTCATCAGATATAAAAAGGGCATACACAATAAAGTTGCAGATATGTTGTCCAGACCAATCATAAATTCATCCACTATACTTAAGCATAATTCAGTATTGCATGAAAGCTACATTGAATAGTATGCTCAAGATATAGACTTCAAAGATGTATATGCAACTTTAAGTCATGGCAAACAAGTAGAAGAATTGGATTATCATGTTAAGGACCAACTCTTGTATCATTGTGGAAAGTTATGCATTCCTCAAACCGAAAGAGTAAAGATAATTCGAGAAGCACACACTTCTCTAATATCAGGTCACTTTGGTTTAAGTAAAACAGTTGCACAACTGCAAAGATTTTGTTATTGGCCCAAAATGAATGAGACAGTTTCTAGATATATAAGAGGGTGTACCATGTGTGCTAAAAGCAAGCCTAGTAATAGAAAACTAGGCTTGTACACTCCACTACCAGTTCCTTCTCATCCTTGGAAAAGTGTTTCCATGGACTTTGTTGGGGGACTACCTAAATCTAGAAAAGGTAATGACTATCTATATGCTATTGTGGATAGGTTCAAAAATATGTGTATTTTAATACCTTGTAACAAACAAATTACAGTTGAACAAACAACAAAGTTGTTCTTTCATCATGTATGGGTTCATTTTGGATTACCCACTTCCATTGTATCTGATCGAGATTCCTGATTTGTTGGGAAGTTTTGTTCAAGTCTGTGGGAATTGATGGACACCAGACTGAAGAAGAGAACAACCTTTCATCTACAAACAGATGGCCAAATAGAGGTGGTCAACATGATAGTGATCTGGTTGCTCAAAGGATATTGTAGAAAGCATCCCAAGCTTTGGGATTAACATTTGTGTTATGTGCAACATGCTTACAAACGGGCTAAACATTATTCTACATAGAGATCTCCTTTTGAGACCTGTTTTGGTTTCATACCAAGGTCTCCCTTGGATTTTGTCTTTGGTAAAGACATAGCGATTGAAGGACACAGTGACGTGGACAAGGAAACCAGGTTCATTCAAAAAATCCAAGAGATTCACCAGGTAGTACAGGAATAGTTGGAAAAGTGCCAAGCCAATTACAAGGCAAGGCGTGATAAGCATCGGATTGAGCATAGTTTCCAAGTTGGTGATCAAGTATGCCTTTATACCAGCAAATACATAATGCAAGGTGAAGGTTAGAAGCTGAAGCCGATAAGGTATGGACCTTTCAAGATACTTGAGAAAATCGGTGAGAATGCTTTTTTCCTTGATTTTCCAGCTTACATGCACATCTATTTAGTAGTTAATGTAGAAAGCTTGAGACTGTTTGAACCTTCATTGATTGAAGATCCCAAAGAGCAGAGTCAATTTCCTTCTATTGATGATATGTTGCTTGAATATCTCAATGAATTGTAGCAAGATACAGTTCTGGACAGGAAGGTGAGAACTACGCATAGAGGGGATGTTGAGTACCTTAGGATTGGACTCAAAGGTTCAAAACCAAGTAGTGCAAGATGGATAGAAATTGGGCAAGCTAGGAATCTATATCCTCACTTGATTGATTCTTAAAAACCAACTTTTGGTGGTCCAAAAGATTTTTCAGTGGGAAGGCCGTGATCCAAATTGGATCCTAGAACACTCTCTAAGTTTTCATGAACTCTTTAAAGGTCATGCCAAAATTTCAAAGTCTTATAAAGATTAAGCTTATCAGAGGTATCCTCGTAATAGTTGCAATTGGTGATCAGCGCAGAGCAACGAGGACCGTCGGTCAAGTGTGCAAATCGTCAACCCATGGTAACGCGCGCTATCACGAATTAGCAAATCCAGGGCTATTTCGAGAAAACCCCTTAAAGAAGGAAAGGCCGCAAGCACTCGGACCCGAAAAATCATAAAATGCAATGGATATCATTCCGATCCTGTCAAAAGTGGGGTCCCACAAAAGCCAACAGAATATCGGAGGGGCTTCAAGCGGTAAGCGGTTTCAAATGAGCCCCACCCAATGCCACACAATGGTTGCCACGCATCCAGCGAAAGAGAGAGAAAACCACTCACATCGGATGGGTAAACATCATGTGACTTAGCCACTCGATATAAATGATGACCGTCAGATCTGGGGCCCCCAGATCAATGGTGGAGATGCATTCCGATGGATGACTAGATTTGATGAGGTTAATAGGCAGAGTTGTATAAGATTTGAAGTTTGATATGGACGATGCGTTGGCAGAAGGTCGTGTTTCACAAACATTCTTGGAGCTAACGGTAAAAACGGTCGTTTTGAGTATGTCTAAGAGAACTGGCACTCATCCGTTATGAAATAGGTGGCCACCTCCCTGTGAGGCATTATGCAGTGATTGATGACACAGGGCAGAGGGATTCAAATGGACAGAGGTAGGGGAACCGGGAAGCTGGGAAGCGGAAACGAACAGTCAATAAGTAGATTGGCCTTAAAGTCACAAACTGATAGAGAGAGAAGAAAAAACCATAAGCTAGAGCAGAAAGCTAAGAGCAGAGAGAAGAAGCCGAGCTGACTTGTAGAAGCAAAGGCAACATCAAGCCAGAGTTAAGACAGAGCCAGAGAGAGTCAGAGAGTCTATGTACTCCAGAGAAGGCTTGAGAGGTTCATGTGAACTCCTCTGTATATGCCTATCATGTATTGAGTCTCAAAATGGGCTCATACTATTGGGACCAATATAGGTCAAGAGTTCAGTGAGGGGAGTCTGTGTACTCCAGAGACTTGGGAAATCCAAGTACAGTCTTACTGATTTATATCTGCTGAGTGAGACTCAAATTGAGCTCACTGTTGAAAAACTCTACTTGAAAACATAATAGAGAGGCCACCACTGAAGGTTGGACCAGGAGATGTAGCCCAGGAGTATTGGGTAAACTCCTTATTAAACTTGTTGTGTTTATATGTGTTGCCTGTTATGTTTTCTTTAACTTCTTAATTACCTGTGTATTTCACAATCTTATTGATTCGTTGATAAAATAACATAGGCACATCCATGCACATGAGTCTGTAATACCTTATTAATTGTCTTAGATCAATTACAGATCACCATGCCATATTATCTTTTAAAGGACAAATTTTTTTTTAGCACTCAGGTCTAGCCTATCCATTATCAGATCACATAATGATAAGTCATTTCAAGTCTTATGATCTTGATCCATCATTAGATCCCATTCATTATCAAACACTCAAGTGCATACTTAGTTCAGATCAAGCAAAGCTTCAAAAACCCATAACATGCATATTTTCTTTTGATCTAACTCTTCATAAGATATACATTACTTGCCCTCGTTCACACTTTGATATTCTCCTCCTTATATACTCAAAGACTTTTTCAATACCCCAGACCAAAACAACACTTAGAACCTGTGGTATTCTTAGACAAGATCAAGTAACCGTAATTCCACTCAATATTGTGGGCTAATACCATGGTATTGACCCTTAGTATTCATTAATCTTAATTTCCCTTAATTTTCCATCCCATATGCACTTTTCCTCTTGTGAAAGTGCGTGCATAAGTATACACTCTTTTTGTTCTGTGAACCCGCTTGTATATGCTACTTGGACTAGGTGAACCCGTGTATACAACTTAAAATAAATTCAAACATTCTTTTTCTTCAATTGCTTGATTTTGATCTGTAATCGTTTGTCCCATCATCCTGTTCTTCTGTACAATTACCCTGTTACCTTTGAATTGACCTGTTACAATGTGAGTTTCCCTTTATCAAATCTGAACTGACTCCTTGAACTATCTTGCATTTTGTCACAGTTGTAAACACAACTGCCATGTATTCTATCACATCATGTTTATACCTTCATCAAGTAGTTCGTTCATCAAGGAAAACACTAAAAAAATCTTCCTGTATCAAACCTTAAACCATTATTCTGTTCCATCATTTTTTCACCTCTGATATCTCTGTGTTCCATCATTTTGTCACCTATGATATCTCTGTGTTCCATCATTCTGTCATCTCTGATATCTATCTTGTAGATTCATCTAGTTACCATATACAAGTGAGTTTCTATCAAGGACAACACATGCATCATAATTCCAAAACATTACAGATAAGACATGGATAGTGAGGCTTTCGCTTCTTGTCAGGAGACTGATTCTTCTACTTTTCCCGTGGAGGGTTTTGTTGCTTATTTTTTCCTTTACCCTTTTTCTTACTTTTAGGTTATTGAGATTTTCCTTTATCAAATTGAACAACATTTATCTTGGAAGTACTCATAGGAGAAAAATTGGAAGGGTTTTGATTGGTCATAGTGGGAGAAAATTTCGAATTAGGTGGATTTGAATATTTTCTCACTAATGACCAACAAAACCAATCACACCATCAACAACGTTTGATCCCTTTGGAATAAAAGTAGGTGGAATAATATGATGGGGTCTCAGAGCATTGGGTATCTTCTCATAGGGTGTGCCGGGTTGAGTATAGACCAAATCCAAATATTGAGCACGAGCAATGACTTTCTCTTCAATAACAACTCTGCCTTTCGCAACATCTTCAGTTATTGATGGTAAGAGGGATTTGACAAAACATTCAACCAATAACTAATTAGGAATGTAATTTTTTACCAATCGATGTTGTTGTCTCCATTGATGAATATGATCAGATATGTGGGTGGAGTTAGAATTTTTCAAGGAGGTCAAAATCTCAGTTCCAGTTTCATAACAGATGAGTAATTGGAAATGGGTTAGAAACGTGGTTTCTAAGGCATTGAAGTTGTTAAAATAAGCTCGTGGCAATTCAACATACCACTTATTTTCCATACCAGTAAGAGTTATCTGGAAAAGCCGTAAATAGAGGGAATCATCATTCAATGACTTGGATGAACACCATGAATGATAGGTCATAACATGATTGGATGGGTCTTCTCCAGGATTTCTGTTGAATTTCAAAATGTCACTCGGTAATTTAGTAGGAATTTCCAGCCACCAAGAAGAATGACAAATGGGATCATTCGTGAGTTAGGATTAATCTGGTAATTTAGGCATTGTAAAAAATGGTAACTATATATTAAAGTCCATTTGGTAAGATTGACCTTGCATATAAAGGTTAACTTATGATGGAGGTTATCCTGGGTATGACATAATGGGTTGAGAAATAGGTATTTGCATTCCAGGATAAG
Organism: Pinus tabuliformis; assembly: GCA_031772625.1. Classification (NCBI taxonomy): domain Eukaryota; kingdom Viridiplantae; phylum Streptophyta; class Pinopsida; order Pinales; family Pinaceae; genus Pinus; species Pinus tabuliformis. The sequence goes on from CM062819.1 coordinate 1,246,963,676, forward strand.
GAGGATTTTTATAACCAGGGTAACCATAACCAGGTTGCCTAGCTCCATGAAAAAATTGATAAGGTTGGAATGGTTAATTTTGGATTTGTTGGCCTTGATAAGGCATTTGTGAAATGGTAAATTGACCAATAGGTAGTTTATGGAATGCCTTGCAATGGTTTCCTGGATGGATTTTTCATCATTCCAACATTGGGTTAATTGGTTGGTACCTATCTCATGCCATGCACAGGTTGGTTTACTTGCATATGAGGTATAGACTTACCAAATGTGGATTTTGTAATGCTCCCTGAAGAGGTTGGGTAGATGGAATTTGATAAATTCCAGATATCATTGGAGTAGGTCATATTTGAAATACAACCTGAACAGGTTGACTCCATAAGGTGCAACTTGGGTAGGTTGAGGTATAGATTGAACATATGACAAGTAGGAAAATGGGGTGTAGCCAGAATATGTTATGAAACTAACTCACAAAAATATAGAAAAGATAGATCAACGCCTTAGAACTCAACCTCTTCGAGGGGGCAACCTCCTTTACATTACACAAATGAATGATTCCTTGATGATTCAAATGACAAAACCTCATTTCTATATATAGGAGTCTAAGGAGTCAAAATATAACCTAGCCAACCTAACAATAATAATATAAAGGCACAAAAATAACAATGGAGGGATTCTATGGGGTACAGTAATAATAATATGGGGACAATAGGGGCACAACAATATTAATGAGGGATACAACTACAATAGTAATGGGGTAGTCACTAGTATTATAGGGACCTAACATGCCCCTGTCCTTCAAAAAAGTGTTGTCCTCAATGCTTGAGTAGTTTTGGATGCTTCTGTATAAAATTCTCATCCTCCCATGTGGAATCTTCAGTGGATAAGTTCTTCCACTTGATGAGATACTCCGAAATTGATCGATTTCGTAGCTGTCGAGTTCTTGTTTCTATGACTGCTTCCAGTTCCAATATAATTTTTCCTTCCTTGTCAAGTTCTGGAAATATTGTTTGAAATGGGAGATTGTCACCTATAACCTTCTTTAAACATGAAACATGGAAAACTAGGTGTACTTGAGAAGCTGCAGGAAGCTCCAATTTGTATGCCATAGTACCAATCTTTTGCAACACCTTGTACAGACCATAATACTTTGGTGATAATTTATTATCCTTCTTAGCTTGCTTGAGGGACATTTGTTTATATGGTTGTAGCTGTAGGAATACCCAATTACCTACATCAAAACTTCTTTCGCTGCGATGTTGATTCGCCTGTTGTTTCATTCTATTCTGTGCCAACACGAGGTTATCCTTTAAGAGTTGGAGGACTTGTTGTTAATGCTTGATGTGATGTTCCACTGCTTGAACCTTAGAATTTTCTCTTAAATATGATGTGATGGATGGTGGCTGATATCCATAAAATGCCATAAATGGGGTCATTTTTGTTGCTGTATGGAAGGAAGTGTTATACCACCATTTAGCCAGAGGAAACCATTTGACCCATTGTGTCTGTTTATCAGATACAAAGAAATGAAGATATCCTTCCAAACATTTGTTTACTATCTCAGTTTGCCCATCATATTGAGGATGATAAGATAAGCTATGAGCTAACTGAGTTCCAAGACAAGAAAATAATTCTATCCAAAAATTTCCAGTGAAAATGGGATCTCTTTCACTTACAATAATCTTTGGGTTTCCGTGTAGCTTTTGCATTGTTTCCATAAATGCAGTAGAAAATGTACTGGCTTTAAATGGATGTGATAATGCACAAAAGTGTGCATACTTGGTAAGTCTGTCAACTACCACCATGATGACACTCTTTCCCTCATACTTGGGTAAACCTATGATAAAATCCATTGAAACCTCCTCCCAACGTTGGCTTGGAATGGATAAAGGTTGTAATAGACCCGGGGTCTTAATTATTTCAACTTTATTTTGTTGGAAAGTTGAACATTCCGCCAAAAAATTTTGAATATCCGATTTAAGGCCATCCCAAAAAAATTCCTTCTTAACCCTGTGGTAAGTTTTTAAAAATCCTGAGTGCCCTCCTAAGGGAGAAGTGTGTAATTCCATAAGAATCTTTTGCTTGAGTTGGGAATTCTTATAGAGGTATAAGTGATCTTTGTACCATAACGAATCATTTTTCCAGCTAAATGTATCAGATGTATTGGAATATTATTGTAACTTTCGAATAAGTGCCCACACTTCTTCATTATTCTTCCATTCCTCCCTTGCTTAGTTTATCCAATTTGGTTGGATAATAGAAATGGTGCACCAACAATGCTTCCACATCCTCATCCTTTCTTGAGAGTGCATCTGCCACCACATTTTGCTTCCATTTTTTGTAGATGATTTCAAAGTCATAACCCAACATCTTTGTGACCCACTTTTGTTGCTCTTCAGAGGATAATCTTTGTTCTAAAAAGTATTTAAGGCTATCATGATCCGTTTTTACCTTGAAGTGTCTTCCCATTAGGTAGGGTCGCCATTTCTTAAGTGCATGTAGTATTGCCAACATTTCCTTCTCATAAATAGATTTGTGTAAAAAATTTCCCTTGATTGGACGACTTTCAAAAGAAATGGGTCTTTCATCTTGCATTAAAACAACACTAATTCCATTTCCTGAAGCATCACATTCCACAATAAAGGTTTTTGTGAAGTCCGGTGTAGCTAAGACCGGTGCTTGGCACATTGCCTCTTTAATATGTTCGAAGGCCTTTGTTGCTTCTGGAGTCCATGAAAATGCATCTTTCTTCAATAATGTTGTTAGACGTGCTGCTATTCTCCCATAATTCTTAACAAACTTGCGATAATACCCTGTCAACCCGAGAAGTCCTCGCAGATGCTTTATGGATGTGGGGATTTTCCATTCCTTAGTGGCTTTAATTTTGCTAGGGTCTACCTTAACTCCTTCATGAGATACAATATGACCTAGATATTCCACCTCTTGTACTCCAAAGAAACATTTGGATCTTTTTGCATATAATTGTTTCTCCTCCAATAGTTGTAGCACCCTGTCAACATGTTCAACATGATCCTTCCAAGACTTGCTGTAGATTAGTATATCATCAAAAAATACTAACGCAAATTTTCTAAGGAACGGTTTGAAAATGGAATTCATCAAACCTTGAAATGTAGAAGGTGCATTGGTAAGGCCAAAAGGCATGACCAAAAATTCATAATGACCCTCATGAATTATAAATGTTGTTTTCGGAATGTCTTCAGACTTCATTCTGATTTGATGATATCCTGAACGAAGATCCAACTTGGTGAAGTAAATTGATCCATGCAACTCATCCAGTAATTCATCAATGACAGTAATGTGAAACTTATCTTTAATAGTGAGCTTGTTGAGCTCCCTATAATCCAGACACATATGCTATGATCCATCCTTCTTGTGCACCAATACTACTAGAGCAGAGAAAGAACTTTGACTAGGTTGAATTATACCAGCCTCTAGCATTTATGCAACCATACATTCAATTTCACTCTTTTGGGCATAGGGATATTTGTACGGCTTGATGTTTGGAGGAACACTTCCTGGAATCAGATAAATAGAATGATCATGATCACGAATAGGTGGGAGACCTTTGGGAGTCTCAAATACCTTGGAATGATTGTCCAAGAATTTTTGGAGATCTGGAGAAATAGATGATTTCGATGTGGAAACATCTAACAAACATAATTGTGCAATTACACCTCTTTGTTCCTTTTTTAGAAGCTTTGTCATACCATTAGAGCTGATTATCTTTCCCGGTTTCTCTGCAATACCCCTTAATTCAACTTTCTTTCCTTCCATAGAAAATTTCATGAAAATTTCTTGAAAATTAAAAGCTATTGTACCCAAGGATTGTAGCCATTGGACTCCTAGTACAACATCAGTACCTCCCATTGGAATGGAAAGCATTGGGCTTGTCAATACATATTCTCCCATGGATAGCTTGATATTATGGCACTTTCCAGAGCAATTTATTGTTCCTCCATTTTCAACCATCACTTGACACTATGGTGCTAGATATAGGAAGCAATTCAATTCTTTTGCTACCTTACAATGAATAAAATTGTGGGTACTTCCTGAATCAATCAACACTATTACCTTTTTCTTCTTGATTTGTCCTTCTATCTTAATGGTTTGGGGAGCGGTAATTCCAGCCAATGCATTACAAGATATGATCGGATTCATTTCTTCTTTATCTAGGCCTTGTTCCTGGAGTATATTTTTTTGACCTTTCCTGCTCCTTTTCTTCTTCCTCTTCAAAATCTATGTAGAATAATTTCTTCTCAGCACACTTATGACCTTTAGTGTATTTGCTATCACAACTGTAACAAAGCCCTTTTTCTCTTTTTTCTTCCAATTGTTGTGGTGTCAACCTTATAGCTTGTGAAAGACTAAGGGAAACAACACTTCCATCTTTATATTTGTGAGTGGTATGCTTCTTGGTTGCCATAATTTTGCTTTCCATTTTTCTTGTTAACTTGAATGCCTTCTCTAATGAATCAGGTTCCCAAAGGAAAACATCATGTTGGATATTATCCTTTAAAGTCCCTATGAACACATCAATCCTATGCTCCTCTGGAATATTTTTTACCCCTATGTTCAATTTTTGGAACTCCTCAATGTGCTCTATTATTGAACCCTTTTGTTTGAGACTTATCAATTGGCTAAAAAAAGTGTTGCTTTTTGTATCCTCATAATGTGCTGTCAATTCTTCCGTAAAAATTTCCCAAGTGATAATTTGTTTACAATAGCAAAGCCATTGATACCATACAAACTGATTTGGTTCCAAATATAAAGTTGCAATACGTAAGTTTTGTGTGTTTTGCACATTATTGAGATCGAAAAATTGCTCCATTGTAATATCCATGTTGCGGGATCCTTGCCATCAAACTTCTTCATATCGATTTTTGGAATATGGTGGGTCTTCAATCCAACATTAGAGTCTATGAAATCATGATTAACATTTCTTTTGTTCGCATCATGACTTTCCTTTACTACCTTTTCACCATTAGTAAGTATTTCTTGTAGAAAATTTGTCAAATTTGTCTTCAAATCTTCCATGCCTATCTTCAAATTTGTATTCAAATCTATCTTCAAATTGTCCATCTTAGCTTCCATGCCATTAATCTTAGCTTCCATGCCATTTATCTTAGCTTCTATTAGCTTTTGTGAGAGTAACATTTGTTGCACTTGGTCTTGTAATTTTGATATATCATGTAGCATTTCTTCCTCTTCTTCATGAGTCATGCTAGAGCTTTTAGGTTGCTTACTAGGTGTTTGTATTTTATTTCCTTGGGGCATCAGTTACCAATAATAATTATCTACCATTCCCTTTGAATTCCTTCAAAATAAATTTTCAAACCAAGCTTAAGCAAGAATTTAAAAAAAATCTACTCAACTTTTTTCACTTTGTAGGAGTTTGATATTGCCTCTGATGTATATTTGTAATTTCAGATCATCCAGTTTTGAAATTGCTACCTACAGTATCCCTCTGTGTCCTCTTTCCAATGCCACCAGTCTGATCCAAATTGGATTCTCCAAGAAAGAGTTATGCCAAATCTCCCACAGTGACTTGATTATAGACTAGTTCATTAGAGCGAACTTGTACGATGTGCCACGGGTCCCTGTTTCGACCTTTGGATTTGAAAAATATAAACAAGAAACTAGAGTCTATCCTCTTTCTATACCTTCTTATGAAATTTCAATCTGATGCTAAGAGAGAAAGTTATGATGATTTTCCCCAGGTCACCTGTTTGGAATGTAATTCAGGAATCTGCAAAAAGACCAACTTCCTCAGATCATATCTTCGCAAATATAGCGCGAATATCTCTGAAATTTGGACTGGAGGTTTAGTGCGATTTCATCTCAAATGGTTTTTTTTTTCGCTTCTGAAACGTCGCAGAAAAAAAGTTATAGCGAAAATGCCAAGATGACCTATTTGGAGTAGCGAAACCCTAGAATCCAAAAGCTTTGATACCAAATGTTATGAAACTATCTCACAAAAAGATAGAAAAGATAGATCAACGCCTTATAATTCAGCCTCTTCGAAGGGTGAACCTCCTTTACATTACACAAATGAATGATTCCTTGATGATTCAAATGAAAAACCTCCTTTCTATATATAGGAGTCTAAGGAGTCACAATATAACCCAACCGACCTAACAATAATAATATAAAGGCACAAAAATAACAATGGAGGGATTCTATGGGGCACAATAATAACAATATGGGGACAATACGGGCACAAAAATATTAATAAGGGACACAACTACAATAGTAATGGGGTAATCACTAGTATTATAGGGACCTAATAGAATAGGTTGAGAGGTTGGGATTTGATTTAAAACCAAACTAGATTGAACGAGAAATGTAGGATGTCAAGGATTAGCAACCATCCTCAGAAATGGAGGATCTGTAGGAAGAATAGTTGAATAAGACGAAGCACCAACTTGTACTATTTGATTAACATAAGGGAACATTCTAGCAGCAAGTTGTCGCCCTGCTGAAGGATAAGCATTAGAGGAAATTTCATCCTAAAAGTGCCCATGAAATTTTCACATATATATTATGTAAACCAATCAAATTCCTTAAAATGTAAAAATAGGTATGTGTAAATATATAGAAGGGAAAATAAAAAACCACTTTTGTTAATTATATTTTTGGCATATCTCCTTATATGTTTACTCAAATTTCAAGTGTAGCCACTCATTGGATGCATAATTAAATTTTGCATCCAATGAGTACCCATTATGCATACTTTTGAGAAGACCCACCTTGAAAACAAAATTAAAGATACATTAAAAAATGTGTTGAACACATATTTTTAATGTATCTTCAATGTTTATGAATGTGGGTCTTTTCAAAAGTATGCATAATGGGTACTCGTTGGACGAAAAATTTAATTCCACTTCCAACGAGTGTGTACACTTGAAATTTGAGTAAACCTATAAGGACATAGGCCAAAAATATAATAAAAAGTAGTAGTTTTCTTTTCCTTTCCCTCCAAAATTCATAACTTTTATTTCATTATTTTCCTATCATTTTATTATTTTTCCTTAGGAGGCCACTTTTAGACTAAAATTTCCTCTAATGGAGTGTATGGAGGCAATTTCCCCCCTTGGAGAGAGTACACAGTATAGGATGGTGTAAGTTGTTGTAAATATGCTAATCCACTAAGAAATGAACCATACTATTGCTTTGAAGGAGACTAGGGTGTAACAAGTGGAATAGGTGGTGGGGTGCTCATCAAAGAAGGAATAAACAATATTCCTTATGAAGATGATAAGGGAGAAGTCCATGGGCTAGTTTATGCACCGAAAATGTTCCAAAAAATTACTGGTAGCCAAGTGGTATTGATGGACCACCATACAAATGGGTTTCCGGTGAAGTCGCAAGCATAGAAGAGGCTGTAAATTCACTTGATTCACTCATGATAGTATATAGGGGTTGAGAAACTTTCATTGACTCAATCATGGTTGAAATTATTAAAATAGTTTTCCAAGGGAGTTTCAAAGGTGAATTAAAATGTGGAGTATGATAGGAAGGTTGAGCAGGACGAGTAAGAAAAGGTTGGTCTTGATAAAGAGGAGTCCCTCTTAAATGGACATGCATTGAAGGTCGAGACTCTTCAATAAATTCCTTAATTATCAAAATACTAGGTGGAAGTTTTTCTTCAATAGGACCAAAATATAAAGGTTATGGTTGAGACAAAGGCAGAGGAAGAGAAGAAGAAACTCTTGAAGTAGTTGGTTGAGTTATATGAGGTTCCTCAGATTGTATGACCTCAGGTTGTAAAATTTCCGAATCCATAAATTTAGGTTCAGGGACCTCAACTTCTAATGTTTCAAGGGCTTCAATTTTGACAGTGCTTGACTCACCAACTGGTAAGGATGTAATTTTGGGTTCAGCACTTATGGGAAATGACTATTCTGGTTGGTTAATTTCGGACGTAGTGCCAGAAGTGGTAGCTTTTGAAGTACCTGTTTCAGTAGTTTTCATTTTCATATTCTACGAGATCCAGGTGTTGCCTCTAGAGGTAAATGAGGAAATAATTTCATTCTACGTGAACAATGGGTTGTTGAGGGTGTTCTTCCATGATGGGTTAATAAATTTTATAAATTAACAACACAAATAAAACAAAACAAGGGTAACTAGGTAAAAGGGTTTACCAAGTCACTGCGAACTGTAGAATACCATTTCCAGAACAACCTATAGGGGACATGCAATAAATCTCCCAAATTTTGTGTTTGGTGTATCATAGAAAGAAAGGTGGTTGACTCAGTTACCTATGCAGGATAACAACCTATAGGGAACTTGCAAAATATACTCAAAGGTTCATGGAAGCGAAGTATGTGGTAGTGCTATCTAATGCATCATGTATGATATGAAGTATTCTGGTATACTTTTCATATGGGGAACACCATCTGATATACCCAAAGGTACATGGAGAACAAACCAATATACTTAGGTATGTGGAATACCAACTACCCCCAGAATGTAGCACATACAAATAACGACAAATCCTACGTTTTATGATGCTGGAACATGTCTCTAGCCTATACCTCCATGTTTGTCATTAATGCTACAATTGATCCTTAGGTTAATTGATTTTTTTTTTAAGTTGATATTCAATCAAGTTTCAATTTCAAGGCTCATGGTATGAATTAACCTAAACTTCCTAGTATGCAACTAGCATGATGAAAATAACTCTATCATTTCAATGAATATCTGTCTAATGGAAGAAAGAAACAAGAAATAATGCAAAAATTGTAGATGCTGTTATCTCAAAATCAGGCCCTGGAAGGCTGCAGACCAGGAAGACTTCAAGTAACTATTTCAAACCAACTTTTGGCTGAGGCTTAACCTCCTCAACCTGAGAGGGCTCTCTCAAAGGTTAATGATTTTGATAAAGATTAGATGGCTAACTCTATGAAACAAGTATGAAAAATATGAATGGTGGAAACACATTAAACAAAACTATCCATTGGGCTTATGGAGTCAACAACACCTCAATATAACAATGAACTCAACCTTACATGGAAGTTAGGGCATTCAGCGTTTAAAGATTCAGAACATAAACTCATATGGGACACACAGTTTATGCATGTATACAGGAAGTCAGAGCACATTCAGTGAATTCTGAGTGATTATACATCCATACCACTGTAAGAATTAAGAAAAAGGACAACATCACATATTCTGAACATGAAAAACCCTTCATGAATCCTGAGAAGCAAAGTCAAGCATCTATTATTGAAAATGAGTCATACATATGCCAAATACAAGTTTTTCCATAAAGATTTCCAACCCTTTGTACATCAGATGTTCTTCTATATATAGAGCTCTTTACATGCTTGGATTCCTTCCTCCATCATGAGGGGAATTCGAATTTACCATCAGTGACACCTATTCTAACCATAAAACAAGACTTTAAATGCATTTGACAACTAACTAGTAGTCCTAGAGACCTAATACAACTAGGAGTGTATCTCCTTATTATGATTACAACAACCTTATCTAAACATTTAAAACATTCTTTGACACCTAAAACTCCATGAAGTCGAATTTGATGAAGCCTCCCACGTGGTCACCCAACTGCTTATGACAAACCCTAGAAATTAGGGAACATGTTTCCCTGTTTTTAGGTTTAGATACTTGAAAATTGGCACGTGGGACAGAGCTTTTATCTCCTCATCAATGACACATTTTACGAAACTGAAGGAGGTTTTTGTAGCCCATGTTGTCTAGAACAAAAACCTCTCCTGCTTTTTTAAAAAATTCCTCCAGCTGTTCATAATCTGTCCTTGAAAAACACGTGTCAAACATGAAACTGTCCCTTGCTCTGTTCTGGCTGAAAAATAGGTCTTGGGACAGAGGTCATAACTTCTCGTAAAAAATGTATTTGGAAAAAATGAAGGAGGTTTTTTTGAAACAATCCGTGCTTAACAAAAACCTCTCTTTTTTTTTGAAACACTTTTCCTACCGCCGAGAATGTGTCTTTGAAAAACAGGTGTAAAACAAAGAAATAAGCTTGTAGAAAATTGCACCTACAGCAGTTTCGTAGCGCAAGTTTGGTCCTTCATTTCTCCCAGATCATAATGGATTTGAAGAAAGTGGAAGATTTTTTTTTACTTTAGTATCTTAGGAATAAAAACCTCTTTCAATTTTCAGAGATGAGTTTTCAACTGCTCAGAAACTCTTCTAGAAGTTGACTAGTAAAAACAGGGAAACAAAACTCCTCCTTTTAGAGTTTTATTCTTATGCTCATCTTCGAATCCTTATGCTGACCATGCTGTCTCTTTAATCACATGAAATGAATTCAATCAACCATAGACTCTGCTCAAATACTTGTGCTAAGACAAAACTTCTTTAATGGTGCCCGGAACATTATGAATCAATACTAGCTATGAAATAATGACCATTTTCATAACATAGACTTTAGAGTTCATGGATGTCCTTCCTGTCCTTGTTTTTCCCTTGCTTGATGTTTATACCTTGTAATTAGTCCCTTTCAGCTGCCCATCCTCAAAAATATATCCTTTTTCTTCTCAATATTTGCCCACAAAGTCATAATATGCAGCTACAGCAGTTTCGTAGCGCGCTACGAAACTGCTGTGTAATTCCAAAAACACAGTTTAATGCCAAAATTTAGCTTTCTTGAGCTTTCTTTTCTATTAGAACATTCTTTCAACTGTTTCAAGACCTTCCAAAACTGAATGGGAATGTTTGAAAAGATTATTCCAAGCAAACTTACCAAAACTTTGAGGCATATCCTTTCTTGAAGTGAGATTTCTTTATGGAGATCCTTTTTGCTGGTTCAATTATATCTTTAAGTCTTCAAACTGTTTCTCCTGCCCTTGGTGGTACCTCCTGTACTTGCTTGAATTGCTACCTCACCTGATAGCTGCTTGATTCACTGCCTCGTTTGATGACAATATTTTTTCAAATTGAAATTTTGCAGATTTGTTTCTCATGCAAGGCTTACAATCATCATTACAACTGTGCATATTTGGCTTTCCTTAGAACTTGTATTCCGTATGTACCAACGTACCTAGTGGTTGTGATAATGGAGATAAGTGGTTGGACGTGATATGTGGAGTGCATGAATTGGCAAAGAATGACGCAACCATAGATTAACTTAACGGATTTGACAGTTAGGAAAGATTCGTTGCGGAATCACCTAAAACCTATAGCGCTGCGAAAATACTTCAGAATGGTTACATGCGCTATGCAATCATCTAAAAAACGCTGTGTGGTACATAATGATTTTTTTAAAATCAAAATGACACATGGCTATGAGATTGGTGATGAATGAGGGAGACCGGTGATGGATGAGAATGCATACTTGACTCAAGACCTCCTAAGACTCAGACTCTAAGGAAAAACGAAATCAAACTTAGACTAACACTGACCTTTGTCCTCAAGCTAGTATGAGAAATTTTGGCATTAGAATTTTCAGTGATAACAGATGCAACAAATGGAAACTTCCTAATCAAATATTTCAATAAATTATTCCATTACAATTCATTAAAAACTATATGCAGTGCCAAAAATAGTTTTTTCTTTTCTTTTGTTTTAAATTTCCAAATGTCATGAAAATGAAAATAAGGCTAGATCATTGACCAAAAGAATTTAAAACAGATTGCAACTGTAATATGAAAATTCTTTTCATTTAATCAACGATCAAGGTAATTTCTTACAAACACTAATTGAAAAGAAGGAAAAAAATCAAACAAAACCTCATCAAAAGGTAATAAAAAAAAATGTAAACACACTGATGGATATTGTAGAGACAATCAATGTTACAAAGGCTAACAGAAATTTAGTGGAAAAAATCAAAACTAAGAGCAATGCATAAGAAAGAAAATTTTGCATCCTACGAGAACCATCATAGGATAAAAACATACACTAGAGCGATGCATTGCACTTGCAGAGAGATACATGTGCACTAGGTCACTCTGTCTTAGACTAGACAGTGCGTTGGGGCTACTTTTTTTCAAGAGGAGAAAGAAAAAGCCTACCAAACTCAAACTAATGCTTCCCCATGACTGATTACTTTGTAAACAAGTCAATTTAAGTCGTATTGAAAGGTGTAAAATGGATAAACTAAGGAAGCCATTAAAGGAATATCTCGTTCCCTAGTGGAGTCACCAAGTTGTTTTATTACAAATTCTCTTATGAGGACAAAACTAAATCCCCTAGATCTAGTGGCTGATCTAGAAACAACAGAAACCAAAAAGGACAATGTTTTCCTTAGAGATATTAATAAATTGAGGAAATGCCTACCTAAAGTCCAATGTCGATATTTCTCTTGTCTTGTCTTGTAGACTTTGGGTCTAGCTCCAATTACTATAAATGGAACCTGTAAGACAATCACAACAAACAAGAGAACTACAAGAAATCGATAGCATAAAATAATATCTCTATTCAATGAGTCAAGTGGGAATTGAAAAACATATGCATCAAATAGACACAAAGCATAAGAAACAAATCTTCTTGAATTAATGAAATGTAGGAGAAGATTACAACCCTTTTTGGAGTTCTTGACAATGTATAATCTCCCACCAAAAGTGTCCTTCCCTAACCGCAAGGAAAGCCTTCAATCACAACTCAAGGATGGTAATGGATCCTTAGGTGAAAATCAACAACATCAGGTCATAGCTAAGAGTTTCCAAAATCCAACCCAGACATTAAGGGAGGCAGTGAATTTATAGGGTACAAGTGATAGTTTAGGATTTACCAATCTAGGCTTGAGATCCACATATGAAGGACGATAAGGTATATGGATAAGAGATAAGACTACTAGAGTAGGATAGGAGAGGAATTTGAGATATGATATACCTATCCATGGTAAATGGTTAAAACCACCTTAGAAGCTTTTGAAAGAAGAAGTTTCGTAAATATTTTTTTTTCTCGAAATTCAAGAACCAATATCGCACTTACAAAGTAGAGAAACATGCGTTGGTCAGTGCAATTTCTCAATTATGAAACATGAGACCATTGTAGGTGAACTCAAAGGCAGAGTGTACTGGGCCGAAAAATGAATTTTTCAGCTAATAAATCCATAATTCTTGGAAATTTTGGAGAATTAATTATTGAGGCTTTACAAAGGGATAATGACAAGGTTCCAAGCATGTTTATTGATCTGGTTTCTAGGCCATTTGAATGAATGCGACAAAATGACCTGTAACAGTTCAGTATTTTGGCCAACTTTCTTTCTTATAACATTATCTTGACTATTTTTCTCTTTTACTTCTTTTAAGAATTGAATTAAGGGAACATTATCTTCTGTGCCTTCATGTGGAATTCCAGTCTCTACTGATTTATTAATTTGCATATCTTTAATTCTTTCTTCTGTAGGTTCAGGGCTAGGGTTTTGGCAAAGCCTACATCAACTCTTCTTAGTTTTTGGTCGCTCTTCTTCCTATAAAACTTCTATGAAATTATTCCTTACTAAATTGTCTCGCTAATTATCATCAATATACTTCAAATATGCTTCGATAAGGATATTAACTAAACCGCGGTGATACAAAGGCCTATCAATATCCACATCAAATAGTAGGGAAGTTTTAATTCTTTTCCTTTAACAAATTTCATTAATAACCTTGCATGGTAGAAAGGAGGGTTGTGTACCTACCTTCATAAGTAAGGAAATTTTGAAGTAAAAGAAATAGGTTCCTCCACTTGGACTTGAGCATTGTAAATGGAATTACCTTCTTGAAGGCCAATGTTTCCATCTTTGGATCATGTAGAAATGTTTTCCAATACTCATCTTTAAGTATTTGACTCTTAAACCAACTTTTACCATTGAGAGGAATCCCTGTAGCCTCTACTATGAAAGACTCCATAATTTTCAACCTTATGTCCCCTATCTCTACCTCCATACCGTCGAATACTCTAGAAAACACCCTAGTCACTTCTTTTCACAACCATTGAACTTCTCAAAGAATTTTAACCACCCTGACTTCTGCAACTAATCCTTAAACTATGGATAAGAACTGAGTAAATCCTTTCCATTTGGATCAAAGTGAATAATGACACCCATTGTATAGAGAAGTTGAGCCCTGAATTTCCTCTTTTCGATAGAGATGGATGGAGATGGGTAGGGAAATGGGGATGGAATGAAGTAGTTTGATGGTTAGAGTGAGATAAAATGTCAATGTGGTCATCGATTCCCAAAATAGCTTTGGCATATACATTCATGATTTTCCACGATTTAAAATATTCGATCCTTCAAGACCGTCAATGGTTCAAATGATTTAGAGAGGATTTTGACAGGATGGATTAGGATATAGGTATGAGTATTAAAATAGGACTATAAATTAGGTCATAATTTTACTCATCATTATAAAGGATGTATCATTATTATTCAATAGACTCATAGATTTATTGTTCCTTTAATGAAAAATAATTTAACATCCTATTGCATACCTTTTAACATTGATGTCTTGTCTTTTCTATAGATCTGAAATTCTTTTGGAGACTTGAAATGTTCATGGATTTTCAGGTTCATCATTGGCTACAAAATTTGAAATAAGTTGCAGAATATTGCAAATTCCGTAGCTATTTCCTCAATTTAACCATTTATTTGAAAACTTGTTGTTGTTGATGTGACTGACCCTTATTGGTGCTAGTGATGCTCATGACCTCTAATGATGATTTATGACAATGTTGATAATGCTTCTTCAAACTTACAAGTTTATTTTAGAGAAAAAGTAGGATAAAATAAAGTGGGATAAACAAGAAGGGAAATGTGAAAATCTAAGTTGCCAAGGACCCCTTGGTTTTCAGAAAATATTTTCTGCATAAAAATGTCAACAATTTTGGTTTTCATAACTATGCTTTTATTTTTTCTCCTTTTTTTCCCCTTTTTAATATTTTTTTCTCTTTTATTATTTTATTATTTTTTATAAGAAAAATAAATTACAATTATTTTAGTAATAAGGAAGAAAAATATTCCTTTCTTACTAACTTTAAATTAAAATTCTCTTGCAATTGTTTGACAAATTCTTCTCTTGTTAAGGGCTTATGATATAACTTTAACCTATGCCCATTAACAAGTAAGGTAACATTTTATTCATCAATAGTCCTAATTCTAATAGCTCCATTATCAAAAGATTATCTATTTCATATGGACCAAGCCAATGTGTTTGAATTTTACCTTGAAAATCCTTAAACTTAGAATAAAAAGGAACAACTTAGTCACCTGGCTTTAATTTCTTTACTTTTATGAATTTGTCGTGCCACCTAGTTCTTTGTTGTTGGATTATGTTTGTTCTTTGTATGGCAACTTTCTAGATCTCATCTCGCTCATTCAATGATTCCAATCTTTGTTTTTGAGCTTCCAATCTTTGCTTTTGAGCTTCAGATAGTGAAGCCCCAACTTTGTTGTTGTTCTAAAATTCTCCACCTGAAATTCAATCAGAAGCAATACTGCTTCCCATAGACAAGATCATAAGGAGTATGTACAATGGTATTTATCCATGTGGTGCAGTATGCCCAAAGTGCCTATGGAATTATTTTTTCCTAGTCTCTTTTATGCAAGTGTACGCTCTTAGTTAGTATAGCTTCAAGTACCTATTGGTAGATTCCACTTTCCCATTGGATTGTGGATGATATGGAGTGGAATTCTAATGTTTGATATGGTATTGATCCATAATCTTCTGCACCAACTTGGATTTGAATTGAGCACCTTGATCTGTCACGATTTCCCTTGGGACACCAAAACGAGTGAAAATATCCTCAAAAAGAAAAGTAACTATAGCATTTTCAGTAGAAAAAGGAAGTAGCTTAGATTCTACCCATTTTTTAGCATAATATGTACAAACAAGAATATACCTCTTTTATTTAGATGGAGGGTTGACTGGGCCAACAAAATTTAGAGCCCACTTTTCAAAAGGTCTATTAGTACTTGAAGTTGTATATGCATCTCATTCGATGGAATGGGTTTTCCCATTCTTTGGGAGCTATCACATCTTTTGACATATTCCTTGGAATCTCTAAAAAGAGAAGGTTAGTAATATCTGAAAATAAGGACTTTGTATGTAGTTCTTTTATCAGTGAAGTGTCCTACACATGATTCATCATGGAAATATTTTAATATCTTCCATACTTGATCTTCTCGAACACATCTTCAGATAATTAGATTAGGTTCAGTTCTATACAATTCTACCTCTATCCATGAGTAGGGTGCACTAGTCTTGATAAATTTTTGTCTTTATTTGGCTGATAATTGTGGGATAAACCTTCCTATAGTCAAATAGTTAGAAATATCGACAAACCAAGGAGTTTTAATAGACACTGCAAAGAGATATTCGTCAGGAAAATTATCCTTCACATGATTATCAACATTATCATTTTTCTCCCTAGAAAGGGAATCTACAACTATGTTTGTGCCTTTCTTGGCCTATCCAGAATGGTAATATTGAATTCCTATAATAATAACAACTATCTAGTAATCCTGCCATTATTAATTGGTTTACTCATTAATTAACTAATAAAAGACTAATCTGTATGAATGAAAGTTTCATATCCGATAATGTAGTGTCGAAACTTATTAATGGCATGAACAATAACTAAAAAATCCTTTCCTGGTAATGTATAATTTAACTCTACAGGAGTCAATTTTTTACTTTTATAATAAATAGCATAAGGATTTAAGTCTTTCTATCCCAATACAACTCTTAAAGTTGTATTTGAAGCACCATTTGAGATATGAAATGAGAGAAACCAATTTGGTCCTCTTAAAATTAATGCTTCAGTAATTTTATGTTTCAATGATTCAAATGCCTTATGGTAGTCAGAATTCCAAACAAAATCACAATATTTTCTAATATTGTTAAATAATGGAGAAGTTATTTTGTGAGGTTTTTTATGAATCTTCTGTAATATCCTCTAAATCCAAGAAAAAATCTAGCATCTCTTTGACAAGTAGGAACTTAAATTTTAGAGATTACCTCTACCTTAGATGCATCCACCTCAATTCCATCACCTGAAATATGGTGACCCAAAACAATTCCTCATTAAACATCATAAAAGATGTTTCATGACTCAATGAAATATTTTCTTCTTTGCATCTAATGATAATTTTTTCTAATTTTTTAAGAGCTTCTTAAAAAGTGTTTCCATAGATGGTGAAACCACCTATGTAAACTTCTACACAATCATGAATCAAGTCAGAAAAAATACCTAAAACTACTTTTTGGAATGTTGCAGGTGCATTACATAACCCAAAAGGAAGTACCATCTAAGCATATGTACCCCATGGGCATGTAAAAGTTGTTTTATCCTGATGTTCTGGTGCTACGTGAATTTGGTTATATCCACTGAAATCATCAAGAAACGAAAAATATTTCTTCCTTGCCAAAGTATTTAATACTTGATTAATGAAAGGCAATGGAAATTTATCTTTTAAATTAGTCTTATTTAATTCTCTATAATCGATGCACAGTCTCCACTTTACATTCTTATTAGGAACAATAAATAAAGGTGAGACCCATTGACTATCTGATATCAGGTATATTAAATTGACATTATGCAATTTTTGTAGTTCCTGAACAATTTCTCTCGGATTGAAAGTCATCCTTCTATGAGGTTGCCTCAATGGTTTGGTATTTTCTTGAATATAAATGTGATGCATAGATGTATTAGGGTAAATTCCCTTCTTGTTAGTATATTTCCATGCATATGTAGAGGAATGTTTTTGTAGCATCTTTATCAATTGTTTCTTTTGAAATTATTTGAGGTTATTATTAATGTTTTTCCTAGAAAAATTTCTACTAAATAATTTCCAAACTTTTGCATAGAATGTAACAATATTTTAGATTGTTGAGATGATAAATATTCAATATTACATTTCTCTTGAAAAATTTGATCTTGTTCACAATATGAAGAAGATTCATTATTATTCTTCAAATTTATCAATTGATCTTCCTCAATCTGTGGAAGAGTAAATATAGGTTGAATATTTCAAAATATCCATTATCATCATCAATCCAAACTTCAATTTCTATTTCAATTATTGTTTTTGCAGGTGGATATAATGTGAATATATTAGTAGAACTGCCACCAGAAATGTACATATCACCAGATCTAAAACTTCTAAATGCACAAGTTGTAGCTAGCTAAGGTCTACCAAGGATCAATGAATGGCCTCCTAAATTATTCTTGGGAGTCAAAATAATAAATTCAATAGGATATTTCCATGAGTCTAAAGATACAAATACATATTCTAATATACCATCATGATTTATAATAGATCTATATGCTAATTGTAATAAAGTTAAGGTATATTGAATAATAGGAAGCTTTAATTGATCCATAGTTTTCTTGCTCATGATATTAGTGGCTGCTCCTAAATAAATCAAAGTGTTTGGTATCTCAGTACCATTGATATGAATTTTTACAATACAATTATCTAAATCTAAATATTGTTGAACTATTGGTTTCCCCAACCAACTAATTTTTTTTAATGTATTTCCTTTTTATTCATATATTTTTAATGAATAACTCCTATATTGTTTTTTCAAATATATATATTTCCTTTATAGCTTGAAGTAAAGGAATTTTGATGCAAATATTTTTGAATTCATCTAACATATTATATTCAGGTAAAATGATTTTCCTTTCTAATCCCTTATCAATTGGGGCATTTAAGGAAAAGGAGGACTTTGTAGGGAAACAAATGGTTTCTCTACTAGAGGAATTGTGGGATTTGACTTTATTTGGTTGTCACCTAATTGTGTAGGAATATATTCCTTTGGAGGGGTCTTTTCTTGATCAAGAGATTCCTCTTTTTCCATAATTTTTTCCTCCTTATATTCTTGGATGACAACTGGTGGTGACTTCTTTTGCAAAACCCTACCAAATATAAGTTAGACATCATTTAGACCTAGAAGGGTGATCATACAAGATTGAAGTTTTGTCCCTCAGTATTATAGATGGGTTGTTGAGGAGCTTTATTATTTGTATTTGGGAGTGCTTGAGTAGGTTGTTGATTGTATTTTTTTAGGAAATGGAGTGGATGGTAAGGGGAGTGGTTGACTTGAAGACAATTGGGTTTGGAATTGTGGTTGATTAGGCTATCAAGGCTGAGGAGGATAATATTAAAGTTGGTATTGAGTGTATGGTTGTTTAACTTGAGGATACTGAGGATTCCTAATATAACATTTTTCCAACCTTGTCACCAAGATGGATTTTGAGGTTGAGGTGGCTAAGTTTGCAAAGGGATAGGCGCATTCCAATTACTTTGCGGTTGTGCATATGACTGATATTGTACATTAGGATCTTGTTCAATGCCTGTTTGTCCAGGCTGCCAAGGTCTCTTGGGAGAAACAAAGCAAAGTGATTCAACTTGACTTGTTCCAAATTCATCCTGAAAAATAACCTTAAGCTCAGGTATTAAGGGACATTGTTTTGTATCATGATTTTAAGCACATATAACAAATATTTCAACATTATCAAGAGGACATTATCGTAAAGCATGCCTTTTCCTACATCTTGGACAAAAAATGGATAATGCAACATTCTTGAATTTTTTCTTATTTTGTATCCTTAAATTATCGAGTTGTTCATGAACATTTCCAAGGATAGCTATTTTAATTTTTTCAAGCAAATATCCTAATTCAGCTCTACTTATCGTTCTAGCTACAAATTTGCTTAATCTTGACATGACTAGGTCTCTTGGGTTCTTACCATATTTTCTTTTTCCTCTTGCAATGTGTTTGCACAACTCACAAATTTCCTCAAATGAAAATTGAGAAACATCTCCTTTGCCCATTAAATTGAGAAGATCAATCCACTCATCCCTTATGTTTTTTAGCAAAAGAGTTTTTAATGTCTCTTCATCTAAATTATGCATTTTATCCCTTTTGATATTGTAGGCAAACCTTTCCACTAGATCTTCAAGGTTTTCATCCTATTTTTGAACCATCTTAAAGACTTCATTATTAATACTACAGTGCATACAATAATATTTATATTTTTCTAGGAATATTATTTTCATATCATCCCATGTTTTGATAGAATGTGTTCCTAGAACCATAAACCATTTAAGAGCTCCATCTTTTAGAGTGGTTGGAAATAATTTCAATTTTTGAGTATCAAGTAGATAATCATATGATTTTCATAATACTTGAAACTCAAAAAGAAATGCCTCTAGATCCTCATTTCTTAACCCATGAAAGTTAGGAAGGGTCGATGGTGATATATTTTTCATGGTAGCAGTGGTGTCTGTATCTAATATGGGGAATCCAAAATGATCCTCCTCATGAAAATATCTATCATCTCCCCTTCCACCTCTACACCTCTACCTACTCTATTTCCTTCTCTACCTCTTCCTCCACCAATCCTTGGTCCACCCTTTTCATTGTGTACTTATCCTTCCCCTTCTCCTGCCATTGTAGATTCCTTAAAGATGATATAAGGTTCAACAATAGGGTAGTCTACTTCTTCCTCTATTTCTTATAATAATGGTATATCGGAAAACACTTCCCCCTCTTCTTCACTAGGCACATCTAACTCTTGTCCAAAAATTTGTTCACCTTTTAAAGAGAGAAATATGACTCCTTCAGTAGGGGAAGTAGGTTCTTCAACTACAACTTCTGTGGACGAGGTTGGTGAATCCCTAGGTTGAATTTCAGACCTATATACTTTAGGGAGTCTATTTCTACCTACTATGGATGGAATGTGAGTGTCGGTGGATGGTGTGGCACTACATGGTCTAGTGGGGGTGGTTGGTGATGTTGGTATTGAACTACATCCTCTACCTCTACTTACAAATATACCCCTAGAATCTTGTTCTCTATACATGCATCCTAAATGATTTTAATATAATTTTAATTATCATATAGAAAATGAATGTTTCTAGTATGATATGAAAATAAAAAATAAATTCCTATATACACTTCGCCGGCAATGACACCAAAAATGTTGGATAGTTTAATTGCGAGTTAAATTACGTCATTAAATTGTCAAAATCAGGGATAATATTCTTGTGAAGTGTATGTGCATTATATATGCTAGGAGGATTACTTTTGATTAAGGATTCTAAATCTAAAGAAAAATGTAAAATTAAATTACTCAAAACTAATTCTTGTTAAATAAATACACATGTTCTTCTCGAAGGCTTTTTAAAACAACTATGCTAAGCGAAGAATCAAAATAATTATGCTAAGAACTGAATTGAAATTCTATTCTAAAGAGAAGAATGAAAGATCAAACTTATGCTATTGAATCAAATTGAAATCCTATTCTAATGAATGAACTTGAAATGATATTTTAATGAGTTGAATTGAAATTCTACACTAATGGGTAGAATTTAAATGCTATACTCATAAACAAAATTAAAATATTATGCTAATGGACAAAATGGAAATCTATGATATTCATCCATTTGAAATCTAAAACTAAAATCAACTTGGAAAGGAAATTCAAGTCTTTCTAATATTACTAGTGTGCACCATTTCAACTAGAACCAATCCAAGATAACATTAAATTTGAGACTAAGATATCAATTGAAGTAAATGATTGAGAAAGGAAATATCTTTAGTGTTTTTGTCTTTTAAATGAGCACTCCACTTAATGCATAATAGAGGAATAAACCGAGTAAGAGACAAATTTTTAATGGAGTGAAATGAAGCAATAAAACCAATTCAGAAAGCAAAGAATAATGAAAATAATGCTTGGTGCTTGCAGGGGTTTGGTCTCGTGGTTAGCGAATGGTCTGCTAAGTCATTCGTGCTACTGTGCAGGTCACGGGTTCAAGTATAGTCTTACCTTGAGGGGTTGTTCCTTGCGGGTTGGGTGGTTCTTCCTAGTTGTTATAGTGGCAGCTGGTGGGATTTGACCCTGTGTAACACGAGTATGATACCACCGCCATTGCCAATTCAGCTAGATATAAAAAAAAATAAAAAAATAAAAGAAAATAAAATAAAATAATGCTTGGTAAAATAAATGAAATAGAAATAATACAACCTCAAAAATTCTTCAAGCAACCCTCCTATTGAGCTTGAGCATCGTCGAACTTAGATCAATAAGTTAACTCATGAATACATTCATAGTAGAGTGAACAACAAAGTGATTGTATTAAAATAAAAATATTAAATCCAAGCAACAATTACAAACTATAACCAAAATTATCAATGTCTTTGCTTGCAAAGTAATTTGTGATATCCTAATCTAAAATATTTGAAGATATTCGAGCCGAGAAACTAGTTTTTCAAACGATTTTCTCATGAAACATGCTTCTCATGATTTTCTATGATAAGAGTTAATCATGAGAATATTTCGTTTTAACACATACTTTGCTTTGGATCCATGCTTTTCTTATTCAATTCCATGCTTTCTTGTTGATGATATTTCTCTCCTTCAAAGTATGCACAAGTATAGGTTATTAGAAGCAAACTTGACTTCTAGTTTAAACAACCAATTTCTCATGCTCTGTGATCTTCCAGGTAGGCGCAATAGGTGGTCACCCATATTCTCAAAATTTTGCGTCTATCCATATTTATTGTTCACCTTCTAGCTCAGGGAAACTTGTCTAACAATGGGCTAAGCTACATAATTTTTAGTTAGTTGTGGAATTTGTTCATTTCGGTAGATACAAGAATTTTTTCAGTAATTTTCACAAAGAAACTACAAATTATAAGCCATGAATAAATTATACCTTTTAATGTGTCTGAGCAAAACCAAAATGACCTGATAGCTTAGGAATATAGAAAAATTATTATGAAAAAGATGGAATTAGTGGTAAAAGGTTGTTAAAAATGAGGACAATCAGGACCTCAACGCCATAAACAAATAATTATGAAATCTACAATTGGCTAAGGACGCAGGGTTACCCCTGCTTATACCCACAGTCTACATGTAAAATGCATAAGCACATTTGTCCTAGGAATTTTAACTCTTATAAGGAGTCAAAATCTTCAACTATCAATGAATGGTTTAAGGCCCCTTAAGTTTTATGCGGAATGATTTCATAAATCAACCATAGTATAACCCTTGGTTAATATACCGTCTATCGGGATTCCTTAACCCTTATCCGCACATATATACTCAAACCCACTTATAATTTGACTTTCACATAGAAACCTCATATAGGTGATTTATTCTATTATAAACCCTTTATGATATAATTCTATTGCAAACATACCTTTTCCGCACTTTTTAAAGCCCTTCCACAGTTTTCGATGTTTCCCTTTATCGCTTATCGCAATCGTGATTCTTCTCGGTTAAACTGCACACTCCTTGCATTCGCGATATGCGATAACATAACCTTTCGGAACTCAAATTATTAGACCCACATCTATAACTCCATTGGGTCCGTCTTGTGGTTTCAATCCTTTCCGCTGCGCTCCGCCTTCTCCAATCTCCGATCGTGCTTAATGCTTAAGCCGAACTTCAAAAGGATTACTCCCACATCTATAGATTGTCTGGTCTATGCATCAAAGCCTTCCTCCATACTCCACCGTCCTTCGTTATCCCTGATCTTTGATCGAACAACTTGTGCAACAATCCTCCATTGTGGATCTACACTCAACGGATCCAATGGTCCACAATGATTTTGGGTGAGACATAAGCACGGAGAAAACCCACCCGAAAAGCAGTTTTCTCTCCCTCCTCCACTGCTACGTGTTGCTCGGTTAGTGGAATCGGGTGATTACCCTTCAATACCACTTGCCACTTTTGCTCCACCCGAAATACCACTTTCCTGTATAAAAACCGCTTTGTCACTGACTATCTTATGTGCTCTTCCACCATGTGAATCGATCCTACCATTGATCTATAAGATCTAATGGTTGTTGTGCATCACCTCTTCACTTCTCCACTCTTCTCTTTACTTATGTTTTACGCTATTTCTTCAACTTTTTCTATGTAGTTTAGGTTTCTTCAAAGGTTCTCGTCCTTCCGCTATTTTGCTGCTCAATTCATTCCTGAGTTTGACTTCTGTGAATCTTCACATCGCTATCTCTCCAGAGCTCCACTCTGATCCTCCAATTGGATTCAAAGACCCATTATCATTCCTTTGAATCATTCTCTCCTCTGTGTAGTTCTACTGACTACTGCCTGCAACCTATGTTATAGAATACACAATTTACACATAATTCAATCATTATATACTCATTTCACACACTTACCCAGTTATGGAATAAACCTCTGTATATATAAGTATAAACAACTGATTACATATCAAGACTCCCTGTCTCTGAGGCCTGATCTTCAATATCAGTGGCCTCTACCCTGTCACTCTACCCGTAGGCTTACATTTATACCAGAAAGGTTCTGTTGAACTAATTTTGGTTCAAATCCTTAATCTACTGAACTGACTCCTAAATGTCCTTTATGTCCACTTGTAACTCCAGTTAATCCCTAAGAATCCTCTCTAGTTCCTTGAATCATGAAACTACCTTAAGAGTTATAATTGACTTCTAACTCTCTTATCATTATTAACCACCCATGTTCTCCTTCATTCGAGAGCATTTACAAAATGTCTCACATTATCTAATTAATTCCTATCCTACTCACCCAAAAGCCTAAATATTACATTAATTCAACACTTAGCAATCAAAATTCCTTAAAACACAGGACCCCCTATGTCTACTAAAATACAATGATTTTCTCTTGGGTTGAATGCTCCTGCACCAGACTCCCAAAGTAGAAAATATTCATGATCTCCTGATCATGTGTCTTCATAAGTTGATAGAAAACCTCCAGGGTCCCAAAATTTAGTTTGCAGTTGCCCAAATTGTTTCCACCTTTGTTTCTTCTGTATGTCTGTTGTATTCTGTTTCATCTTCCTCTCCTTGTCAATCAGGTTCAAGTTCTGATTGATCATGCTTCCTACTGCTATCAATTTCCTCCACATGTATTGTTTCATCATCAACTGCCATAATTCTTCAATCTCTATCTCTAGTTCATCCTTGGACTGGTCCATATTCTGCCTCTTGCTTCTTCCTCTTTCTCTTTGCTTCAGGTTGTTGCTGCTGTCCACTAACTCTTCAAACTATTGTAGGTTACTCCCACTTTCTAGTTGCCAGTTTACTCTTTCTTATATTTTTTCTCTTGCTACCATTGTAGACATTGCTCTTACTCTTGCTCCAACCTTTGCTTTGACTCCTACACTTACTGCCTCCCTTTCATCCTTACCCTCTTTCATGATTATTTCTATCTGCACTGAATCATGACTTTCTAGCATTCTCTCTAGCAATTGAGAATTTTTGTTCCATGGATTAAATTCTTCCACAAAATCTTCTTCTTTCATATTTATTTGGCTGCTCATTTGTGCCAAATTTCCTCTAGCATCTGCAACTAAACTTGCACTCACAAAACACTTGTTAAAATAAAAAACATAAGGCTTTTGTGCCTTATCTTCCTTTGGCAACAATTCAGTTTGCTGCTCTATTCCTTTCTCCTCTGTCGACACATCAATATGTTGTTTTGAATTCTCAAAATAATTCATGGGACTGTCAACTAGTCTCTCCTCCACACCATCTGCTCCAATGATGTCTTTTTGTCCTTGTTCACTGTAGTGAACTTCTTCCTCTGCAATCACACTTTCATACTCTGAATTTCCCAACAAATATTCCAGCAATGCACTTTCATACACTTCACAAGTACTTCATCATCATTTATAATCCCTACATTTATAAATGAATTGTCAGTTTGAAAATCACAAGGCTCAAAAGTTTCAACTGTTGTTTCACATATCAGTTCTTCAAACTGAACTTCATCTCGTTTTCCCATAAGAAATCGTCCCTGTGTGGTAACGATTTCATTGCTAAGTTATTTTTGCTGCAATACGTCACTGCCTTCCTCATTCAAGAGATATTCTCCCTTGTCCTTTACTCCAGTGTATTCATCTTCTGAAAGATACTTTTCCATACTTTTGACAACTTCAAAAGATTTCTTATCCTTACCAATCATCATATGTCCTTTCTCCCAAGGTTAAATCCTTTGCCTAGGTTTCTTCCTTCTTAACATCTTCCATCGCTATTTCCACTATGCCTATCATCATGGTGAACTGACGGTCCTTTACTATGTTTTCAACTAACATAGTCTCTTCTTCAAGTTTGCCTTTAATATCTTGTTGTTTACCTTCTCCAAGAGCTATCCTTGTCTCACCATCTGCATTAATATTCTCCTGCATTTGTTCTGCATCCATAGACAACTATCAGTCTTAAAAACATAAGACCCTGTGGTCCTACTTGATGTTTCAGCCATCATATCTCCTTGTTGTTCCAAGTTCTCTTATGACTCAAAAATTCTTCGATGGCCTCCTCTTCAATCTCCTCAAGCCCTTCACTTGGTTGCTTGATATCTTTCTCCAATTGTATATGAGACCTATCTGTATCATCTTCTTCCAGAACAAAATTTAGATTTTTCTTGTCTCCTTCCTCCTTTATGACAATATCAGCAAATTGTTCTTCTTTACATATTTCGCCTACAAATATACACAAATTGTTAGATTTAAAACCATGTAACCTTTTTGCCTCACTTGAAGTTTCAGTCTTCAAGTCTTCATCTTCACTCAGAACTTCACCATGATCCGCTTCACAAATGAACACTTCCATTTTCATTTCCAACTCAGCTTCTTTGAGTTTTTCCATTAGCTACCTTACTTGCCTCTATTGTAGCCTTCTCTGCAACTTATGCCACTTTACTGGCTTCTTCCTCAAGACCCAACCTAGTTTCTGGCTTTCCTTAAGAATTCTCCTTAATGCATTAAGTTGTTCTTTTAACTTTGCAATTTCTTTGTCAATTTCCTCTTGAGTCATCCTCTTGGCATTTGCTTTGGCATCCTCTTTCTTCATCTTTCTTCTACTGTGGTCTTCCTCAGAACCTTTTCTATGATTATCAGTAGCCATCTTCTTCTTCTCTATCTTCATGAGTTCCTCACTCATTCACTATGAGTTGCACTAAAGCCTCTACAACAACAAGTCCTCCTTGTTGCAACTTACCTCACCAAGCTTTCCTCTGTACTTGGTCTTTTGGCAAGCACTTGGTTCTCTATCTCTAAAACCTCCTTTGAGCACTCTTCTCTGCTCCTTCTAGGCTTCAACTCATATGCACTTCTCAAGAACATAACTGTCCTCTTGTATTTCAATCACAATGAAATACTTGGTTCTGACCACCTCTTCTTTCACTTAGAAAGTCTTACCAGCTTCTTCATCCCTTAGCAATTCTACCCACATCCTTTGTGGAATTGCCTTTGTGATCTGCAACAATACCTCTGTAGTAACAAGTCTCCTTCTTGCTACATATGCCTCACTAAGCTTCTCTCCTCTGAGCTTAGTATGTTAGCATTTCTCTGGTTCTTTCCTCTGGAACCAGTTCAAGCACTCCTTGCTCTAGATGTTGCAACCTTCTCACATTCTTTTGTTGTTATCTGTGTATAAATTTACAAACACACATTCTCCAATCAAATCAAAACAGAACATATCACCTCACCTTCAAGATCTCTGCATGATCTTGTTCCACCATTTCAGCTGTACCTTGAATGGATTGTCCTCTATTTCTTGCATCTGCAAGTTTTGCTACACATCACCTCTGTGTGCCTACTTTCTGTTAGATTAGAATTTGATCCTTCCTTGCCTGCCTAAACATCTTAAAACATAACTTTGTTCTCAATTCTTTCACATATAATTTCTTTATTCTGTTTTAACACCAATTGTTTCAATTACAATTTTGCTCTATACCAAATGATTCAAGTTTACCCCCGCTTATACCCACAGTCTGCATGTAAAATGCATAAGCACATTTGTCCTAAGAATTTTAACTCTTCTAAGGAGTCAAAATATTCAACTATCAATGAATGGTTTAAGGCCCCTTACTCAAGTCTTATGCGGAATGATTTCATAAATCAACCATAGTGTAACCCTTGGTTAATATCCTTTCTATCGGGATTCCTTAACCCTTATTTGTGCATATATACTCAAACCCACTTATAATTGGAATTTCACATAGAAACCCTTATCTACTCATATATACTCAAACCCACTTATAATTGGAATTTCACATAGAAACCTCATATAGGTGCTTTATTCTATTATAAACCCTTTATGATAGAATTCCATTGAAAACATACCTTTTTCGCACTTTTTAAAGCCCTTGCACAATTTTCGAGGTTTCCCTTTATCGCTTATCACAATCGCGATTCTTCGCAGTCACACTGCACACTCCTTGCATCCCCGATATGCAATAACATAACCTTCTAGAACTCAAATTATTGGACCCACATCTATTACTCCGTCGGGTCCATCTCATGGCTTCAATCCTTTCCGCTGCGCTCCACCTTCTCCAATCTTCGATTGCGCTTAATGCTTAAGCTGGATTTCAAAAGGATTACTCCCACATCTATAGATCATTGGTTCCGTGCATCAAATCCTTCCTCTATACTCTGCCGTCCTTCGTTATCCCTGATCTCTGATCGAACAACTTGTGTGACAATCCTCCATTGTGGATTTGCACTCAACGGACCCAATGGTCCACGATTATTTCAGGTGAGACACAAGCACGGAGAAAACCGCTTGAAAAGCATTTTTCTCTCCCTCCTCCACTGCTACGTGTCGCTCAATTAGTGGAATCGGGTGATTACCCTTCAATACCACTTACCACTTTTTCTTCGCCCGAAATACCACTTTCCTATATAAAAACCGCTTTGTCGCCGACTATCTTCTGCGCTCTTCCAGCATGCGAATCAATATTGTCATTGATCTATAAGATCCAATGGTTGCTGTGCATCACCTCTTCACTTCTCTGCTCTTCTCTTTACTTATGTTTTACGCTATTTCTTCAGTGTTTTCTCTGTGGTTTAGGTTTCTTCAAAGGTTCTCGTCCTTCCGCTATTCTACTGCTCAATTCATTCCTGAGTTTGACTTCTGCGAATCTTCACATCGCTGTCTCTCCAGAGCTCCACTCTAATCCTCCAATTGGATTCAAAGACCCATTATGATTTCTCTGAATCATTCTCTCCTCTGTGTAGTTCTACCAACTACTGCCTGCAACCTCTGTTACAGAATACACAATTTACACGTAATTCAATCATTAGATACTCTTTTCACACACTTACCCAGTTATGGAATAAACCTCTGTATATATAAGTATAAACAACTAATTACATATCAAGACTCCCTGTCTCTGAGCCTGATCTTCAATATCAGTGGCCTCTTCCCTGTCACTCTGCCCGTAGGCTTATATTTATACCAGAAAAGTTCTGTTGAACTAATTTTGGTTCAAATCCTTAATCTACTGAACTGACTCCTAAATGTCCTCTATGTCCACTTCTAACTCCAGTTAATCCCTAAGAATCCTCTCTAATTCCTTGAATCATGAAATAACCTTAAGAGTTATAATTGACTTCTAAGTTACTCTCTTGTCATTATTAACCACTCATGTTCTCCTTCATTCGAGAGCATTTACAAAATATCTCACATTATCTAATTAATTCCTATCCTACTCACTCAAAAGCCTAAATATTACATTAATTCAACACTTAGGAATCAAACTTCCTTAAAACACATGACCCCCCTATGTCTACTAAAATACAATGATTTTCTCTTGGGTTGAATGCTCCTGCATCAGCTAACACCATTTTTTAACCATTTCTTACTTTAGCTTTTACATGTTCACTCAAGGAACATATTCATTTAATAAGGTTTAAACTATGCCATCATTAGGGTCTTTTCTTTTCAAGAAGTAAATGAATATTGGGAAGATATTTGATCCTTTGCATCAGTAAAAATATCTAAATTTTAATGTAACAACTAAATATTTGACACTAAATTGTTAGGTCCCTATAATATTGGTGTAGCCCTCTTCTTGTTATTATTAGTGTAGCCCCCTTATTGTTATTGTTAGTGTAGCCCCATATTGTGATTGTTGTGCCCATGTAGCCCCCATATTGTCATTATTATGCCCCATAGAAGCCCACTATTGTTATTGTTGTTCCCTTACATTATTATTGTTATGTAGGCTATGCTTATATTGTGACCCCTTAGACTCTTATACATACCAAGGAGGTCATGTCATTTGTATCATCTAAGAATTTTTCACTATGAAATGTAAGTTAGGTTTTCACCTCGAAGAGGCTATTTTTCAAGTCGTTGATTTATCTTTTCTTTTGTTTTGTGAGATGGTTGCATAACATTTGGTATCAGAGATTTGTATTCTAGGGTTTCTCTTCAAACAAGTCATCTTGGATTTTTTGCTATAATATTTTTGCTACAAAGCTTAAGAAGCGAAAATTTTGACCACATGGAGCCAAAATCTTGGTGAATGTTTTGTAGAAATTTTAGATCTTGGTTTTCTATATTTTATGAGATATGGTCCAAAGAAGTTAGGGTTTATGCATGCTCCAAAATATAGTCTCGAATAGATGATCTAGGGGAAATCTTCATAAGTTTCTTCTCAAGATTCAGATTTGAATTATGTAAAAGTGATTGAAATTTCACGAATTTTAGTTTTTCTTGTATTAATTTTAGGGCCGAAGGTTGAAAAAGTGACATGTGGCATCTCGTACAAGTATTCTCTACTAAACTAGTCCATAATGAGGTCATCGTGGGATATTTGGCATAACTGTATATTAAAGAATTAAATCTTAGTTTAACTTGTGGTGTTGGAAAGAAGACTCAAAGTGCTACAATAGGACTGAATTTCAGACCTTGGGAGGCCGAAATTTTAGAGATACAATAGTGTCAATATCGAGCCCCAAAAAGCAAGAAGAAAAGGGTGATTATGTTTTTAAACTTGCATAAGTTTTGGTTGAAAAATCAGACTGAAGTAATTTCAAAGGGAATGTTAAAGCATATATATCGTTATTTGGTTCCAATATGCCTTCGAAACAAAAAAATGGATACTACTAGTAAGAAACAAGAAATCTCTACTATGACACCTAAAGAAGAGGAAAAAATGCAACATGATATATCAAAATTAGGCAACCAAGTGCAACAAATTTCACTCTCACAAAGAGTAACAAAAATGAAATGGAAGGTAATATGGATGGTTTGAAGAATGGTTTAAAAGAAGACATGGAAGTTTTTAAGGATGGATTAGAAGCATAAATTGAAGGAACTGGAGTGGCTACGAACGCACAAAAATGAAGGAACTGAGCCACGCAGTGAAGAAAACACGCGATCAAAGATTACTCTAATAAATCACACTGTCAATGAAAAGAAAAATGTACATGAATCTAAACAAATAAAAATGGAAGCACAGGGACTGAATCAGAAGATCATTGCATAAATGCATCAGACAACACTGAAACAGAATGTAGCTCCAGGCAGTCACGGAGAACACTATCCTGGACACCCAGCTCGAACGAATCAGAACTTGAGCCGGACAACAATGAAACATTGGATAGCGATGCTTGGACTGGAGAAAATGGAAAACCTACATTGGACAGTGCAGGAACTGAATCAGAGAATCGGTGTATAAACGCATCAGACATGGACAACGAAGAAAACGAATGCAACTCCAAGCTGGAAAAACGAAGAACACAAGCATGGACACCTAGGTCAAGTGCAAAAAACAAAGAACTGAGTAGCAAAGATACATTGGACAGCGATGCCAGGAATAAAAAACCATGCAGCAAATTGGACAGCGTAGAAAATTCATTCAACTCCAGCCAAAACCTGTGCGTAAATCTGCATAACAATAACAGCATTAAAAACACAAGCATTAGGTTTGAAGTGGTTAATTATAATGAGGTAAGTGTAAATAACAAGAACTTAATCAACATAGATTATAATTTAAATAAAAATAATAGAACTAGTAATGGGGATAATGATAACAATTGTAACATAAAAAACATAGGTAAACACAATGAAAAGGGTAATAGACCATATAAGAACATAACAAATGATATTAATAGGTTAGATAATAATATAAAGAATACAAACAGTATATCTGAAAATCACAATAATCTAATTAACAACAATAAAGTTATAAATATTTCTTCTTATAAGTTGAAAAAAGAAGAAATTGAAGTCCTAGACAAAGGGCTCAATTTTGCCTTAGCCCCTAAACAAATCCCTAATGAAGAAATTATATGTAGCCTGGAGGATGGAATCAAGACACTCAAAGAAGAAGACAAAGAACTTGTTAGACAAGAATGTGCGGTCATCCTAAGGAAAGCAAGACCACCTAAAAAGAATCTGAACCAGGAACAACTCAGAGCCATAAAAAATCTAAGGAATAACAATGACATTGTCATTCTAAAAGCTGACAAGGGAGGTGCCACTGTTGTAATGAATCATGAAGATTACATAAACAAAATGAGGGACCACTTATACAACAGTGGTAGCTACAAAAAACTAGAGAAGAACCCCATCTCTAAAATTACAAGACTAGTCAAAAAAGCCATAAAAGAAACTAATCTAGATGAAAAATTGAAAAAACACCTTACTCCTGACAGTGAAATTACCCCTCGTATTTATGGAGCCCCCAAAATTCATAAAACATATGTCCCCTTGAGACCTATAGTCAATACTATAGGATCACCCACATACGAATTAGCAAAGTATGTCGCAAGAAAATTAGCTCCGCTGGTGGGTAAGACCAGTTCTTACATAAAAGACTCCAACCAATATGTTGAATTCATTAAAAATGCTAAGATAGATCTGGGTGATAAAATCGTCAGTTTTGATGTTGTCCAGCTGTTCACTAAAATTCCCTTAGATGAAGCAGTACAAGTAGTGAAAGAGGTGGCTGACCCACAAACTGCAAGATTAGCTGAAATCTGTCTACGGTCCACCTTCTTCACCTTCCAAGGGGAGATTTTTGAGCAAACGTCAGGAGTGGCTATGGGATCACCCCTTTCACCTATTGTAGCTAATCTCTTCATGGAAAATTTTGAAAAGAAGGCCCTTGACACCTACCCATTAAAACCTAAGTTTTGGATCAGGTTTGTGGATGACACCAGTGTGGATTGGCCCCATGGTGAGGACGAACTTAAAAAAATTTTAAACCATCTCAATAGCATTTCCAAAGACATCAAATTTACTATGGAAATTGAAGAGAATAATTTCATCTCTTTCCTGGACATCCTCCTCATTAGAAACAAGGATGGTTCTATAGGTCACAAAGTGTTCAGGAAAAAGGTGCATACTGATAACTATCTCCACGCAGATTCCCACCACCACCCAGCCCAAAAAATGGGGGTTCTTCAAACCCTCTTCACTAGAGCCTGTAGAATTTCAGATGAAAGCCACACTGAGGAAGAAATCACTTACTTAAAAAGAGCTTTTTCCAAACTAGGATATAATAATAAAGATATCTTCAAAGCCATTCAAAAAGCCAAAACTGGAAACAATAAAAACAAAGCTAACAATTCCCCAGCCACTAGCGCCTACCTTCCGTATATTCATGGTGTAACTGACAAACTAGCCAAAATTCTCTTAAAAAAGAATATCAAAACCTCATTCAAACCCTTGACAACTATTAGACAAAGAATGAAATCAGTAAAAGACATCCCAGAACATCTCCAACAAAAAGGTGTTTATATTATCAACTGTTCCTGTGGAGAACAATATATCGGGGAAACAGGTAGATCAGTCAGTATTAGGCTAAAAGAACATAGTGCAGATATCCGTAGGGAAAGAACCCGTTCCTCAGCCTTAGAAGAACATTCAGGTAAGAAAAACCAACATATATGCCTTGAAAACACAAAAGTCATTGCAAATGAAAAACACTATTTCAAGCGAAAATTCCGAGAAGCTCTTGAGATCATAAAACACCCTCATAACCTCAACAGGGATGGGGGCTTGGAAATTAGTAGGAATTGGACCTCACTCCTCACCCCTTTTTATTAAATTGACCCTTCCTTTTTCTCCTTACCCTCCCTTCTTTAGATCAAATCAGCTCCTCTCCTAGCCAAAAAACTTTGTTTAAAACACTATCAAGCTTATATAAGCTTAGAAACTCAGCATGAATAATACATCAACTTCCCAAGTAACTAAGAAACTTGCTAGAATTAAATAAATTAAATAAAAATAAACTAAAATAATCGAAATTATTATAAAATTACAATTAGATAAACAATTCAACTCAAGCAATCAATTAACAACTATAATAATTATATACATGTATAATAAATAAAATTAAAAGAACTTTAATTTATCAAAAATTATAAGAATATTAAAAATCATCCTAACCAAAAAAAAAAAACTTTTTAGGAATACATTAACAAACATATAAGCTTAGAACTCAACATTAATAATACATTAATCTCCTAAGTAACTAAAATCTTATAAAAAATTAAACAAATATAAACAAAATTACTATAGTTACAATTAATTAAAACGAAATCATTAAGATATATTATTAAATAAAATAAAATAAAAAACTTATTACATAAATAATTCACTTAAATGCAATTAATAAGAAACTTTAATAATTATATCCATGTATAATAAATAAAATTTAAAAAGAGCTTTAATATATTAGGACAATTATAAAAATATATAAAAATATTAAGAATCTAGTTAATTCAAATCATTAGGCTGGTCGGCTCTCAGACTGGACATATCAACCTAACCTTATTTATCACTACTGTCTCTCTCCTTTGTAAAACAAGTCCTAATGATGAGTCTTGGTGTAGACTTGAAACGTCGACAAAGCAAAGATGAAAACTATGGAATATTTGAGTTCAGATTCTAAAAAACAAAAGTAATGTCAACCATTATTTTAGAGACTCTAACTTTGGATTTATGACCAACCATATTCCAAAGATCGATATAAGGAAGTTTGATGGAAAGGATCCAGTGACATGGATACTACAGATGGAGCAATATTTTGATCTACATGATGTGCAACACTCATAAAAGGTATGCATTTCATATTTATATTTAGAAACCAATAAGTTTGTATGGTATCAATGGCTTTTTTCTAGTAAAACACTTGTCACTTGGTCAATTTTTACAAAGGAAATGATTGCACATTATGAGGATAAAAAGAGAAACACATTCGTTAGCATATTTATAAATCTAAAAAAAAAAGGTTCAATGGCAGAGCACATTAAAGATTTCCAAAAAATGAATATAAGGGTAACTGATATTCCAAAGGTGTTAAGAAACCAACTCGCAAAATAGAAGAAAATATAGATCAATGACTTCAAAATCAGCCTCTTCGAGGGGGAAACCTCCTTTACATTACACAAATGAATAATTCTTGGATGATAAAAATGAAAACACCTCCTTTCTATATATAGGAGTCTAAGTGGTCCCAATAAAATCAGAGCCTACATAACGATAATATTGTAGGGACACAACAATAACAATAGTGGGCTTCTATGGGGAAAAATAATAACAACATGGTGACTACATGGGCACAACAATACAATAAGGGGATTCTAGTAATGACAATAAGGGGATACACTAGTAATATAGGGACCTAACATATCCCTCTCCTTAAAAAAGTGTTGTCCTCAATGCTTGAGTAGTTTTGGATGATTCTGTATGAAATTCTTGTCCTCATGTGGAATCTTCAACACGTAAGTTCTTCCACTTTATGAGATACTCTGAAATTGATCGATTTCATAGCTGTCGAGTTCTTGTTTCTGTGACTGCTTCAGATTCCAATATGGATTTTCCTTCCTCATCAAGTTCTGACAATATTATTTGAACTGGAACCTTGTCACCTATAACCTTCTTTAAGCATGAAACATGGAAAACTGTGGGCATTCGGGAAGATGCAAGAAACTCCAACTTGTATGCCATAGTACCAATCTTTTGCAGCACTTTGTAAGGACCATAATACTTTGGTGTAAATTATTTATCCTTCTTAGCTTGCTTGAGGGACATTTGATTGTATGGTTGTAGTTGTAAAAATTCACAGTCGCCTATATCAAAACGTTTTTCACTGCGATGTTGATCTTCATGTTGTTTCTTTCAATTTTGCGTGAAAGTGAGGTTATCCTTTTTCTTCTTGATATGTCATTCTACCTTGAGAGTTTGAGGAGTGATAATTATTGCCAATGCATTACAAGATATGGTCAGAATAATTTCTTCTTTCTCTGGGGTTGGTTCCTGTTGGGATAAGGTCTCTAGGGTAAGTTTTGGGGTTAGTTAACCCAAAATTTGTACATGTTTTTGTAAAATATGTAAAGTCTCCGTGATATGTGGATGCAGAGCACACAAATAGATAGGTGTCAAAGGGTTCTTAGCTCCTTGTTTGGATAGATAGTTAAGGCAGTTTTGAGACTCACCCATGGTCTGCAGACCATGGTATTGTATGAAGAAATGATATAAATAGTTGAGTCATAGCGAGTTTGTTGAGGCCTAAGATTTCTACTGCTCCAACATGGGGGATAACCACCTCGTCCGAACCTTAAAGATAGCTCCTTTTTCGTTTGAAGTGGTGGCTCCGACTGGGGATGATGGGACCAATTTCCCAATATGGGTTTTAAAATGAGAGTGGGTGTTTTTCAAGCGTTTGCAATAAGAATAATGATAACTAAATGACCTATTCTATCATGGAAATCTCTATGTAACTTAATATAATATAAACCCAGGTATTCTATGTCATAGCTATCTAAAAAGATATTTGTTTGACATGTGATAATAAAGATCATTCACACATTAAACAAAGATGATAACATGTAAAGATAATTTCTTTGACCAAATAGTTAGTCAAAGAAATGTATAAACTATATCACATATATTTGATGGTTATATATGAAAATAAACACTTTCAGCTAGGCATCATACAGTAGTGAAATTAACGCATAACAAAAAGAACATATTCCATATACAATTCATGAAAATGAAATGTTATCACTAATTAAACAGAAACATAACTAATTATACAAGATAAAAGTACCATATGTGTGAGGTTCTCCTCATTTGACTAATGATATAGATAAACTCCTTTCTTCAAATCAAATTATTCTCCAAGTGTACAATAGTGCATCAATAAAGGAAAGTAGTCTGATATTCAAAAGAAATGACCATGTTCCATAATTTCATCAAGGTATTCACAAACTTAGAGAAGTGCATTCCTTGCAAATGTTTTTGATAAAATTCTGGACCATTTTCTAAATGCATGAGAAGGGTATAAGTACTATCTAACTAATGTTCAAAAATATATTATACAAAAATTTGAGGAGGTTTCAAACAACCTTCCTCCTAACTAGCAACTAAATCTAAAAATAAAAATGATTTTATGAGCAGAGGTTATAAATATTACTTGTTGTCTGCAACTTCTCCTTTAGATCGCATATATTGGACATCGGTTTCACTTGAGGAGGTGCCCCAAAATGCGTTTTGACCTGTCCTGTGAAGATAACATCTGTGAGAGGTTCCAACATCCTTTGAGTTGAATGGAGTGAGAAATTGAGCGTCATGATTTGGCTGTGAGGTTTGACAAGGTATTTCCACTATGTCTCCCAGTTAGTCTTTCATAACTTTGCGATTGGCTCCCTTTGGATTTCCATTTTTGCCTTCCATTTTTTATCCAAGTCATTTAAATTTGGAAGTAATTTTAGGTTACCTTCTTTTACCAGGTTTGTGGTGTGCAAAGTGTGATTTATTGCTTTTACTATTTTCTTTGACACCCCTGCAACTCTTGCCACTGCTAATTCAGCGATCCACGTGTCCCAATCTGTGAATAAAATGTCCTTATGTGTCTCTTCAATCTCGGGAAGATTAGCGCTCCTTCCCTCTTGAGTTTCTTGCCATTCAATGTATTAAGATATTTTTGTATTTAAATCATTAAATTCAGTTCTTTGGTCAATCGCCTTATCGTTAACTAATCACTGGTAATTAGATAAGGGGTGATATGAGACATTCTCTGGAAAAAATAAATCTTGATGTTTTGATAGAAGGGAATTCAACTCTAATGCTTCTTTGATGAATTCATCAATAGTAGGGACATTTTATATTCTTCCATGGCTTCTTGCAACTCTTGATTTTGCATGTTCTTCGCAAAAATGTCTACTTCATGGCTTATCTTTAACACTTCCATATTCTGCACCAATTGGGCGATTTGTTCAACAACTTGTTGGTTCACATTTGCTTTTTCAATTTGAAACTGTTGCTCGAGCTACACTATCTTTTCTTCCCTCTCCTTTAACAAAATAGATACCTCCGTAGCTATATCCATGGTGGTAGTAGCATATGCCCCTATAGACTGCGACAATCTTGTTAAATTTTTAGCAAGATTGGAAGGGATATCCTTCCAGACTATGTCCATTAGCTCATTCCCTGCTGGGATCTCGGGTGTTTCCACATTCCTTGTTTTTCTTTGTCTTCTCACTATAGCCTTGTGCAGTGGGCTGTAGAAAACATCTAAAGGAGGAATTTCAGTCACCTTTAGGATACTTTTCGATGTTGGCAATGCAGGAATGATTTCTGTATGCTGTGAAATTATTCCTTGCTCATCCATCGGCGCAGACTCTGAAGTTTTCCGAGTTTGCAAAGGAGTATGATATTCTGTTATTTCCTGGGCATCTGTTGTCTTAGGAGTGTCTTGTATTTTTTTACTGAATTGGTCCCAATCCTGGTCTAAATTGTTGCTTTTGATCTTAGAACCAGTATCTTTAGTTAGGTCACTTATGACCTGCTTTTCGGCTGACCTTCTGCTGGATTCTATTGTATTATCTGTATCCTGGGCTTTCCCTGTATCTTGTGCTTTCCCTGTATCCACTTGATATTCTGTGCGAAAATTTATTCCCTCACTGTTGATAGTTACACTAAGCGTAGGCTTGCCATCAGCTCTTAACAAATGCAATGAAATTATTTTGAGTCTTTGTTTTCTGAATTCCTGAAACTTTTCAAAATCTTCAGGACTCAAATTGGCCTTCACCCAATCGAACACTTGTTTGAATGATTCAACAGATTGTAAAAGATCTTCAGAATTATTAGCTTCATGGTTAAAGGGCTTGATCTTTACTACAGTAGTAATATTGTGTGCTATCTTGTCAGGGTTGAATTTCCTTTTTGGCAGGGTATGGAGCCTGAGGCTCTCTGGGCTTAGTGATTCCTTGGTTGCATGGTTGAAATTGGCCAACAAAAAAGAACCACACCAAATGGGAAAGGATGGCCAAAAAGACTTATTTTTATCTTTTAGGGTCTTGGTTAATCCATTATCCATAGTCTGGTGAGCTATTTCTCTTGCTAGTAGCTTATCGGAGACATACAAAGGGAGTACATTTGGGTCCACTGTACTACCAAAAATTCTGATATATGTAAAACATTTTTCAACAAAATACTTTCCTACTACGAGAAGGTCTGTAGTGGATTATTTAGAAAACCTGGGGGATTTCTTATTAAAAATAAATTGATGCAATGGTAAAATAACACAGTGGCATATTTGATAAAAACG
Organism: Pinus tabuliformis; assembly: GCA_031772625.1. Classification (NCBI taxonomy): domain Eukaryota; kingdom Viridiplantae; phylum Streptophyta; class Pinopsida; order Pinales; family Pinaceae; genus Pinus; species Pinus tabuliformis. Next base: position 1,247,002,979 of record CM062819.1, read on the forward strand.
GGGTATATAATGGGATTCCCAAATCTGTTTATGGCTGAGATGGATGGGGTAAGGGTCTTGCAAAGTCTATTTCCAACCTATGATTGGAAATTTAGTACATAAATAGATGACATCCATGATATAGGCACTGGAATAAAATGGGGGAAGGTTCTCTATGGAGGAGGATCTCTTCTGATGATACTCGAAGATGGAAGTGGCTAGGTTATTAGATAGGATAGTGGCCCAATTCATTATGTGGTAATTGACACAAGCATCAATTAAAGGAATCCATTCTATGGAAAAATTGGTATTATTAGGTAATCCATATAACCTACATAACATAGAAGTTGCATAGTTATAGAGGTTTTCCAAAGAAGCTACGAGGTACATACCTGTTTTATCATATTTGAACTTATTCTCTAAGACCCTCCAACCCTGGATCATCTTGAAAGGTTCTTCATTTTTCTTTGTGAAGTTGGCCATGTATGATTTGTCATATATGTCCAGAGGGTCAGGTATATGATACATTTTCTTCAGGACTTCATCTTTGAATGACCCCATTAGCTCCATCTTCAAGTTTCTGAATTGCTTGTCTTCAATACTAAGATTTTCCACTACCCATCTAATCATATCAGTGTATGGGAGTATTTTCGCACTTGCTTCTATTCTATGAAGGAAGGAAAAAGCAACATCTTTGAATTGGACCCTTGAAGGTTTTATTGAGTCAGCCATTGCCTTTATGACAATAATTTTAGGACGCTCATCTTCAAGTATGTTGTATATGACTTCCCGTGCTGTTGTTGTTGGCATTATGATATAGGTGTTGTCCTTGATGGCAACTCACTCAGATGACAGTTCACAGAACAACAACAAAGGATTACAGATCAGACTCTAAAGAATGAAAAAAGAGAGGTATACGCAGGTTCACTTTGTCCAAGAAGCATATACACGTGGGTTAACAGAACAAAAGGAGCGTATAACATATACATGCACTTTCACAAGAGGAAAATCATGTACATGTTGGAAAGCTAAGTTTTTGGTCTGAGGTATTTGGTCCAAGGTATTTTGGTACAAGGCATTGGTCCAAGGTATTTTGGTACAAGGCATTGGTCCAAGGTATTTTGGTACAAGGCATTGGTCCAAGGTATTTGGTCTAAGGTATTGACCCTAGTTATTTGGTCCAAGGTATTGGTCCTAAGTAGTTTTGGTCCATGGTATTGAGAAAGGCCTAAAACTATATTAGGAGGAGAAGATCATTAGGCAAAGGGTGTGCAAGTATTGAATATTTGATGAAGTGTGAGATCAAGTATGTAGGTTATGGGTTTCTGATGCTTTACTTGATCTGAACTATGGATGCACCTATGTGGTTGATGATAGATGATGGATCGAGATCATAAGACCTGAAATGTATTATCATTATGTGGTTTGATCATGGATAGTCTAGATCTGAATACTGACACATGTTTCATTATGCAAATGTTAAGATCTAGGTATGACTGGATTATGAAATAGCTATGAAATTTTTAAGTTAGTATTTGAAGATCTGTACGCTGGTCGCTTTGGTAAAAGTGTGTATACACATTGGTTCGACTCATCAAAGTAGCGTATACATTATGAAATATGATATTTGAATTTGCAGTTGGTTCTAGTGGTTGTTGCAAAGTTCTAGGTTCTGCTCTATGTTCTGGTGACTGTGTTTAGATGACAGTATTCTGAATGTTCAGATTGGTTGATTGTTGTAGAGCTATAAAAAGGGTCTCTTTCACCTCTAATTACCTTACATTAATATGTCAATCTAGGAACGTTTGGTTATTTCAAATAGTGACTCAATCCGAGGCTATTTGTCAGAGTAATGCAAGTAGTACAGCGTCCTACAAAATACAAGAGTAAACTGATGCTTGTCTATAACTAAGTTCCTTCAAATGACTAAAGCACACACTCTCAAAATATCAGTCAAGGGTCCGACAGCAGTAGTCCATCCCTTTGGAAACTGATGGAAAAGGACAAGGAAAATTTTAAGAACCCCCCCTAAATTTATAAATATAATAAATGGGCGAATCTGCATGGTATATAGGAAAAATGGAAGGCAATTTTATCAATAATATAATATGTATATATAATTTTTTGGCGAATCTCTCACCAGGCATGGCGAATATTTTACTCAATTATAAAATCTTGTAAGATCTTGGCGAGTCTTTCACTAAATAATAAAACTTTGTAAAGTCCTAGTGAATCTTAGCATAGACTACATGCTGGTTTAATTCCCCCATTTAAATAGGCTACATTCCAGGTGAATACCATGGGTCAATACCATGTGCCATTTTGGTGAATACCATGGGTCAATACCATGTGCCATTTTTATTTTTATTAATTCTAATATTAGGGTTAATAATGGTTTTCTGCATGGTATTAATAACAATTTATGGAGTAAATATAAAAAAATGTTTTATTTGTTTACCATACCTCTCGTTTATTTATATTTTTATTAATTTACCATACCTCTTTTACAAATATGGTATTTGGCCCATATGATTCACTTAAATAAAACCTCTTTCTTAAGCCTTCATAAATATAACTAGGGTTATGGACTAAATATAAAAAGAGGTTTTATTTATTTACGATACGTCTAGTTTATTTATATTTTTATTTATTTACCATACCTCTTGAGTAAGTATAAAAATACGTTTTATTTATTTACATACATCCACTTTACTTATATTTTTATTTGTTTACACCCTTACATGTATATAAGGTGACTTATGGAGTAAATATAAAAAATGTTTTATTTATTTACCATACCTCTCATTTATTTATATTTTTATTAATTTACCATACGTCTTTTATAAATATGGTATTTGGCCCATAGGATTCACTTAAATAAAACCTATTCTTGAAAATGGACGAATGGATTCACTTAAATAAAACCTATTCTTGAAAATGGGCGAATGGAAGGTTGTAAGTCCTAATTTCAAGGGCTAAATTTACCTTTTTACCCTCTCCCTTAAAATAAGGTGGGCTATTTGAGGTGATTTGTAAAAATGTACTATGATACAAAATATTCGCCCACTAAAAATTTAAAACCCCTTAATTTCGCCAAAGGGCGAACATTCGCCCCTAAAATTATCCTTGGAAAAGGAAACTAGAGCATAGATCACGGGTCTGTGAGCAGGGCAGTAAATGCAGAGGCTCACTACAGTCACAGATCGTCTCTCACACCAAATGCGAGTAAATGAAATGGAAGATAGAAATGGAACGAAAAATAGGAAATTAAACAGTAAATCTAGGAAGGAACAACAATGCTTAAAATGGAACAACAATTATGAAATGGAACAACAATCACTAAAACTAAACCTCGCGAGTAACAATCACACTTTATACTATCAACTCAAAATCTCTTATCGTAATCAAAACTCCAATCTTTCTTTCTCCAAGCGAATCATGCAATCTACTATAGGAACAGTAATAACTCTCAATTATGGAACAACATGTGAAAGTCGTACACACATAACATTCTAAGAAAGTAATCTGAATTTAATCCCAATCATCAACAAGAATTATAACTGTGTTTCCAAATGGAACAACATGAACTCTGAATCATAAAGAACACACCTTTCAGATAATTACCTTAACACACATACTTAGCATAGAAGCTTCATAACACAAGGATAACATTGTTCAGTTGAATCCAATATGATTTCATCCACTCTGAAAGTATTGATAATATAATGCAGAGTTAATGGAAAGAACATTAATGAACGAATCTTAGCAGAGCATGTAATGTAACTTATAAAGCATATCAGATTACCAACTAGTGACGATAAGCAAACCACGCAGAAATCAAATTGTAGTGATACAGAAGCAAGTGTCCTTCGGGGCCGGGCCCTTAGCCTCAAGGGTACACCTCTTTAAGCTAATCCAGACGCGAAGATGAGATAATCACCAAGTTTATATTAATGCATAAAACAGAAAGTACAATGAGCCAAGTTCAACGAGACTTGATGATCAAAGTTAAGTCTTTAACAAAAAGTTACATAAAAATCCTCTCCTCAGACTAACAGTGGTGCCCCTTTATATAAGGATAACGACGGAGATGTCTAAGTGGTAAGATAAATAAAGCAGCGATCCCTCAGGATCGAAGATCCTGAGGGATTCGCAAAACTGTTAATCCCTAATCACTTCTTTCTCTTCCACCGAGCTGGTGCCTTTTCCTCCTTTTCCGGACCGGTTTGCTTCATCTTGCTTTGCCTTGTCTGCACTCGGTCCTTCGTCAAAGGGACAACAGTTACCCTGTTCTTATCTTCTTCTTTGGAACAACAGCTCCTCGTTTCTACCCTTTCCTGCACAGGAAAATGACAATTATCAGCGGATAAGTCTTTGCATACTAATTCCACGTATTCTACCACAATTCACTATTGTTTTCCTCATTCATGATGTGAAAGATTCATAAGTCCTACTGAAAAGCCACTAAAATGATCATTAAAAACATACCTTTTTAGTACTCCACACACCCCCTGCTTACCCTGTTTCATGCCCTCATGAAAACATTGTAGTTGACATGTAAAGCAGTGAGAGTGTAGGCTAGAGAAGGAATCTCATGTGGAGGCCTACAGCCATGGTGAGTGACTAGGTAGTCAAAGAACTGGCCCGTTTGACCCTCAGGCATCTCATATAGGGCTTGATATCCGGGTGCAGGGTGCCAGATAATTGGACTGCGGAATCTATATCCTAACCAGGATGGCCCTGCCCTCAAGATGCTTTCACCATAGAGGTTCAAACAATTGGCAACTAACTGAAAATTCTCATACTTAAATGGCTCCCTGAGCTGGATGTTTGGATTAGAGGTTCGGTACCGGAATTTGGCTGCATCAATGACGAGGTCTTTGATAGAAAGAAAATATTCTAAACTTTGTCGAATGAGTGCCTCGTGCATGGGTCCTAATGTTTCAATGACACTCGGAGTTCTCATAAGGTTTCTATGTGCTCTCCATAGCTGTGCTGGGTCCCTAGGCTCAGCCCTTACCCACAGGTCTAGGCCATTTTCCTGTCTCTGAAAAGTGTTATAGGCTTTGAGCCATTGAATTTGATTGATCCCGAATGAGATGAATGCTTGCAATTGAATGTCCCCAACAAAAGGGCCAGGGTTCAACTTAGTTTCCTGATCTAGCACGAGGTTATGCAAATAGAATTCACATAGCAATCTCTGTACCTTCACTCCATAATGTTTACAACAATCTATAAAGTCATTGACAGTATTAATTTGTATCGGGGCACCTGCTTTAACAGCCTTTATCTTTAATTGCAAGTATCACTCCAATAAAAACAAAGCATAGTTTTTGGCAGGGGCCCTACATGCTAAAACGTCATTGTATAAAGAACACAAGGTATCCATCTGTTTGATAACAGTATCTAACCTACGGGTTACCTTTGCAACTTTCTCCTGTTCTTTTTGTCACCCTTCAAAGGCCTGGCTTTCAGATTGATTAACGTTCCGTAGTTGCTGTTGGAGTTCTTCATACTTCTCACGAGGGACTGTCTTCTCTCTAAGCCTATCCATCTCTTGCTGAGCCTCTTTCTATCCTTTGTGCAGGGTCCTTGTCTTTGGATCTCTTTTCCATGCATTAGTGGAGGCCGGGAGTTTTACTTGAACTTTCTTATTTCGTTGCTTTGAGTTCAAAACCCTTATCACCCCTGAAGGTGGTGCCTCTATTTGAATCTCCTTGTTGTCTTTTTGTATTTTAACACGAATACCAGCTGGCAGCTGTTCCTTTTCAAATGGAACAACAGTTTGTCCCTCAGCTTTATTTGGAACAGCGGCTGAACTTTCAGCTTCATTTGGAACAACAGCTGGGCCTTCAGCTTGATTTGGAATGTCAGCTGGGCCTTCGGCTTGATTTGGAATGTCAGCTGGGCCTTCGGCTTCATTTGGAACAACAACTGGACCTCTATCTTCAATTGGAACAGCAGTTGGATTTTGGGCAGGGTTTTGATCAACAGAGCGATTTTTAGTCCTCTGTCGTTTTATCCTGCAGTTTCTTACTGCAATGGTCATCTTTTTCTTACTGGCGGTCTTCCTTGTCCTCTGCCTTGCTTTCAGAATCCTGATCTGCTGGTGGAGCTGGGATATTATGCTCAATAACCTCCGCTGTTCCTTTCGTAATTCTCTAATTTCTAATGTTTTGTTAGAAGGAACAGCAGGCTTTTTGCTGCGTTCTGGGCCTTGACTAGTCCCTTGATTTTTCTCCTGGGGTACTTCTTCACTATGTTGTGCTGGCTGCTCTGGGGTAAGAACCCTAGCTAATTCCGTGGCTTCGCTTTCTATTCTCACTTCTTCTGGAATTTCTTCTGGTGCCGTGGGAACAGATTGTTCCCTCTCATTATCTCCTATCTCTTTTTCATCATGAACGGGCAGATTTCCTTCCTCTGCCTCTTCTGCATGTGGTTTTTTAGTTGCATCTTCTTCCTGGGGTTTGTCGCGGAGGTATGGTGGAGTGTGTTATCACAAAATCATGCCCCTGATAGGCTGTTGATCAGGAAGACTTTGAGTAACTATTTCAAACCAAACTTTTGGCTGAGGCTTAGCCTCCTCAGCCTGAGAGGGCTCTCTCAAAGGGTTAAAGATTTTGATTAAAGAATAAGATAGATGGTTAACTCTATAGTTTGTGAGTGTATATGTTTATAGGTTGAAAGATGAAGGTTGGCTACCATTGGGCTATGGAGTCAAAGTATGTTCAGTACCACAGCAAGATCAGCTTTAACATGAAGTCAGGGCATAGAGAGTTTTTATACATCAACAAAACAAAGATACAATGCAAGGAAACACAGTTTATAAATACATGAAGGAAGTTAGAGCATCATTGATGAATTCTAAGTAACATGTATTCATACCACTGCAAGTAAGTGAAAGAGGAAAGCCATGAGACAATAGGACATTAAAAACCCTCTTTGAATCCTGAGTAGTGAAGCCAAAACATTCTACCTAGCATGGAAGTCAAGGCATTATAGAGTTCAAGTGCAGAAATGCAAATATAAAACAGTGAAACACAATTAGTTTATCTATGAAGGAAGTCAGAGCATCATTGATGAATTCTGAGTATCATAAGTAAACCTCACTGCAATGTAAGTATTGGAAGATGCCATCAAAACAAGAACATACAAGAACTCTTCATGAATCTTGAGTTGTCTAAGTAGAAATTCTGCATTAGGTTAAAAATATACACAGTCTGCACATAGAGCAGCAATTGAGCCAAAAAGTCTCCAACCCCTTGCTAATTCGACCTCTTGCTCTATATAAAGCATTTACAATTAGGATTCCATCATCCCTCCTCAAGAGAATTCGAATTTGCCATCAGTGACACCTATTCTAACCATAAAACAAACCATTAAATGTATTTGACACCTAACTAGTAGTCCTAGAGACCTAATACAACTAGGAGTGTAACTCCTTATTATGATTACAACAAACTTATCTAAACATTTAAAGCATTCTTTGACACCTAATACTCCATGAGGTCGAATTTGATGAAGCCTCCCACGTGGTCACCCAACTGCTGATGAGAAACCCTAGAATTTAGGGAACATGTTTCCCTGTTTTTAGGGTTAGATCCTTGAAAATTGCAGAGCCTTTATCTCTTCATCCATGACACATTTTACGAAACTGAAGGAGGTTTTTGTAGCCCATGATGTCTAGAACAAAAACCTCTCCTGGTTTTTTAAAATATTTCTCCAGCTGTCCAAAACCTGTCCTTGAAAAACACGTGGCAAACAGGGAAAAATCCGTTTTCTGAAATTAGGGTCTCAATGAAAGCTTCTTATCTCCCAACTGAAAACACATACAAATAAAGTGAGATAGGTTATTGTATCTGGACATGTTATGAAGAGAAACCTCCTTCATAATTCCAAGATAGCCTTTCATGTGACCAGAAACTGATTTTGAAAAACACTACTAAAACCAGTAGACAAAGCTTGACTTTCTGCAGTTTCGTAGCGCAAGTTTAACCATAAATTACTCCCACCTCAGAACGAATTTGAAGAAACGGAAAGAGGTTTTTGTAGTGCATCATGTTAGGAAGAAAAGCCTCTTTCAGTTTGAAAAATTAAGTTCTCAGCTGCTCAGGAAAGCTTTTAGAAATTGACTAGTAAAAGCAGAAAACAGAGTTTCTTCAGCTGAAACAGGCTGCTACAGGGGTTTCGCAGCGCGCTGCGAAAACACTGATTTCGTAGCGCAAAACAGGATTTTTACACTGTCTGCGCTACGAAAATGTGGATTCGTAGCTAGTTTCAAAATTTCTCCTTATCCTCCTCAAAGCTCTGTCTTTCTTCTTGACTGCTGGCTGCCTTGTTTCTGTCATTCTTGTACATTGGTGATGGTTGTACTGATGATGATATTTTCCTTTCTTTTGACATTTTCTCCTTTGAAATTTCTTTAGAAAAAACAACTTGGAAGAAAATACCTTGCTTAATTGAGGAGCTGCCTTGCTTGAATTTGATGAAGATTTCTGCTCTCCTTTTCCTTTGAAATATTTTCAGTGATAACAGTGGCTCCACTTGGGATAGTGTGCCCTTGTGGTACACTAAGAACCTGCAGTTCCAGTGCCTTATCCTCTTATCATGAACAAAAATTTATTTGACAAACATCTTCTTTAAGTTCCTTGGGCCTTCACCTCAGCTTAAGCTTGATGATCACTGTAGGAGAAAGAAGTCTATATCTACTGAAAAATAAAAATGCTCAGTCACCTTGAGCTTATTTGCACTTTCCTACCTACCTACCCTATCAGCTGCAAGCTCCACTTGTAGCTCAAGGAACATGAAACTTCCAATAAATCCAGTCATCGATCTGATCTAAAACTTGGATCTCCTTACTGTGCTTGAAGCATAAATAAACCAGATACTGAAATAACCAAGGAAGCATGAGGTGCAACTGTTCTTCAAGATGAACATATAATTGGAAGCCTGAACAGTAAATCTTTTCCATGTAGTCAACTATAGGGTCAAAAAACACATGGTTAGTTTGATAATCATCATAACATTCTATCTCTTTAGACAACTGATCCTTAGCCACACAAAACCCCTTTGATGTGCTATCCAATTTGCTATTTGACAAGCTATCCAACTGCTTTTCTGAATCATTCCAACAAACAATGGAATTTTCCTCATTATTATCATCATTCTTTGGTGTAAGCTGCTGCAAGAAATTACAAAAATGAACAATCTTTTCCTCTGCCTGAGGGTCATAAAAAATTTTCTTCCAACATTTCTTCTTGGTGTTTGTAATCATGTTCATTTTGATAATGATCCGAAGACTGACAAGTCTGCTGCATCTCTACATCAATATCAGAGGATTGAACATGGTTTTCATAAGTAAACCCCTGCTGATCTTCATGCTGCATTTCATGAGATGTTGTACTTTCTTCTTGGTGCTGAAATGCATTGTTATGAAGAGCCTCTAAAATTTCTTCATCCATAAACTCATCATCATCATAACAATCCTCCAAGCACTGAATGAGATTTAAAGAATGTCTACAACAATCTTTGAGCAACAATAAGGAAGGATGACACTCTTTATACATGTCATAGAACATATTATGGAAATCAGCAAGAGAAGATAATGAACCATTTTCCAAACTTTTATACCAAGACCATGCTTTTCCTTCTAAAGTGGCCATAAACATCCTCATGAGACAATCCTCAGGAAAGTGAACCTTAAGACTGCGTACATGCATATGAAACCTAACCAAATGAAGAGCAACATTGTCTTTCTTTTCATCTTTGAATATCGGAAGATCCTCTAACCAATCAACCTTTGGCATAGGATTTGGAAAACCAGGGATATGAGACCGATTCATAGGAGCATACCTGGCATTCATTCTTGCAGTGGAACTCATCTTGTAACTTCATCAAGCTACTGATCTTCTAGCAGTGGAGTCACCTTCTAATTTCTTATTTGATGTGTGGAGTCGCCAAGGTAGTTTTGCAGCCTCAAAGATGTCTGAGCTCCTGCTACCTTCAGAAGTTCAACCATTGATTTCGGGAATGAATAGACTTCAGGCTCCCGGCAGACGCACCAAAATGTTATCACAAAATCATGCCCCTGATAGGCTGTTGATCAGGAAGACTTTGAGTAACTATTTCAAACCAAACTTTTGGCTGAGGCTTAGCCTCCTCAGCCTGAGAGGGCTCTCTCAAAGGGTTAAAGATTTTGATTAAAGAATAAGATAGATGGTTAACTCTATAGTTTGTGAGTGTATATGTTTATAGGTTGAAAGATGAAGGTTGGCTACCATTGGGCTATGGAGTCAAAGTATGTTCAGTACCACAGCAAGATCAGCTTTAACATGAAGTCAGGGCATAGAGAGTTTTTATACATCAACAAAACAAAGATACAATGCAAGGAAACACAGTTTATAAATACATGAAGGAAGTTAGAGCATCATTGATGAATTCTAAGTAACATGTATTCATACCACTACAAGTAAGTGAAAGAGGAAAGCCATGAGACAATAGGACATTAAAAACCCTCTTTGAATCCTGAGTAGTGAAGCCAAAACATTCTACCTAGCATGGAAGTCAAGGCATTATAGAGTTCAAGTGCAGAAATGCAAATATAAAACAGTGAAACACAATTAGTTTATCTATGAAGGAAGTCAGAGCATCATTGATGAATTCTGAGTATCATAAGTAAACCTCACTGCAATGTAAGTATTGGAAGATGCCATCAAAACAAGAACATACAAGAACTCTTCATGAATCTTGAGTTGTCTAAGTAGAAATTCTGCATTAGGTTAAAAATATACACAGTTTGCACATAGAGCAGCAATTGAGCCAAAAAGTCTCCAACCCCTTGCTAATTCGACCTCTTGCTCTATATAAAGCATTTACAATTAGGATTCCATCATCCCTCCTCAAGAGAATTCGAATTTGCCATCAGTGACACCTATTCTAACCATAAAACAAACCATTAAATGTATTTGACACCTAACTAGTAGTCCTAGAGACCTAATACAACTAGGAGTGTAACTCCTTATAATGATTACAACAAACTTATCTAAACATTTAAAGCATTCTTTGACACCTAATACTCCATGAGGTCGAATTTGATGAAGCCTCCCACGTGGTCACCCAACTGCTGATGAGAAACCCTAGAATTTAGGGAACATGTTTCCCTGTTTTTAGGGTTAGATCCTTGAAAATTGCAGAGCCTTTATCTCTTCATCCATGACACATTTTACGAAACTGAAGGAGGTTTTTGTATCCCATGATGTCTAGAACAAAAACCTCTCCTGGTTTTTTAAAATATTTCTCCAGATGTCCAGAACCTGTCCTTGAAAAACACGTGGCAAACAGGGGAAAATCCGTTTTCTGAAATTAGGGTCTCAATGAAAGCTTCTTATCTCCCAACTGAAAACACATACGAATAAAGTGAGATAGGTTATTGTAGCTGGACATGTTATGAAGAGAAACCTCCTTCAGAATTCCAATATAGCCTTTCATGTGACCAGAAACTGATTTTGAAAAACACTACTAAAACCAGTAGACAAAGCTTGACTTTCTGCAGTTTCGTAGCGCAAGTTTAACCATAAATTACTCCCACTTCAGAACGAATTTGAAGAAACGGAAAGAGGTTTTTGTAGTGCAGCATGTTAGGAAGAAAAGCCTCTTTTAGTTTGCAAAATTAAGTTCTCAGCTGCTCAGGAAAGCTTTTAGAAATTGACTAGTAAAAGCAGAAAACAGAGTTTCTTCAGCTGAAACAGGCTGCTACAGAGGTTTCGCAGCGCGCTGCGAAAACACTGATTTCGTAGCGCAAAACAGGATTTTTACACTGTCTGCGCTACGAAAATGTGGATTCGTAGCTAGTTTCAAAATTTCTCCTTATCCTCCTCAAAGCTCTGTCTTTCTTCTTGACTGCTGGCTGCCTTGTTTCTGTCATTCTTGTACATTGGTGATGGTTGTACTGATGATGATATTTTCCTTTCTTTTGACATTTTCTCCTTTGAAATTTCTTTAGAAAAAACAACTTGGAAGAAAATACCTTGCTTAATTGAGGAGCTGCCTTGCTTGAATTTGATGAAGATTTCTGCTCTCCTTTTCCTTTGAAATATTTTCAGTGATAACAGAGTGGAAGGTTGGCCATACTCACCCATATTGGCCAAGATTGCGGCCAATTCCTCTTCTCCCACTGGGTCCTGTGGTGGGCTACCTCCCTGCTGTCCCATTTCCTCCTCCTGCCTGGATTGTCCATCTTCTGCCTCAGGATGCTCAATTTCCATTTCAGGGTTCTCGGCTTCTATCTCAGGATGTTCAACTTCTGTCTCAGGGGGCTCGGCTCCTGTCTCAGGATGTTCAACTTCGGATCGCTTAGCCTTCTCGGCCTCCCCTTCCTTTTCTCCTTCAACTTGTTCTTCTTCTATCTCTGGTCGTGTGGGTTGTTCATCCTCAATTACCACTGGATGGCTAGTGCTTTCCTGGAGTTTTTCTAGCCTTCCTCTTATCCGGGCTAACCAGATTGATTTTCTGTGTTTCTCTGGCTGTTCTGGTGTCTCAGTGTCATGCTTCCGTTTTGCTGACTCCTAGCGGGTTTCTGGTCGTTCGGATGTGCTTGCAACAGGTTTTTTTTTTCTTAATTCTCTGCATTTTTCCGGTCGTTCTGGTGTGCTTAGAGTATGTTTACGTTTTGGGGAAGGTGTTGTCACTCTCCCCTCGATTATTGCAATTAATTCTTTCCAGCTGCTTTGCTGCCTGGTGAGACTATGACTAACTATTAGTCGGATTAATCCACGGTGGTTGACAACTGATTCTACATGCTGTGCCTTTTTCAGGCTTCGTGCGGCGTCATGGAGTAAAGAGTCCAAAAGTGCAGGAAGGTTTACAGAGAATTTCTGTTTTAAAACAGCTAAGAGTTTAAGGTGTTGTGGCCTTACCACGTCTTTTCTCCCCTCGCAGGTGATGTAGCTTTGCACTGTTCTCGCTAGTTCTGCCTAGGGTTCTCCTAGCGCTGCTGGCAGGACTCCCTTCCCTTTAACTGTTAATCTCTAGCCTTCGTCCTGGAAAATTTCCATGATCTTCTGGAGTCTTTCCTTCTTCAATGTCCATACAGGTCCAGTGGCTAGTAGTCCCGAGACTTCGGCAATTATATCGTCAGTGACTGCTATTTTCTTCCCCCGCACCGTGGAGTGATCCTCCTGTAGATTCTGCAGAAATTCCATTGCTACTGTTCCATTGGACTCCTTCAGGCGACTGAGATAAGTCAGCCACCCTACTCTTTCCAGGATCTCCCGAGCAGCAGTGGAGACTGTCAACTTTTGTGGTTCACTTCGAATTGCCCTGCCTCCCATGGTTTCACTGTGGATTCACAATGGAACAACAGTTTGCTTGTGTTGTTTGAAACACATAGAGAGAGTAGTGATCATCGGATTTGGAAAAAAACACAGAGTATGCAATAGAAATGAGTCATGAACAACAACTTGTATAGAAAAAAAATAAAAAAATAAAATAGAAATGTCATGCCGTTAAACCGTGCCATTTCCTGGTATGCTATATTTCCCAAATAATGAGCTGACACATAACCCGGGGAATCATGAGGTGAACCTCCCCCCCCCCCCCCGCAATGCGATAGGCTTCCCCAGCCGTCAAAGAAAGGATCGACACCCCGATCTATAACCAAGTCATAAAGGAACAGCGTATGAAAATATGCCATGTTTAGAAAAACAACGGTTTGCTGAAATCGAGGCGTAACGTTGGATCGCATATTATGTAAGAGGCTACTGTGATATGATGCGAGGCCAGGGATAGGACGTCTGTCGTACTTGCCAAATTTGAAGTGGTCATTGTCACCTCCTTTTCCATGATTGGTGTAATAAATGTCCATGCGGTATATAAACCGGGAGATAATATATGGTTAGTGCCTAGGATATAAGAAACAAAAGAGTATTAGTATCCTGCCTATTGGGGTAATTAATGTGACCTCGATACCATTAACAGTGCTCTGCGGCCGACATGTGTCCATAACCTTGGCAGAGTTGTTTATTTCACCCACGGAACCATGATCCTTTGTGTGCATATTAAGGAATGCGATGTCAAAGTGTATGTCATTATGCTGGCTTGGTAACCAGGTAGCCATAATGCCATTCACGAGGAGGGGGCGAAAAGTGGGCAGGCCGGCTCATGATGAGACCTCCTGTTCCAAGGTTTTTTTTTTTTTACTATACCTTTTGGACCATATCCCTAGTGTGGTGGCCATAGTGGGAATGCCACTTCGCTTCCATCCTCATGATCATGGTAGGTTGGCTCTTGATGAGACCCCCTATCCTGCATTTAACAATTTATAATTCATTTGCTTTTTCTTTCTCTTTTGATAAAGTACTATTCCTTATATATCCACAAAGGGTGGTTCAACACTCCTTAAGAGTAGGAATGGTGGAAGAAGTCTTATCATCTCAATAGGAGGATATAAACCCTTTGCTCTTATTCTTGAACAAAATCAAAGAAAAGAATGGCATGATAAAAGATAACCAATCAGGGCAAGATTAGTAGGACAATGATAGCAAAAGATAAGTACATCATTCCTTCTGTCCTCTTACCAATACATAGCCTTATAAAGATAGCGATTTATAATTGTCTGATTTCAGTGTGTTGTGATTTGGATTCATTGCATAAGTGCATTGCTTGTCTCTAAAAGACTTTGAAAGAATAGGGGCAAGAAGCATCCTTACTTAGACCAGCAAGAGGTTAGCTGTGTCACAAAGAGAGAAGAAGTATACTAGATGAATAAAGGAGCATGAGTTCAAAAAGTGCAAATGTCGTTCCTTTTGAAAAAGAAACAGCAGAACACAGCAATGCCGTTCCTTTTGAAAAAGGAACAACAAAAATCAAAATGTGTTGTTCCTTTTGAAAAGGAACAGCAGAAAATCCAAACGTGTTGTTCCTTTTGAAAAGGAACAACAGAAAATCAAAACGTGCTGTTCCTTTTGAAAAGGAACAACAAAAAATCAAAACGTGCTGTTCCTTTTGAAAAGGAACAACAGAAAATCAAAACGTGCTGTTCCTTTTGAAAAGGAACAACAAAAAATCAAAACGTGTTGTTCCTTTTGAAAAGGAACAACAGAAAATCAAAACGTGTTGTTCCTTTTGAAAAGGAACAACAGAAAATCAAAACGTGTTGTTCCTTTTGAAAAGGAACAATAGAAAATCAACAAGTGTTGTTCTTTTTGAAAAGGAACATCAAAAAATCAAAACGTGTTGTTCCTTTTGAAAAGGAACAGCAGAAAATCAACAAGTGTTGTTCCTTTTGAAAAGGAACAACAGAAAATCAAAACGTGTTGTTCCTTTTGAAAAGGAACAACAAAAAATCAAAAAGTGTTGTTCCTTTTGAAAAGGAACAACAAAAAATCAAAAAGTGTTGTTCCTTTTGAAAAGGAACAGCAGAAAATCAACAAGTGCTATTCCTTTTGAGAAGGAACAACAGAAAATCAAAGAGTTCTGTTCCTTTTGAAAAGGAACAGCAGAAACATGCAAATGCCATTCGACAGAAAAATTGAAATCTATGTATGCACAACAAGTTTGAAGAAAACGATTATGTACAAATTGTGAAAAGAAATAGATTGCTTAATGAATTACGAGTGAGGAAGATTTCTCTTCCTCACCTAAGATCTCCATATCAACGTCTCTGCGTAGTTGTTAGCAGAAGGATTCCCGAGTGAGTGGTTTACGATAGAGACGAACCCGGTGGCCATTCACTTTGAAGGTATATCCAGACCCGTCAATGGTAGTTAAAGTGATGGTCCCATTGTCATGTACCTTCTGAATTTCGTATGGTCCTAACCAACGAGTCTGGAGTTTCCCAGGGAAATCCTGAAACCGAGAGTCATATAATAGGGCCTAATCTCCTTCATGAAGGAATTTGTTTTTGATAAGGGCATCATGCCATTTAGCTCGCTGCTGTTGAATCAATGCTGTATTTTGTAGTGCGGAGAGCCTGATTTCGTCCAATTCATTGATCTGTTGTAGTCAATTAATCTGTGCCTCAGTTAAATCTAAGTCGACTTCCTGTGCTGTTCGTAATGTTTGGATTTCAAATTCTATAGGGAAAATGGGTTGTTTTCCAAACACTAGTTGATAAGGTGAGTAACCAGTGGTGCTTCTCCATGTTGTTCTATAGGGCCAAAGTGTTTCAGGTAGTCGGGCAGCCCAGTCACGCCTATGTGAGGCAATGGTTTTTGTTAGGATCAATTCTATTATCTTATTGCTGCTTTCTACTTGTCCGTTCGCTTGCAGGTGATATGGAGTAGTAATTTTGTGCTGGACATGATAATTATTAAGTGTTGCTGCTAATCTATGGCCAGCAAATTGTGGTCCTCCATCTGTGATTATTTCCCTTGGAAGGCCATAACGTACAAATAGATGGAAGAGGAAATATATAACAGAGTCCTCTATGGCCCTTGGCAATGCTTCTGCTTCAACCCACTTGGTGACATATTCTGTTGCGACCAAGATATATGTTCTCTGATTTGATGAGGGTTGATGGGTCCAACGAAATCAAGAGCCCATCGCTCAAATGGTTCGATGAATAACTGAGGTTTAAGGGGCATCTCATCAGCTTGACCAGGACGTCCTGCTCGCTAGCAGCTGTCACAGGCTTTGACAAATTTCTTTGCATCTCTGAAAATCGTGGGCCAGTAATATCCTGTCTGTAATACTTTGTGTCCCGTTCTACACTCAGCGAAGTGTCCCCCACATGGTCCGTTGTGACAGGCTTTTAGGATGTCAAAGATTTCATCTTCTCGAACACATCTCCTAATATGCATGTCTGCCCCTATATGAAACAAATAGCCCCCAATCTAGGAAAATCGAGTACTCTTCTGAACAATTTGTTTTCGCTCATTAGGGGTTAAGTGTTTGGTAGTTTACCTACTGCAAGGTAATTGGCAACATCGGCATACCAGGGTGTTCGAACGGCAACAACAAACAGATGTTCATCTAGAAATCGATCTTCAACTGCTGCTGCATCAACTGGCTTTGGCATTCTTGAGAGAAAATCGGCTACAGGGTTCCCTTTGCCAGGTCGGTCCTTGATTGTGATATCGAATTCCTGCAATAAAATCAACCATCTAGTTATTCTGGCATTTGTGACAGGCTTATTTGCTAAGTATTTTATGGCAGAATGATCCGTATACAAAATAACATGATAGCTTGTAATATAATGTCTAAATTTATTGACAGCATGTATTACAACTAGGAATTCCTTTTGAGTAATAGTGTAATTTAATTCAACAGGGGATAAATTTTTGCTGATATAATAGATACCATATGCTTTTTATCTTCTTCCTTCCCAAGGACTGCGCCAATGACTGTATCTGAGGCATCAGCTGATATTTGAAATGGCAGGTCCCAGTTTGGTCCTCGCAAGACTGGGGCTGTAGATACAAGCTTCTTTAAATCCTTGAAAGCACGTTCACACTTGTCTGTCCAAAGAAAATCAACGTTACCAGTTAGTGCATATAAAGGTGCAGCAATATGTGAATAATGTTCTATAAATCGTCTATAATATCCAGAAAATCCAAGAAAGCTGCGTACCTCTGTTTGAGTAGTAGGAGTGGGAATAAGCAAAAGTATTTGGATCTTGGCCAGGTCTACCTGAATGCCAGCTGCTGAAATATAATGTCCTAGAATAAGTCCTTCATTCATCATCATGTAACATTTTTCGTGACTTAAGCAGAGCCTGGTAGCTATACAGCGTTGTAGGACTTTTTCTAGGGTATTTAGTGCTGGATCAAAATCATCTCCATAGGGTGTAAAGTCATCCATATACACTTCAAGTCCATCATTTATTAGATCTGCAAAAATGCTAAGGATAGCCCTTTGGAATGTGGCGGGAGCATTACATAGGCCAAATGGTAGGACTCGGTAGGCAAATGTCCCCCAAGGACAAGTGAAAGTTGTTTTGTCCTGGTCTTCAGGGGCAATCTGAATCTGATTGTATCCACTAAAGCCATCCAGGAAGGAAAAGAATTTTTTCCCTGCCAGAGTATCTAGCACTTGGTCTATGAATGGGAGTAGAAAGTGGTCTTTCTGTGTTGCTTTATTGAGTTCTCTGTAATCCACACAAATTCTCCATTTCCCATTCTTTTTTGGTATGACCACAAGTGGAGAGACCCATTTACTGTCAGAAATAGGATAAATAAAATTAACATCTAACAGTTTCTGAAGCTCCGCTTTAACCACATATTTTAAATGGGGATTGAGTATTCTCTGTGGTTGACGGACAGGTATAGCATCTTTTTCTATATAAATGTGGTGTGTACACAAATGTGGGTCGATTACTTTCATATCAGGGTAATCCCATGCAAATGCCTGTTGATATTTTCTTAATACATGGATGAGCTTAGTTTCTTGCTCAGGTGTGAGGTTGGCATTGATATTTAAAGTTTTTCCCGGTTCAATTTCCACAATTTTACTATTTGCGACAGAAGTAACAGGTATTGTTTGATCATGTGTGTCTTTCAGAGGATCTTCCTCTAATTCATTATCAAATTCTGCTTCTATCATGTGACATTATGTGCAGGATTCAGTTTGACTGATGAAATTACTAATGGCATCATCTTCTGTTTGATCTTTAAAATCAAGTGCCTCTTGCAACATCAATGGAGATCTAATGTTATCAGTAAGGTATGATACAGGATACTTGTTAGTTCTAATTATTGTGAGACTTGGCTGCGCTGGAGGGTATAGAACCAAATTCTTAATATCGGGTCCTTTAGTTATGGTCATATTTCCTTGCCGGCAACCAATGTAAGCATCGGCGGTGGCAAGCCAAGGCCTTCCTAGGATTAGCAGGTGTCCATCAAGTCGGGTTTTTGGATTAATTATCAGGAAATCGGTCGGATATTCCCAGGAGTTTACAGAGACCATGACTTCGTGTAGAGTACCTTCCAGTCTAATCACATATCGATCAGCTAATTCTAACAAAGTAGAAGTAGGTTCTACAGATGTAATGCCGAGTTTTTGATAGGTGGTGGTTGTTAAAATATTGATTGCAGCTCTTAGATCAACTAAGGCATTAGACAAGGTCTGACCGTAAATTTGAACAGTTACAATTGGATTTCCTGGGTCTTCATATTTGATGGGTGTTTCTTTCCCGGATAAAAGATCAGATAAAGTGCCGACTACTTGGACTCTTGGATTAGTTGTTATATTCCTCCTTGGTTTCTTTATGCACAATTCTTTAATAGTTTTTACATATATAGGAATGTCTTGAATGGCTTGGAGGAATGTGATTTTTATGTACAAATTTTGTAATTCCCCCAGAATGTCAAAGTCAGGGTACTGTAAAGGTCGAGGTATGACTAATCGTTTTGGGAATGGGGGAGAGGATGTGGTTGCTTGATTATGAGACTGTTGATTATTTACATCATCTCGTTGCAATTGATGTTCTCTTACTAACTGATCTTCATTATGAACTGTTTTATCTCCCTCATTTTGAATGATACGTCCAGATCGTAATTGAAGATCATTACACTCCCGCAGATCAAGTCGTATTTCTGGTGATTCAATGATTTGAAGAGATTGGACCGGTCTGTTATTTGGATTGGGGTTGGGTTGGGCTGGGATTTGCGGTCTCAAATTAGACTGGGGATTTTGTTGTAGAGCTGGCAGAGTAGGTTGAGGGAGCGGAATAGTTCCTACTGGCTGTTGCATCGGTCTTTGCCAGTTCGTCTGCCAGGATGAACTTTGTGAAGTAGGGGGAGTCCATTGCGGAGGATATGGGCTATTTTTCCAATATGGTGAATTATAAGGGAAATTCGGCCAACTAGATTGATTTGGATGATTCAACCATGGGTTTGAAGAAGGAAACAGTGGTGGTGACCAATTTGGGAATGGGGGTGGGGGCTGATTTTTCCACATATTATATTGTTGAGCGTTATATTGTGGAGGCTGAAAAGAAGAGGTTGGGTCTGAAAACATACCAGATTGTCTTTGCTGCCACTGGCGACGCTGGTTGATCAAGTACACTGATTCTGGTTCTTCCTCTGCTTCCTTATATACTGCCTTTAATCCAGGAAGTGAGGGGCAGCTTTCCGTAAGATGATCGTTTGTACAGATGGCACATGTTTGGACTGTATCCAGTGGACACTCCTTGTGGCTATTTTTTTTCTGCATCGGGGGCAGAAGATTGCCAAATTCTGTTTTGCCTCCATCTGCTTCTGCTTGGCCTGCAAAATATCAAGTTGTGTAGTTAGTGTCCCTAGAATATCAGTTTTAAAATTTTATAATAAATTGCCAATCTCCACACGCGTTACTCCTTTTGTTGCTATCTTATTGTCTCTTGCAAACCGATCATATTCTGTCGGTTTTATTCTTGTGCTGCCTCTCGAACTCCTGATGCATAAATCAATAATGTCAGCAAAATTCTCTTGATAAATATCCCCTTTCCCATAATGTTTAATGTTTCGATCCACTGTTCCTTCATGCCCCTTATCAATGCAGTTTTTAACACATTATCAGGTAAAGGTAGTGATGCATAAGGAGATCTTTGTAAATTATATTGAAAACGTTCCGCATATTCCTCTAATGTTTCGTTTGGTTTGGCTGTCATTTGAAATATTTCATCTTTCAATTCTCTAGACCTACAATAATCTTGATATTTTTTTAAGAATGATTCTTTCATTTGATCCCAATTGTTGATGACCCCACCACCTAGTCCCATAAACCATCTTAGAGCAGCCCCTTTTAATGTTGAGGGGAATAATTTCAATTTCTGGGGATCGGTGGTGTAATCATATCCCCTACACAGCACATCGAATTCGAATAAAAATGCATCCCGATCTTCTGATGTAAGACCGTGAAAGGTTGGGATATGTTGAAGAGGGATAACTTTCATGGGTGCATTTGCTGCAGAATCCACTATAGGATATTGTAATGTAGAGGTTTGAGTATTTGGCTGATTCTAAGCCATAGGATCAAATATGTGCCAATAACCTTCTGGGATATCTAGGAGGGTATTCCTAGGTTGAGAGGGAACGATTTTAGCAGTGATAGTTTTAACAACACTTCCTTTATCTGGGATAAGAGGAATTCCTGATGTTTGAGGGGATTGAATTCCTTCAACAATGATTTTCACAACACTCCCCTTATCTGGGTTGTTTAATGGTTGATCTGTTCCAATGGAAGATTTTGGTTCTTCTGTTTCCCCTGTTTCTCCTTCTCCTTCACAAAAGTTACTAAAATTCCCTTCTTGCAATAGTTCTAGAGTAGAATTTTCAATTTCCTGAAAGTGCTGCTCTTCAGTTTGACTATGCACCTCAGCAAAGGCTACAGATGGTGATACTGTGGCCTGAAGGGAACTAGTAGGCTGCTTAGAAATGGTTTTCCTGAAACCTACTGATGGTTGAGATTCTGTTTTCTTATAGATTTCGTCTATGAAAGTTTTTCGGCCAAGGGTCACCGGCCCCTTGGCTTTTTTCAGGTTTGGATGGAAGCTTGATATTCTTTTCTGGTTTTTTCTGTTTAGTCATGCACTCAAATAAACTGCTAAATTCTATTCAATCAAAGCAAAAGCAAATCTGTTAGGAAAGTGGACAATGGAGCAGGGCTTTTACATGCTCCGTACGCAGGTTCTTACCTTTCGTTTTTAAAATCCAACTCTTTCCTAGCAGGTTCGTACACCACTCTGAAGAAACAAATGGCTACACTCTTTCCCCGGCAACGGCGCCAAAATGTAGAGCTATAAAAAGGGTCTCTTTCACCTCTAATTACCTCACATTAATATGTCAATCTAGGAATGTTTGGTTATTTCAAAGAGTGACTCAATCCGAGGCTATCTGTCAGAGTAATGCAAGTAGTACAGCGTCCTACAAAATACAAGAGTAAATTGATGCTTCTCTATAACTAAGTTCCTTCAAATGACTAAAGCACACACTCTCAAAATATCAGTCAAGGGTCCGACAACAGTAGTCCATCCCTTTGGAAACTGATGGAAAAGGAAACTAGAGCATAGATCATGGGTCTGGGAGCAGGGAAATAAATGCAGAGGCTCACTATAGTCACAGATCGTCTCTCACACCAAATGCGAGTAAATGAAACGGCAGATAGAAATGGAACGACAAATAGGAAATTAAACAGTAAATCTAGGAAGGAAAAACAATGCTTAAAATGGAACAACAATTCTGAAATGGAACAACAATCACTAAAACTAAACCTCGCGAGTAACAATCACACTTTATACTATCAACTCAAAAGCTCTTATCGTAATCAAAACTCCAATCTTTCTTTCTCCAAGCGAATCACGCAATCTACTACAAGAACAATAATAACTCTCAATTATGGAACAACATGTGAAAGTCATACACACATAACATTCTAAGAAAGTAATCTGAATTTAATCCCAATCATCAACAGGAATTATAACTGTGTTTCCAAATGGAACAACATGAACTCTGAATCATAAAGAACACACCTTTCAGATAATTACCTTAACACACATACTTAGCATAGAAGCTTCATAACACAAGGATAACATTGTTCAGTTGAATCCAATAAGATTTCATCCACTCTGAAAGAATTGATAATATAATGCAGAGTCAATGGAAAGAACATTAATGAACGAATCTTAGCAGAGCATGTAATGTAACTTATAAAGCATATCAGATTACCAACTAGTGACGATAAGCAAACCACGCAGAAATCAAATTGTAGTGATACAGAAGCAAGTGTCCTCCGGGGCTGGGCCCTTAGCCTCAAGGGTACACCGCTTTAAGCTAATCCAGACACGAAGATGAGATAATCACCAAGTTTATATTAATGCATAAAATAGAAAGTACAATGAGCCAAGTTCAACGAGACTTGATGATCAAAGTTAAGTCTTTAACAAAAAGTTACATAAAAAACCTCTCCTCAGACTAACAGTGCTGCCCCTTTATATAAGGATAACGGCGGAGATGTCTAAGTGGTAAGATAAATAAAGCAGCGATCCCTTAGGATCAAAGATCCTGAGGGATTCGCAAAATTTTTAATCCCTAATCACTTCTTTCTCTTCCGTCGAGCTGGTGCCTTTTCCTCCTTTTCCGGACCGGTTTGCTTCAGCTTGCTTTGCCTTGTCTTCACTCGGTCCTTTGTCAAAGGTTCAGCAGTTACCCTGTTCTTATCTTCTTCTTTGGAACAACAGCTCCTCGTTTCTACCCTTTCCTGCACAGGAAAATGACAATTATTAGCGGATAAGTCTTTGCATACTAATTCCACGTATTCTACCACAATTCACTATTGTTTTCCTCATTCATGATGTGAAAGATTCATAAGTCCTACTGAAAAGCCACTAAAATGATCATTAAAAACATACCTTTTTAGTACTCCACAATTGTGATTTGCTTCAGTGATGATGGGCCTTCGGTGATTCAGTTGTGGGTGATTCAGAGATTGATGATTGAGTTTCAATGATTGGTTAATGCATATGTATTTAATGGTTGTATTGCAGTGGTGATTGATTTTGAGTTTCAATGTTGTTGATGGGTCCAGTATGAAAATTGGATGAAGCATGGCTTGTAGATTGTGGTGTTGTGTTCCAGGAGTATCCAATATGAAAATTTATGAAACGTGGTCCCTGGAGGAAGAGAGAAGGTCATAGCCTTCTGTAGATCTGTGCCTACGTACTGATAAACATATCGGCCAATACAAGAGCCAGGGGGTTGGAGCTCCCTTCCAGTAACAACTGGAAAACGAGTGAAGGTTGGAGCCTTCAATAGGTCGGCGCCTACGTGCTAGTAAATGGATCGGCTAGTACAAGAGCTAGGGGGTTGTAACTCCCTTCCAATAGAAGCTGGAGAATGAGAGAAGGTTGTAGCCTTCTGCAGGTGGGTGCCCGCGTACTGGTATGAGTCTACACTAGTACAAGATTGTAAACATGTTTTTCTTATATTAAAAGAAGACAACAGCAGGTGGTTTTTGTCCCGCATTAGGTTTCCACCTTAAATCTTGGTGTTCATGTGTGTTTCTTATGTGAGATGGTTTGTTCTTTTATTACTGCATATGGCTACTATATACATGGTTAAAGAAGTACTGATGCACTGATTAAAGATCAACATATGATGAATTCACTGAATCATAAGTTTGCTAGATATACGTTGGTTGCCTTAAATACAGTTGCATGTACATGCAAGTTACCTTCATTGAAGTAGCATATATAAATCAGAATATGAAAAGAAAAAATATTTGACTAATCCTGATTCACACCCCCTCTCAGTATTATTTCTAACAATTGGTATCAGAGCAGGTCCTTTGGTAGAAGCTTGATCGCTTGAAGGAGATCCGTAGAACAATGGGAAAGAAGTTAAAGAAGAAAGCGCCTTAGAAGAAGAAGACAACTCAAAGGAACAATAACAACAGGAGAGACAATTGGCCACTAGGTGGAAGCAAGTATTCATATTCTGAATCACCTCAGATTGAAGATGGACAAGCAAATGAAGCATCAGGTACAAATTTTTTGTCTTCTAGTGATACTTTTCTTTGTTCATGCAATATTGGAGATATTGGAAGTGTTTGTGAAAGAAACATAGAGATAGAAGTTAAAAGACTCGCAGATAAAATTAGAGATCAACAAGATCTATTTAACAAAAGGGAGTGTGCCTTCAAAGAAGAAGTTACGATATTAAAATCTCGGCTAGAGGAAGGAAACAAAGTAAGGAAGCAATAAAGGAAAAGGAAGATCAATGTCAAAAGCTGCAGGATGAAGTGACATCATTAAGAAATGAAATAAATGATCAGAGTATAACAATAAAGAGACTTAAAGACATATCCAGTTACTATGTAAGTCTTGAAGCTAAGATCCTCTCTCTAAAAGAAGATCTAGAAAATAAGAAGAATGAAGAACTACCTCAAGCATATGAAGAACAAGAAAATGACATTCTCAAATTAAGGCAACAAGTTGAAGAAGGCAGAAAGGCTGAAGAAATCTTGAAGAATCAATATCTGGAAAAGGAAGAGAAATATCAGGTTGAGGTAAATATCTTAAAAGGTAAGTTAGAAGAAAAGGATAAACTGTTACGATTTCAAGATAGTACTAAAATTTTGGATAATATTCTTAATAGTAAAAGGTCTCCCACCATCAAAACTGATCTTCGTTTTCATGAATCTATTGAAGGAGAATCTAGCTGACAAGGTGAGGCAAGGAACTCTAATGCAAAATCTAAAATTCTCAACAAGGAGATGAGAGGTCAACCCCATCAACAACCAAGGAAAGAAAGTCTTCAAAGAAAATCTTTTACTCCTAACTGTGGAAGTGATAGTCGGTTATTTCCTTCGATGAATAATGTTGAATGTTTTATATGTCATAATTTTGGACATGTTGTAGTGAGATGCAAAATTAGAATGGTTCATGATCATCACACAGAAAGATCATCAGCTTCCGGTACTTTAAGGGATATTGTTTTTCTTGCAATATGTTTGGTCATAAAGCCATTGATTGCTATAGAAGGAATATGAAACATATAATATGTTATGCTTGTAACGAGTTTGGACATATAGCAAAGGAATGCATCAAAAAATTTCGGCCACCATACCAAAGGGATAAAACATCATCACACTCAAAGATATGGAATAAAAGGAAGTATAGTTAGAAAGATGTGGCATAGCAGAGTATACAAACATACCAGACTCAGAAGAAGCTAAAAGTGTGAAACTTCAAAATTTAAATTCTCATACGCAGTTAGCATGAAGACAAGTTGTGTATATACATGAGTTATAAGCTGCACAGTCATGTATATGGTGTTTTGGGGAAAAAGTAGTAGGACAGACTCAGGAAAAGGAGTCTGATATGGTTCAGTCACTTATCTTCTTTGTTTGATGATGGTTACAATTTGCTGATGATTGTAGAAATGTGTTGGTGCTAAAAAGTTGATGTATATCTTATTAATGATGATACCTTGATGACTCTCACTGATATTTGCAATGATCAAATCTAATAATGAACAGTTGGCACAAGTTCAGGGGGAGCATATGCTTCTAATAATGCATTGTTGGCATTATCTTAGAAGATCTTGTAGATATCCACATAGTTTTTTTGATTTAGGTGACTCTTTTGATGATGGAAATATACAGGCTATTGATCCTAATGCTGCTGATGGTGCAGATCATATATGGTGTATGATAGTTGTTGATGACTATCATGGTCTTGTTTAGATCGGTTGTCCTTGTTATAAATTTCATATATATCATTTGATGTAAAGGTCATGGAAAGACCTAATTTGTAACCACACTATACATGAGAAGGATGATGTAATATTTTCTATGGTATATGCCCACTTGGTTGGGTGGATGAGTCAAAATTGGTGTATCCCCACTCGGTTGGGAGATTGATGTATGTATGAGTCATTGGTGATAGGAAGGTCATACTCACTTAGTTGAGTTATAGAGTCATGTTATTCTTTTGGAAAATATTTTTGTAGACTCTGCATGTGCTCAGGGGGAGCATGGACGGTTTAGTGCATCTTAGCATGTACAAAGGGGGAGCTCAATTAGATAATTTAGCATGTACTTAGGGGGAGCATGGACATCATAATGTATATCAAAGGAGAAGAATATCTTGGTCCACCCTTTGCCCTTGATGTCAAAGGGGGAGAGTGTCATGGTGTTGTTGTTGCCATCAAGTCCAAAGGGGGAGATTGTTGGCATTATGATACATGTGTTGTCCTTGATGGCAACTCACTCAGATGACAGTTCACTGAACAACAACAAAGGATTACAGATCAGACTCCAAGAATGAAGAAAGAGAGGTATACACAGGTTCACTTTGTCCAAGAAGCGTATACACGCAGGTTAACAAAACAAAAGGAGCTTATAATGTATACACACACTTTCATAAGAGGAAAAGTGCATACATGTTGGAAAACTATGTTTTTCGTCCGAGGCATTTGGTCCAAGGTATTTTGATCCAAGGTATTGGTCGAAGGTATTTGGTCTGAGATATTGACCCTAGGTATTTGGTCCAAGGTATTGGTCCTAAGTAGTTTTGGTCCATGGTATTGAGAAAGGCCTAAAACTATATAAGGAGGAGAAGATCATTAGGCCAAGGGTGTGCAAGTATTGAATACCTGATGAAGTGTGAGATCAAGTATGTAGGTTATGGGTTTCTAATGCTTTGCTTGATCTGAATTAAGGATGAACCTATGTGGTTGATGATGGATGATGGATCCAGATCATAAGACCTGAAATGTATTATAATTATGTGGTTTTATCATGGATAATCTAGATCTGAATACCAATGCATGTTTCATTCTGCAAATGTTATGATCTGGGTATGACTGAATTCTGAAATATCTATGAAAATTTTAAGTTAGTATTTGCAGATCTGTACGCTAGTTCACTTTGGTAAAAGCACATATACACGTTGGTTCGACTCATCAGAGTAGCATATACATTATGAAATATGATATTTGAATTTACAGTTGGTTCTAGTAGTAGTTACTGAGTTCTGGATTCTGTTCTGTGTTCTCGTGACTGTGTTTTGATGACAATATTCTGAATGTTCAGATTGGTTGATTTTGATTCACTTCAGTGATGATGGGCCTTCGGTGATTCAGTTGTGGGTGATTCAGAGATTGATGATTGAGATTCAATGTATTGGTTAATGTAGATGTATTTGATGGTTGTATTGCAGTGGTGATTGATTTTGAGCTTCAATGTTACTGATGGGTCCAGTATGAAAATTGGAGGAAATGTGGCATGTAGATTGTGGTGTTGTGTTCCAGGAGTATCCAGTATGAAAATTTATGAAACGTGGTCCCTAGAGGAAGAGAGAAGGTCGTAGCCTTCTGTAGGTCGGTGCCTACATACTGGTAAACATATCGGCCAGTACAAGAGCCAGGGGGTTGGAGCTCCCTTCCAGTAACAGCTGGAAAACGAGTGAAGGTTGGAGCTTTCAGTAGGTTAGCGCCTATGTACTAGTAAATGGATCGACTAGTACAAGAGCTAGGGGGTTGTAGCTCCCTTCCAGTAGAAGCTGGAGAATGAGAGAAGGTTGTAACCTTCTATAGGTGGGTTCCTACATATTGGTATGAGTCTGCACCAGTACAAGATTACAAATAGGTTTTTCTTATATTAAAAGAAGACATCAGCAGGTGGTTTTTTTTCCACATTGGGTTTCCACCTTAAATCTTGGTGTTCATGTGTGTTTTTTATCTGTGATGGTTTGTTCTGTTATTACTGAATATGGCTACTGTCTATATGGTTAAAGAAGTACTGATGCAATGATTAAAGATCAACATATGATGAATTAGCTGAATCATAAGTTTGATGGATATATGATGGTTTCCTCAAATACAGTTGCGTGTACACGCGAGTTACCTTCATTAAAGTAGCTTATATAAATCAGAATATGAAAAGAAAAATTATTTGACTGATACTGATTCACCCCCTCCCTCTCAGTAATATTTCCAATAGTCACTCCTCCATCGACGCTGAAAATTGTATCAACGAATATAGGCGACATCTTTGATACCTCAGATTCTATAATGCTCTGCTTCTTCTCCTTTTGCATTACCTTTCACAATGACATCTCTTTTGAGGCTTGCCTAAAACGAAAGAGATATATCAATGCACACAATGGAGGGAAATTAAGGCAGAGAGTTCTTTGAAATGACTTTGAATCATGGGAAGATTTTACATGAGATTTCAGTGTTAACTAGCCATAACTTGAAAACATCAATTCCTCTCCTCGAGTTGCTAAACATTAGTTACTCTGTCAAACCACTCATTATTACATTAAAATCAGTAACTTTCCCACGCTTCACACTTTATTTGCACATCACAACTTTCAAGAGTTGCCATATAACGTTATTCAGAGTTAATGTGAAATGCGATTGCGAGAATCACAATATTGCATTTCAAAAATTCTTAAGGGGTGACACAATGGCATGTTCTATCAATTTGAAATTTGTGAAGTGCGATCATGTGTTATTCAAGTGTTGTGATCGGAAAATCGCAGCGGGTACCTCATCAAATATCGCATATCGCATTTCAGGATTTTCAATGGAATGTTAACAATTGTTACATGGAAAACTTTCAAGATGCGATTTGTGATAAGGGCTTTAGGCGTGAGTTACTTTTTAAAGGTTTTTTTGAGGCAAATTTGTAGAGTTAACATTTGTTTTCAAAGGCTAAAAATTTAAAAGGGTCCCCATTTATATGTCAAATATTAACTATTAATCGTATAAATCGGGTGGTTGTTACATAGTACAACAATTGGCGATTCACTTGGGAGAACCAACTATCTCTCATTGATCTTTTGAAATTTATAAAACTTTCAAAATAATAAAATTTATAGGGATAATAATTACATGAGTTACAAACTAAACAACATTTCTCTGAAATCATAATCACTCACTCAATCTATCTATTCAACTAGTTTACTCTTGTAGTGATAAAAATACAAATGTTTGCATCAGTCAATACTAAGATTTAAAGAGATATAGCAGGTGCCTTCTACATATTAGTTTTTTGTTGTTTACTCATTTATCACAAAAAGAGCCTCTGCTACCAATAGGTGTTCATAGCCTCGACAGGGTTATCTTTTAACCAACAATGATTCATTATCCCATTCGAAGAAATTTTCAAAATTCAAAAATGATATTCTTTTGCTTTTTTTCTCATTTGGACCTTATTTTTATTTTCATGTAATTTTCTTTTCAAGTTTCTTAAAAGACATTATCTAGGCTTGGTAACCCAATAATGACAATTCCATTCACCAGTTGTAACTAAACTGAACAATTTTCCTCTTGATGAGACCCCTTGTCCTTTGATTGATTAGATCATTGGCTATTACCCTGTTTTGATATGCAGTTTTGGTAATATCAGTGTAATTATTCCCTTATGATCATGGTAAACAAGCTCATAATGAGAGTTATTATCTTTTAAGTTTTGTATATTTTAGAATTACAATGTGAAAAAAGAAAATTTTATCAGATAGGGTGAATCATTGGCCCTTTAAAGAGTTTTGGATGATAATAATAGAGTTTTGAGATACTAATATGTAGAAAGTCCTTACTAGATTAAAGAATCTTTTCTTGACTGATAATAAAACATCTATATCTTATAAAGATAAGAGCGTGTTCATAGAATAAGTGTTTCTAGCGAGGTCACATTTTTCCAAAGAAATAAGGTTCATTTTGGTACTCAAATGCTCTAATTATTTCTTTAACTTTTCCTACTTATAGAAGCGAAAAATCAAAATTATATTAGAGACTTTATTTTGAGAAGCCAAAAAGTAAATACTACCATAAAATTTATTTTCCTAAGAATATTAAAGACAATATGATACAAAATTAGAAGAGGTTATCTTCTAGGAAAAGTATTTTTTTAGAATTTTCCCATTAACGGGCAAGGAATCCATCTTACCTAACAATTCTTGTAAAATAAATGTTGATTGACCAATTTTCTCAATGATTTGGAATGGTCCAAGTCACAACCTTTGGAGCTTGGTATGCTTACCTTTTTCCTCATGTGCTTTGTCACATTTCAAAACTAGATCACCTACTTCAAAATTTTTATGACTAACCGAGGTTGTATCAAAAGAGGCTTTGACTAACTGTTGATGATGGGAATGGGTAGCTTTAGCATTTTCTCTTTCTTCTTCAAGATTAAGGATTTGAAATTGTCTTGCTTGAAGAGAAGAGGAAGGATTTTAATTGATAAATTACACTAGGGTGAGAGATGGGATTGCTATTTTTGTGGGGAGAACTTCTTCTTTTCCATAAAGTAAAGCAAAAGGAGAAGAACCGATTGAGGCCTTCTGTGTTATTCTATCTACCCGAAGAGAAAATGTCGATGCTTTGTGCCAATTAATATGATTTTGGTTTATAGTCCTCTTGGTGATTCTCATAAGGTTTTTGTTTGTTGATTTAGATAATCCATTACCTTATGGATAACAGTTGGATGAATAATTCAATTTGAAACCTCTTTTTAAAGCAAATTCTACCATAGTATTTCCAGAAAAATAAGATGCATTATCAAACATTAAAGCTATGGGTAGGCCAAACCTGGTGATTATGTACTGATCAATAAAGTATGTAATACTTTCTGTATTAGCTACCTTTAGTGGGATAGCCTCTACCCATTTTGTGAAATGATCAGTGGTTGTAAGGATGTACTTGTTCTCTTTGGAAGAGTTAGGAACAATCTCACCAATTATACCTAATCCCCATTGTTCAAATGGTTGTTGGATATTCATTGGTTGCAAAGGGCATGCTGGTTTATTTTCTCTTCCAGCTGCAGTTTGAAAGTTTTACATTTTCGGGCAAAGTCATGTGCATCCTTAAATAGTGTTGGCCAATAATAACCTGCATGTAGGATTTTGTGAGCTGTGGTGTTTCCTTTGAAATGACCTCCAGCTGGTCCATCATGTAACTCCGCATAACCTTTTCAGCTTCAAGTTTTTCTATGCATCTTAACAATAATGAATCATAATTTTTTCTAAATAATACATCATCAATTAATTCATACTGATTTGATTTTAACATTAAAGCACATTTTATTTTGTAATTGAGATGCATAGGAGCATATTCATTCTTTAAATAAAACTTCAAGTCAGCATACTGTGATTGTTCATCGTTGAGGCTTACCTCTGATATTTTCACTTCATTAACTTGGTCTTCTTCTGTTGATAAGTGGGAAGCTCCAGTTAGCACCATGCAAAAACCTTGGCCCCTAATTATTTTAGCTGGTCAGATTTCTACATCGTACTCTTGAAGTGCAGTGACCCAATTGGCTCTTTTCTCCCCCACTTCTCTTTGAATCAATAATTTCCTTACTGCAGGGTAAGGTACTACTATTTTTGTATGGTCTTGAGGAGAAAAAGGTCTGAAATGTTTCAATGTTTTAAAGACAGCAAAATCTTGTTTCTTAACAGCTGAGTAGTTTAACTTGGCACCCTGTAAATTGGAATTGAAAAAATAAATACGTGCCTCGATGTTTTGATTGTTCAGCTGTGTTAAAACTGTGGCATATGATGCATAAGATGAAAATGTGTATAGCACAAAAGGTTTAAGAAAGTCTGGAGTTGTTAAAGAAGGAGCATTGATGATGGATTTTTTGATAAACTCAAATGACTCTCTTTCATCTTTACCCCATTTGAAGACTGCATTCTTTCTTATCATTGATTGAAGGTGTAAAACAATCTGTGAGAAATCTAGAACAAATCTTTTTACAAAACTGATCTAGCCTAGGAATGATTCCATGGTATTTTTGTTATGTGGGAGAGGAATCTTTTCAATTTCTTGGATTCTATGAGGATAATATAAATTCCTTTCTTGGATACTATGAATCTGAGAAGCTTTCCTTCTGCTAAAACAAAGTATGAGTTTTTGGGATTCAAAGAAATGCCATATTTCTTGCATCTTTCAAAGATATGCTTTAGGTCATTCAAATGATTGTTTATGTTCCTAGAGTAGACTATAATGTCATCTAGGTAAATAACAACTGATTTATTAATTAGACCTTTAAAAGCAATATCCATGGCACATTGAAATGTAGCACCTGCATTGATGAGTCCAAAAGGCATCTTCTAATAAGCATATGTACCCCACTTGGTCCTGAATGTTGTCTTCAATTTGTCATCTGGATGTACAAGAATCTGAATGTATCCTGAAAATCCATCTAGAAAGACGTTATCTCAGAACCTACAACTGATTGCAATATTTGCTCCTTGGTAGGTAAAGGAAAGTTTTCCTTTTGACAAGCTCTATTTAAGTTCCTAAAATCAATACATATCCTAATGTATCCATTATTTTTCTTGACAGGAACCATATTTGATACCAATTTTGAATTTCTAACGAGAAATATTATCTTTGCTTTCAGAAGTTTTTTCAACTCAAATTTTATTTGACTTCCAAGGTTTGGATGAATCTTTTTGAGCTTCTGTTGAACTGGTTTCTCATTAGAGGTCATTAGTGTAGTATGTTGAATTACAAAGGTATCATAAGTCTTGAGATCTGGATAATCCCAGGAAAAGGCACCTTTATGTTTTCAACAACTTAATGAATGATATCCTTTCTTCGGATGATAAACCAAGACCTAGGTTGAAATTTTGAGGTTTCTCAGTTGTACCTAGGTTTACCACATCAAATCTCAAAGTAGAACTCTGAGTCTTGGAGTTGGTAATCTTCTTAAATATGTCTTTCAAATCATAGAGATATTCCATTTTGACTACAAATTTTGGAATTTCGTTTTGATCTTGTTTATGATTGATTTGCAAGTCATGTTCATGTTCATCTATGATTTGTTCCTCATAAGATCCTTCTGATGTAAGGAAATCAATTATATCGGAATCATTAGTAAACACTCTCCAATTTGTTACATTACCAGGAATGGACATTCTGAAAACTAACTATATGGAAAATCTATTTGGACTAAATTCCTCTGAAGGTATAAACCTAGATGCTACATTGGCAAGTAAGTAAGCACTTGCATTTTCTAATCTGGGGACTGAAGAAATGTTAAAAAAAGTGAAGTGAGAAGTAAGATTCTAGGTTAGGGATTGATAATGTTTGAGATGCCTAGACACACAATAGATTGTGTTTCTTACCTGTTTAATAACTATTTCAGAGTCTCCATATACTTGAAAATAATTGACATTGAGGCCAATGGCTTTGTACAACCCTTGAATCAATGCTTCATATTCTGCATTATTGTTAGTGCATTGAAATTCAAGCCTACAGGCTAACATGGTTTTCTCTCCTTGCGGGCTAATTAAGATACATCCTGCACCTGCACCATCCTCAGACTTGGAACCATCAAAATAAAGAGTCCAGAATAGTGAATTATCTACAATTTTATCAACTACATCTACACACTTGGAAGCATCTGTTTGTGAAAATTTTTCTATTTGAGATACTACAACATTATCTGGAAAGGGAGATATTTTAGCATTAAAGGATCCCAAGAATGACTCAACCAAGTAATTTTCAATGATGTTATTGGGGAAAGCTACATGTTCATTTGTTCCCTTGAGATCACTGGCTATGTACTTCATGAATTTCTCACGGTCTACTCTGATTTGGTTAGGTTTACCATTGTGTGGCAACCACAGGTGATACCAATCAATTGCAAAGTATTTGTGTAACTTTTTAGACCAATACCTACTTATAATTAAACCATTAAATTTAGGGATATCAACCACTTGAATGTCAATTATTTGCGAAACTTCTGGATTAGTGGAAAGCCTGATTGAAACTGATGTTATTTCTCTAAGAACCTCTACTTTTGTCCTGTCCAGTTGAACTATGTGTACATCAAATTTTTGAGGTGTAATATTCAGTTTGGTGCACACAGTCCTTGGTATGATGTTTGCAGAAGCCCCTAAATCAACAAGGCAATTATGGACGTTTCTGTTGAAAATCTCATAAGTAAGAAGAAATGGGGGTGCATGAGAAATAGACCTATCACTTATCAAAACTAGATATGTCGGATTTACTTTGTTTGAAGATGAAGGAGGTTTTCCCATTTCATAAGCAACTTGAGTGACTACAGCGGATGGTAAAGGAACTACAGGAACTGCGTTTAACTCTCTGAGTAAGATTTTTTGTTGTTGTTCGAGTTTAGTCAGTTCATGTAATGAAATATTTTCTCTCATCTTTTTCATATCTTCGACTATGTTATATTTTACTGTATCTGAGATTACTAACGTTTTGGAAGTAATTGGAGGATCTAGTGGAATAGAATAAGTTTGAGTAGTCTTAGATTTCTTACTCATTGTCTTATCCTTTACAGGAGTAGCAACTTTCTATTTCTGAATTGTTGTAGATGTATTAGGAGAGTTTTTACTTCTTGTAGTCACTGGCATTGCTTGTGCTTCCTCTTCAGTTGGAAATGAAGTCTCGCATTCCATTTAACTCAACTTCTTCTTTAGTTTCAGCTTCTTCTTTGGTTGGTGAGTCTTCTTCCAGCTCTTGATCAGATTCAGCATTTGAAATAGTATTCAGTGGTTGAGATGTAGAAGAAGGATTTATTTTAAATGAGCGAAAAGGTTTATTGGGAGCAGATGATTCTGCAACTTTTTTTTTTCCACTGGGAAAATCAGTAACTTTCATTTATATTTGAAAATTACATAAGCAGATGCCATAGCATTACTGTCTTGTTCATACAAAATCCACCCTATCAGGTGTTTTCAGTGTGTATCAAAAAAGAAACTAATTACAATTCTTTGTTCGGCTCTGTCGCCTATTCGCATACAAAAAGATTCTGTTTTTTATTTATATCAGCAGTAATTGTCAAAAAATCTCCATTCTCGGTCAGCTGTTGGGACTATTGTCCCTCTATTGCCTCTGATCTATATATGGTCGGTGGTAAAACTGATGTTCTTCTGACCCCTGCTGCTCCACTATTTTCCCATCGCCTCGGGGAAGTGTCGAGGCCTCTTTGGAAAGTTTGTCAGCCTCGCTATTGTGTTCTCTGTAGATATGCACACAAGTGAAATGATCAAAAGCAGCTTTGAGAGTGAGAGTGTTATGTAATAAATTGCTGAGTGTGTGAGAGTGGCAAGTAGTGACATTATTGATCCAGTTTACAACCATCAACGAATCCCCAAATATATTGATCTGTGTGTGCTGATGTGATAATGCAAAATGGAGGAGATAATGTAATGCAGAGAGCTCAGCAAAATTGTTTGATCCATTTCCTAATCCCAGTTTAGCAAGATATCTATGCTGATCGTTTATGTGAAGGACAAATCCTCCACCGCACCCAGCTTGGTTCGCTGCCCCATCGAAAAATGCCCAAGGGATGGATTTATCAATCTCAGGCATAGGCTGAATGTTTCTGATCCTTTGGGGAGGCGGATCTGGTAGATCCTGATAAGCAGCAATAACAGCAATTTCAATCCGGCTGCCCATAAACGGACGATCCTCAAATATAGCCCTATTCCGAGCGAGCCAGATGTACCATGTGGCCACAGGGGGGAGGTTGATTGATTTTGAGTCTGGGTGACTTTGTGACCAGCTACCCCAAGCACTCTGTAGATCAGTTCCGCGCCAATGTCCCGAAATTCCCAAATGCTGACAAATATTTCTCCATAAGGTTTGAACAGCCGGGCAAAGTAGAAAGATGTGGTCTGTGAATTCCGCCGCATTTTTGCAGAAGGTGCACCAAGAGGGGCCATGAATGGCCCTGCGGGTCAGCTGTTCTCCCGTGGGAACGATACCATGGAGAGCACACCAGAAAAATAGCTTTGATCGGGGAGAGGCCTTGAGCTTCCAAATGGTATGCCACCACGGGTGGATCTGTTCCGGAGTTCTGTGAGTTATGAGAGCACTGTAACCATGTTTTGGTGCATATATACCATGGTCTGCAGGGCACCAAATAAGTTCATCGGGCCCTTGTTTGATGCGAATATGAGATTCAGTTAAAGCCATAGTATATTGATCCCATTCCTGATGCCATTGTATAGGGAGATCCAAAGATTGTGCAGATTTCCAGGCTTGAACAAGGATGTCTGTTCGATGAGGATCTGCAATCTGTGCAAAATGCCGAATCCCCCGGGACTGTAGATAATTGATAAGCTCTTGATTTAAAACATGTCTGCCCCCGCTGTTGTTCCATGGGTCCATACCTATCCTGCCCGTCATGCCATCATTTATACGCCAAGCCAAGTTGTCCCGAATGAGAGGGAGAGAATCAATCAAGGCCTTCCATACAGAGGAGCAGCCTTTCGTAGACCAGGTTGGTAGCCGGGCCCAATCCATAATATTATGAGGCCAGATGTATTTGTGATATGTAACATGAGTCCACAGATTTTGACTAGTGAGCAAAGTCCATCCCATCTTGGCAGCAAGTGCTTTGGCGAAATCTGGGAGTTCTTTGAGGCCCCAGCCACCCCATTTTTTGGGCAGAGTGATTTTCTTCCAGCTGATCCAAGCAAAAATTCTTTTCTCCTGGCTCCCATTCCATAGATAGCGATTACACAACTGCTGCATCCTCCCCAGGATGTTCCTTGGAATCCATGCTAGTGCCATCCAGAAGACCGGGGTGGCCTCTAGCACGGATTTGATTAGCACCAGTCTATCAGCCCTAGAGAGATATCTGTGGCTCCAGCCCGTAAGCCTCTTTTCCATTTTGGCCACCAACATGATTCTGCAACTTGTCTCTTGATTTTGACCATTTCATTTGACATGGCCTTCAATAACTTCTGAAGGCCTTCAAGGTCGAAAGGGTCCTTTGGAGCTTTCTTTTTTGAATCATCCTTGAATGTTACTTTCTTTGATTTCCTTTCGTCTGTCTATGACCTCTTTTCTAAGGCAATAATTCTTCTTTCTATAGACAAAGCTTCTTTCATGTTTTCTACGAGGGTAGCCTTATTGGCTCTATCTACAAAAATTGCAATATTAGAAGGAAGGGAGGATATGTACCACTCTATTTGTACATCTATTGCAGGTTTATAGGCACCTGGGATTTTGTTTAACAACTTGTTAAACCTGGAGTTGAAGTCTTTGATCCTTTCATCTGAATTTTCTTTTAGGTTGGAAAGATCATTGATTAAAGACGTTATAGTCTTGTCATCACCAAATTTGGCAAGAAATATTTCTTGAAAAGTATCCCAATTTCTTATTGAGCCTACTGGAAGGGAAAAATACCAAGATCCTGTAGATCCTTGGAAAGTGTAAGGAAACAGTCTGATTACAACATCTTCATGGGAAACTCCATTAAGATTCATAGCTAACATAAAGTTATTTAGATGTTCTTCAGCAGGAAGACCATCATTAGGATTATACTTAGATAACCATTTTTCTGGGTTTGCTGGGAGAGAATTTGGATTAGCAACTAGTACAGCACTAGGATTTGTCCGAGGTTGAGCGGGTTGATTGGACATAACTTGAGTTGGAGACTGGGAAAATGGGAAGGCCGGTCTAGAAGTAGGTATGGATGGTGAAGAAATTACTACTAGATTAGTACTACTAGTAGCAGTACTAGTTGAAGAAGTGGATTTTTGAGAGGAGGTGGATTGAGTAGAAGTGAATGGGGAAGTGAATGGATGGAAAGGTGAAGTGATCTCGCTGGTATCCAATTCAGATCTTGATGTGGTAACTTTATTATGTTGCAAATGAATGGGAAACTCAAAAGGAGTTACTTTGAGCCTTTCACTTTGTAATTGAGTTAATACACCAGTTTCTCATAATAAGGAAGTAACACTTTCTTTAGAGGATTTGGGTTTCTCAGGTTTCTCAGCAGAAATGGATATCTATTCCAATTTCTATATCAAGGAGTGAACTTTAGGAGACTCAGGAGTGTAATCTGGAGAAGGTGGTTGTCTTAATACTTTAGGAGATGAGGGACATGTTTCTACAACTTTAGATTTTTGATCCAGAGATTTTGAACGAGATCTAGAAGAAGTAGAAGTTGTGGAGGGGTTTTGACTCTTACGAATGTTTTTTAATTGACCTTTAGATTTATATGCCATTCATAGTCGTATGGCCCTCCTTCTAGCACCAAAATGTTGAGGCCTCAGATTTCTGCTGCTCCAACATGGGGGATAACCACCTGGTCCGGACCTTAAAGACAACTCCTTTTCCATTTGAAGTGGTGGCTCCGACTTGGGATGATGGGACCGGTTTCCTAATATTGGTTTTAAAATGAGAGTGGGTGTTTTTCAAGCATTTGCAATAAGAACAATGATATCTAAATGAAATATTCTATCATGCAAATCTCTATCTAACTTAATTTAATATAAACCCGGGTATCCTGTGTGATATGCAATCTAAAAAGATATCTGTTTGACATGTGATAATAAAGATCATTCATGCATTAAGTAGAGATGATAATGTGTAAAGGTAATTTCTTTGACTAAATAGTTAGTCAAAGAAACGTATACATTATATCGCATATATCTGATGATTATATATGAAAATAAACACTTTCAGCTCGGCATCATACAATAGTGCAATTAACGCATAATGGAAAGAACATATTCCATATGCAATTCATGAAAACGAAATGTTATCACTAATTAAACATAAACATAACTAATCATACAAGATAAAAGTACCATATGTGTGAGGTTCTGCTCATTTGACTAATGACATAGATCATCTCCTTTCTTCAAATCAAATTATTCTCCAAGTATACAATAGTGCATCAACAAAGGAAAGTAGTATGATATTCAAAAGAAATGACCATGTTCCATAATTTCATTAAGGCATTCACAAACTTACAGAAGTGCATTCTTTGCAAAATTTTTGATAAAATTATGGACCCTTCTCTAAATGCATTAGAAGGGTATAAATACTATCTAACTAATGATCAAAAATAGATTATACAAAAATTTGAGGAGGTTTCAAACAACCTTCCTCCTAACTAGCAACTAACTCTAAAAATAAAAATGATTTGATGAGCAGAAGTTATAAAGATGACTTGCTGTCTACCAGCTTCTCCTTTAGATCGCATATATCAGACATCGATTTCACTTGAGGAGGTGCCCCAAACTGCGTTCTGGCCTGTCCTACGAAGATAGCATCTGTGAGAGGTGGCATCATCCTTTGAGTTCAATGGAGTGAGCAATTGCGCATCATGATTTGGCTGTGAGGTTTAAGAAGGTATTGCCAAGATGCCACCTAGTCAGTCTTTGATAACTTTACGATCACCTCCCTTTGGTTTTCCGCTTTTTCTTTCTAGTTTTTATCCAAGTCATTTAAATATCGAAGTGATTTCAGGTTACCTTCTTTTACCAGGTTGGTGGTCTGAAAAGTGTGATTTACTTATTTTACTATATTCTTTGACACCCCTGCTTCTCTTGCCACTGCTAATTCAGCCTACTTGATCCGTGCATCCTAATCTGTGAATAAAATGTCCTTATGTGTCTCTTCAATCTT
Source organism: Pinus tabuliformis (assembly GCA_031772625.1). Lineage (NCBI taxonomy): Eukaryota > Viridiplantae > Streptophyta > Pinopsida > Pinales > Pinaceae > Pinus > Pinus tabuliformis. The sequence goes on from CM062819.1 coordinate 1,247,042,785, forward strand.
GGGCAGATTAGCGCCCCTTCCCTCTTCAATTCCTTGCCATTCAATGTATTCAGAGATTTTTGTATTTAAATCATTAGATTCAATTCTCTGGTGAATCACCTTATATGTTAACTAATCACTGGTAATTAGATAAGGGGTGATATGATACATTCTCTGGCAAAATAAATATTTCTGTTTTGATAGAAGGGAATTCAGCTCTAATGCTTCTTTGATGATTTGATTGATAGTAGGGACATATTTATATTTTTCCATGGCTTCTTGCAACTCTTGAATTTGTATGTTCTTCGAAAACATATTTGCTTCATGGCTTATCTTTAACACTTCCATATTCTGCTACAATTGGGCGATTTGTTCAGCAGCTTGCTGGTTCACATTTTCTTTTTTAGTTTGCAGCTGTTGCTCGAGCTACACTATCTTTTCTTCCCTCTCCTTTAACAAAATAGATACCTCCGTAGCTTTATCCATGGTGGCAGTAGCATATGCCCCTGTAAAATGTGACAGTATTGTTAAATTTTCAACAGGATTGGAAGGGATATCCTTCCAAACTATTTCCATCAGCTCATTCCCTGTTGGGATCTTGAGTGTTTCCACCCTCCTTTTTCTCTGTCTTCTCACTATAACCTTGTGCAGTAGGCTACAGAACGCATATAAAGGAAGAATTTCAATCACCTTTAGGATAATTTCCAATGTTGGCAATGAAGGAATGATTTCTGTATGCTGCAAACTTGTTCCTTGCTCATCCATCGGCTCAAACTCTGAAGTTTTCCGAGTTTGAAGAGGAGTGTGATATTCTGTTATTTCCTGGGCATCTGTTGTCTTAGGACTGTCATGTAGTTTTTTATTGAATTGGTCCCACTCATGCTCTAAATTGTTGCTTTTGACTTGGAAACCGATATCTTTAGTTAGGTCACTTACGACCTGTTTTCGCCTGACCTTTTGCTTGATTCCAATGTATTCTCTATATCCTAGGCTTTCCCTGTATCCTATGCTTTCCCTGTATCTAGTTGAGATTCTATGCAAGAATTTGGTCCCTCGCTGTTGATAGTTACACTGGGCGTAGGCTTGCCATCGGCTCTTAACAAATGCAATGTAATTATTTCGAGCCTTTGATTTATGAATTCCTGAAACTTTTTAGAATATTCAGGACTCAAATTGTCCTTCACCCAATCAAATGCTTGTTCAAATGATTCAGAAGATTGTAAAATATCTTCAGAATTATTATCTTCATGGTTGAAGGGTTTGATCTTTACTGTAGTAGTATTATTGTGTGCTATCTTGTCTGGGTCAAATTTCCTCTTTGGCAAAGTATGGAGCCTAAGGCTCTCTAGGCTTAGTGATTCCTTGGTTGCATGGTTGAAATTGGCCAACGAAAAAGAACCACACTGAATGGGAAAGGATGGCCACAAAGACTTCTTGTTATCTTTTAGGGTCTTGGTTAAGCCATTACCCACAGTCTGGTGAGCTATTTCTCTTGCTAGTAGCTTATCGGATACATACAAAGGGAGTATATTTGGGTCCACTGTAATGCCAAAAATTCTGATATATGTAAACCATTTTTCAACAAAATACTTTCCTACTACGAGAAGGTCTGTAGCAGATTATTTAGAAAACCTGGGGGATTTATTATTAAAAATAAATTGATGCAATGGTAAAATAACACGTGGCATATTTGATAAAAATGGAATATATAACGGGATTCCCAAATCTGTTTATGGTTGAGATGGATGGGGTAGGGGTCTTGCAAAGTCCATTTCCAACCCATGATTGGAAATTTAGTACATAAATAGATGAAATCCATGATATAGGCATTGGAATAAAATGGGGGAAGGTTCTCTGCGGAGGAGGATCTCTTCTGATGATTCTCGGAGATGGAAGTGGCTAGGTTATTAGATAAGATAGTGGCCCAATTCATTATGTGGTAATTAACACAAGCATCAATTAAAGGATTCCATTCTATGGAAAAATTGGTATTATTAGGTAATCCATATAGCCTACATAACATAGAAGCTGCATAGTTATAGAGGTTTTCCAAAGAAGCTACGAGATACATACCCATTTTATCATATTTGAACTTGTTCTCTAGGACCCTCCAGCCCTAGATCATCTTGAAAGGTTCTTCATTTTTCTTTGCGAAGTTGGCCGGGTATGATTTGTCATATATGTCTTGAGGGTTAGGTGTACGATACATTTGCTTTAGGTATTCAACTTTGAATGGTCCCATTAGCTCCATCTTCGAGTTTTTGAATTTCCTGTCTTCAATACTAAGATTTTCCACCACCCATCTAATCATATCAGTGTATGGGAGTATTTTCGCTCTTGCTCCTATTCTGTGAAGGAAGGAACAAGCAACATCTTTGAATTGGACCCCTGAAGGTTTTATTGAGTCAGCCATTACCTTGGCGACAATAATTTTAGGATGCTCATCTTCAAGTCTGTGGTATATGACTTCCCATGCTGTCACTCCTCCATCGGTGCTGCAAACTATATCAATGAATATAAGCGACATCTCTGATACCTCATATTCTGTAATGCTTTGTTTCTTCTGCTTTTGCATTACCTTTCACAATGAATTCTCTTTTGAGGCTTACCTAATATGAAAGAGATATATCAAAGCACACAATGGAGGGCAATAAGGCAGAGAGTTATTTGAAATGACTTTGAATCGTGGGAAGATTTTACATGAGATTTCAGTGTTAACTAGCCATAACATGAAAACATCAATTCCTCTCCTCAAGCTACTAAACATTAATTACTCTGTCAAACCACTCATTATTACATTAAATCTCAGTAACTTCCCTATGCTTCACGCTTTATTTGTGCATCACAACTTTCAAGAATTGCCATATAATGTTATTCAGAGTTATTGTGAAATGTGATTGTGAGAATTGAATAATCGCATTTCGCAAATTATTAAGGGGTGACACAATGGCATGTTCTATCAATTTGTGATTTGCGAATTGAAATCGTGTGTTATTAAAGTGTTGTGATCAGAAAATCGCAGCGGGGACCGCATCGCATATCGTATTTCAGGATTTTCAATGGAATGTTAACAATTGTTACACGGAAAAATTTTGAGATGCGATTTGTGATAAGAGCTTTAGGCATGAGTTCCTTTCTGAAGGTTCTTTTGAGGCAAATTTGTAGAGTTAGCGTTTATTTTCAAAGGCTAAAAATTTAAAAGGGTCCCCATTTATATGTCAAATATTAACTATTACTCGTATAAATGGGGGGGTTGTTACATAGTACAACAAAGTCTTAGAGATAACTTTTGATGGAGAATTGATTATGTTGAAACATTTTTGTTGTGTTGGGAAAGTGCTAAGGCAGGAAGGATCTACTTCCTGTGCCTCAGTGAAGAAGGCAAGGCTCCTGTGGCTGAGTGTGTAGGAGGCCTGGATAGAGTCTGCGGTTGAGTGTGTGGACCTCTGCAGCTGAGTGTGTAGGGTAGAAGAGTCTGTACCCTGAACATTAAAGATCATTAAATACAGATTTTGATGAATTACAATGTATTTCTATTGAATTTTTTTATGTTACATTATGACGCTTAATGATATGTTTTTATGAAATAATGAATGAATGTTGTGTGAAGTCACTGAATCTATCTTATTAATGTGTGATTTAAGTAGCTAGCCTATTCTGCGGAAATAATAGTTAATTCTGCTATGCTTTCTGATGAATCGAATATATCTGCGCGAAATCAGATCTAGGACTATTTATTGATTTGTGAAATTAGATAAATCGTATAGTTAAGGTCCACGAAGACTTATCATAGACCTTCACGAAGGTCTAGAATCAAATTTGACTTAGATATAGTGACAGGCCCTAGGAAGATATTGATCTGTGCAAAGGTAGATATGAAGCTATGCAGACTTAGAAACCACTTATCAAATATCCTTGGATGTAGAAACCTAGTTCTAGCATCCCCCTATACTGCTTCGGGTGAGACTGCAACATGCATTACCTAAGTTGTTTCTGAAAGGGCCAGTAGTTGAGGATTTTGTTGGTTGGTTCGAACAACTCTGAACCTGGGTCAGGCCCCCTTAAGCCAACAAATGGTTTCATTGTCGGGACCAAGATCTATCTAAGAGATGTGCGGTAAATGGTTTCCGACGAAGAAAGACCTTGATAAGTGGATTGATCAGTAATCGCACACGTTCACGGCTCAAGAGGATAGGAGCCCTAAATTATCCAAGGAGCAGTGGTTGTATAGATTCTTGTACACGGACGAGATTGACACGTTCTTTTGTTTCTTCCCTAAAGAACTATACGAGTGGTTGTCTAAATTAGCTGATAGTCAAGGTACGTGGAGGCTTGAAGGCCCTATAGTGTGGACTCCCGAACTGGTGCTACATCTAGAAGCATCAAGAAGCAATATCGTGTGGGCTGTGGATCACTGGGTTGACCAAACATTGGGAAGCTTTGTGACTTATTTCGCAATTGACATGAATATCATATATAGCGAAGGATCTTTAAAGGACTGTGAAGTAAGTATTTGGACTCATTGAAGACTTGGATTAAAATGTTGTTATGCGAAAAAAGTGTTATGCAGTTACCTTGATGTTTGGGTCTACGCAAAGTGGGAGACTCTTTAGAAGAAACAAAGAATCTAACCTAGAGTATAGGCCACTTATTCAACCCCCTTCAAGTGACGATGAAGGGACGGTGCTGACTATGCTGCGAAGTGTCGTTCAGGTAATAACTCAGGGTATTTTGAGGATATCTCATCCATCCACTCCACCTCCACCTCATACACCTATGCCATCAACCCCTCCACCTCCACTTCCACCATTCAACATGGTGAACGTGATGAAGATGTTGATTTTTGAAGGAACGGGTGATGAAGATCCAAAACAATTTTGGCCTGTTGCAGGAGTTGTGTGGAAATCGCAGCAAGTTACCAATGACAACGTAAAAAACACAGTTGGTTACAACCCTACAGGACCACACATTAACATGGTATATCAAGTATTTCACTGATAACCCCAAAGTGTCATTGGAAGATACCCAGTTAGCTTTGAATAAGGATTTCAGTAGGCCTAAGTCGGAGGCACAACCAGTAATTGAATTTAAGGAGATATGAATGAGAGTTAAAGATAGAAACACAAGCCAAAGATTTGGAGATCGCGATGAGGCTGCATGCATCACCTATTCCAGATACAAACCTTGCGGTGCAACAAATTCATTCGCAGCTAGAGAGCCTGCACTTGGAGTTGCAGAGCTTGAAAAAGGGAAGGGAAGTTCAACCGAAGGTGCGCACTGAGATCTGGTATCTAAAATGTAAAATCCATGGACATGATAAGGATCATTTCCCCGTCTTTAGGAACTATATCATAGGGGAAGGACCTGTTCCCCTGAAACCAGATAGCAATGTTGGAACGAGCACAGGAGCTGTGTTGTGGTGCGTTGTTTTTCAGGTTACATGACAACATGCTACGGATAACTTCCATCTATTGCAAAAATTTGTACAAACCCCTTAGCAGTTATTCTGCAATTTCTGTAAGTCAGTAGGGCATAAAGAATGCCATTGTAGAAGTTATGAGTTAATGATGTACAGGACCCGTACCTACAAAATTCAGGAAAAAATATGGCCTCAGGATCAAAGTGCGGGAGAAGCACGTGGAGGATTCCAAGGTCGAGGACGAGGAAGAGGCGATGGACCAGGACAAGGGCGTGGGCAAGTAATTTGCTATAATTGTGGTGAAGCAGGGCACTTCGCGTGCGATTTTCCAAATCCCATGCATCCCTCATGTTAGTATTGTCAATAGTTTGATCATGTCATAGAAGAATGTTTCGTCCTTATGGAAAAGATGTAATAAAACAAGGCGCAACCCCAATAGTCTACACACAACATTTAGATGATGAGGGCTGAGCCCTGCGAAGAGGATCATAACATAAATATTGTCTTGTGAAGTGGTAAAGCAACTGGCACGGATAAAGGTAAGTAACCTGAGGAGGAGGGATGGGTACGCAAGGCTACTGAGAAGGAAGTCAACTTTGATCTGAATCATGCTAAAGAAACGTTCTTGGAAGAAAAGAAGAACTTCACTGAGGCATCCACCTTAGGAAGTCAAGAGAAAATGCTCGAGACTAACGTGACTCAAGAACTAGATCCTTCAATACTAGCTACCTCTATGAAGACTTGTATGAAGCTTCTACGCGATCAAAAATAAGTCAGAGGGTTGCAAGACTTAATAGATAAGTGTGCCAATAAGGAAAAGAATCCTATGGAAAAACACATAGTTAGAAAGATTGGTAAGCATAAGGCACTGATGGGGCATGAGATGAGGTTAACCACTCAGATCAATGAATATGAAATGGACCAGGTAATCTTGGATCTGGGGTCTGATGCGAATTTCTTGCCTAACCAAACATGGGAGAGGATGAAGAGACCTGCACTGCAGTGGTATCCTATTCAGTTCGACATGGAAACTCAGCAGAAGATTATTGTGATGGGGCGCTTATATGGTGTAAGGGTGGACATTGAAGGTGCGAGTGCGCTGGCTGATTTTGAGGTCATTGTGATAGTGGATGACAGTAACCCATATCCTACACTACTAGGAATCAACTAGGCTATTGATTTGAACGGGGTAATCAACTTGAAGAAGCAAAAGATGTCCTTTAAGAAGAAGTTACTAAGGGTAATAGTGCCATTAGACCCTACAGAGGGAACGCGTTATACTGAACCTGTGCACGATTATGTAGAAAGTGACAATGATCTTGATCACATATACAAGATAACAATGCACGATGAGGATTGGATCAATCCTAAAACATATGGTCGAATTGAATGGGACAAGGATAACTCCTGCACCTCAGATTTAGATGAAGAACTTGAGAATTGGTAGAATAGGCTTCATGAAGTATCTACGCTCCGCCGCAATATGATGACCAAGTCAGTAAGGTGTGTTTCGACTGAGGTAATAAACCTTCCACATTATTATGGGATAAATGATGTGGAATTGTTTTTGGATGAATTTGAACGAGAAGTAATGGAAGAGCATCGATTCTAGGCACTAGAATTGGCACTGCGCACTGCACCTGCCCGTTGGTGGGGTATGCACAAGGAGAGCTTTGTTGGATGGTGAGAATATCACAGAATGATGAAGTTAAGGTTTGGTTACACTAACACTAGGATGACAAAAAAATATAGTGGAAAGGATGATCTGTGCAATCATTTAGCACGATGGACTAAGGCTTGGGGAACAAAACTACAACCTGAATGGGTTCATATATTTTTTCATACATTAGACACCATCCCAATGAACCGGTATTTGGAGATGGAACTTCGCGATGGAACAACTGAATGGGACGTTTCAAGGAAAATTTTTCTACTAACGTTTAGCTTCGAGGATGGGTTTGAGAGAATTGATGAGGCGCTACAAGAAATTAAAGCGGTTATATTTAGAACGTCGAAGGAACCAGTAGAATGGACTCAGCCAGATTGGAGTACAAAACTATGCCATGTATTGGAATGTTGTAATGTGACTTTTGAAGAAGAGGATTACTTGTGGAATATTACCATCCCTGGGAATGAAGGACAACGCGAAGTCCAAGGACCAAAGGTGGCCAACCCAGATATATTAGAGCCTATGAGAACTCGATAGGTAAACATTAGGTCTGAAGAAGAACCCAAGTTTGTGAAGATAGGATATTATTGGGATGAAGAAATGGTTGATAAGGTAGCTGAGCTACTGCGCAAGTACTAGGACTTCTTTCCCACGAAGTTTTCAGATTTGAAAGGATTTTTAGAGATTTAGGCGTTATGAAGGTTAAATTGAAACTAGACACGAAGCCTATTAAACATCGACCTTATCGATTGAATCCAAAATATAAGGAAAAGGTGCGCCTCGAACTGGATAAGGTGTTGGAAATGGAATTATTGAGCCTGCATAAGAATCCGATTGGGTAAGCCCAATGTTGGTCCAAGAAAAGAAACAAAAGCACGAGATTCACATATGCATAGACCTTCTGAAGTTGAATGATGCTTGTGTGCATGACACATTTCCGACACTTTTTACTGACGAAGTATTAGAGAATGTTGGCGGACAGGAAGCGTATTCATTTACTGATGGATTTTTGGGTTATCATCAAATCAAGATCGCGCTGGAGGATCGAAGAAAAACAACCTTCACAATGGAGTGGTGTTGCTTCCAATATACAGTTATGCAATTCGGATTGAAGAACGTGCCTGCAATATTTTCCTGAGTAGTGATCACAGTGTTCAAGGAATTTATTCATTAGTTCCTGGAAGTATATTTTGATGATTGGACTGTGTTTGGGTTGGTGAAGCACCATGTTGTGAGTCTATCCCTCATGGTGGATACATGTCGAAGATAATAGATCACGTTGAACTTGAAGAAGTGTATATTATGTGTGCCTTTTGGGATTTTTCTCGGACACGTTCTCTATAAGCAAGGATTGATGGTGGAACTTGCGAAGAACTCCGTTATTGTGAATTTGGAACCCCCCAAGAACGTGAAACAATTGCGTGTGATATTGGGACACACTGGGTACTACAGAAATTTTATCAAGGCGTATGCCCAGATAACCACACCGCTGGAAAAGTTTCTAAAGAAGGATGCAATGTTTTGCTGGGATGAAGACTGTCAGCATAGCTTGGATGTATTGAAGGAGAAAATGGTGAGAATGCCTGTCTTGGTGTTTCCCGAATGGAAAAGGGAGTTTCATGTGCATGTGGATGCCTCCTGTATTGTGCTAGGAGTGGTATTAACTTAGGAAGGAGAGGAAGTGATTGATCATCTGATAGATTTAGCAAGTAGAAAGTTATCCAAAGCTGGGAAGAATTACTCCACCACAGAGTACGAAGTACTGGCGATGGTCTACGTGCTACAGAAATTCAGGCATTATTTTTTAGGCAAACACTTTAAGATGTACACAGATCACTCCGCGTTAAAGTACCTGGTCAATAAGCTTGTGTTGGGGGGGAAGATCTGCCGATGGTTTCTATTGTTCCAGGAGTATGACTTCGAGGTGATCGTGAAGCATAGAAGGTTAAATGTAGGGCCAGACCATTTATCTAGGATCAAAATAGGCGAAGAACCCAGCAGTTTGGAGGAAGGACTGCCATATGCATAGCTCTTTGTGTGTGCATTGCCACAGCCATTTTGCTGACATTGTTCAGTTTTTAATGATGGGAATAGCTTGGGAAGGCTATACCACTCAACAAAATAAGGAAATAGTAGTTCGCGGTGAAAGTTTTTCAGTAATTGTAGGTCATTTATATAAGATGGGGTTAGATGAGATATTGCGAATGTATGTTCCAGAATTTGAACACGTGAGTATCCTCGCTGAAGCCCATGGGGGAGTGATAGGAGGTCATTATGTAGGGAAAGCGACCACGTAGAATATTTTGCGCACTGGGTTATGGTGGCCAACGTTACACAAGGATCCTAAGGCATATTGCAAGGCATGCGATGCTTGCCAAAGGACGGGGCAGCCTTCGTGAAGGGATGAATTTCCTTTAAATCCCGAAGTTTCATTGCAAGTATTTGAGAAATAAGACATTGATTTTATAAGTCCCATACACCCACTAGGAAAGAAGACGGGCATGCATATATTATTACTGCGACAGAGTATTTAACTAGATGGGTGGAAGCGCAACCAGGGAGGGGTTGTACAACTGCCACTACTGTGAAGTTTCTCTTTCAGTATGTATTAACATGGTTTGGATGTCCTAGGATTATGATGAGTGATAGGGGTATGCATTTTTTGAATGAAACGATCAACGTGATGTTGGAATAATTTCAGGTTTATCATCATAAGAGTATACCCTATCACCCATAAGAAAATGACATTGTGGAAGCTTTTAATAAGATTTTAGAGCATGCATTAAATAATGTATGCAACGTGCACAGGAATGATTGGGACATGCACGTACCTTCTGTGTTATGGACTTATAAGATGACTTGAAAGAAGTTAATAGGATAAATTCCATTCAGGTTGGTTTATGGAATTGAAGTAGTCATGCCAATGGGGTATATTGTGCCCAGGTTAAGGATTGCAGCCTTGACTGAGATGGTGGACCGTGAGACCTTGGAAGAACGATTCGTGCAGATCATAGAGTTAGAAGAAGACTGCTTCGTTGTAGGATTTCATTAGCAAGTGAAAAGGGAATGTGAGAAGGAATTGTATGATCAACATATCAAGCCGTGCACATTCAAGGTGGATGATTTGGTGCTATTATATGACAACAAGGTCAGAAAGTTTCTAGGAAAATTTCAAATGCACTAGTTGGGGTCATATGTTATTAAGGAAATCATAGATGGTGGCACAGTTCAACTTGTGAAGCTGAATGGGGAACCATTTCCTGGGATGTTGCCCCTGTGCGATGACTATATGGTAGCAGGATAGTCTCAATAATCCAGGAAGTTGTAAGGGATTGCGGGACTATAAACTACACTGCCTGACATAGTGAAAACCTTGGTATAGAGGCTCCACAATGGATCACCGAGGTGGGGTAGGTGAAGCTACACTGGATGAGCTGTACCATGGAAGATGGTGGTGCATAGGAGGGTCCAAATGTAGCCGTTGAGGTTACTATTTATGATTTGATGGCCCAAAATCAGTTAAGAGGAGTGGGTAGGCACTATTTATGACACAAATCTTTGAGGATCTACCGCCAAAGGGGCATTTATTATCATATTTTGGGGGGAACGATCGGATTTGAATTCAAAACTCCCTATAAATCTTGCATGTTGGACTAGTGAAGAACACTTTGCATTCTAAGACTTGTCTGGGTGATTTGCTGTCTGAAGTTTATGAGTCGTCAGTTTTGGGAGGATTTCAAGGCAAGCCCAACATTTGTTGCCTTACCTGCATGGAATCAGAAGGTTATTCTTCAACAAATGACTGCTACCAACCCTGCCGAAGTTGTGAGTTATGAAGCCGCTGTGTTTGATGTGTGAAGCCTTGAGATTTCGAGTATCAGGAAGCTTCAACCCCTGTTCTTATCGTGCCGAGGTTGCCAAGGCCACAAAAATCCACCGCATGAGAGAAACAACCAGCCACAAAGGAGGAGCAGAAGAAGCTAGTACCGGTGTGAATGTCATCGAGGAAGAATCTGGAGGTGCAACAAAAGGAGAAAAAAGAGTAGCAGCCAAAAAAAGTGGTGGATTTAGAAGTGAAGGAGTACCAAGGTGTCGAAGAAGTCGATGCCGAAGAAATCGAGCCTATCAGAAGGCTTCCTAAGTATATCCCTCCATGGAAGGGAATAACCAAAGTGCCCAAGGACCCATATTCCGAAAATTTTGTGGTGTCGAATCCCCTACTGCCTGAGTAGGTTGAATTTGAAGGTCCCAGGTTAGTGTGAATTTCGGTCATGAAAATGGAGGATTGGGACCTTGCGGACCATGAAAATTTCCCACACTTAGCGATCCATAAGTATATGACAAAGATATATTAGGACGAAACAGGGGTTACATAGATGGAGCCCATGAAGTGGGTTTGCAATGTTGAGAAGGTGGGGCTGTTGAACATGCTCTTAGTGTCGTACTATCATTACTCAGCTATCAACATGGTATGTGTGTGCCAGATCCTTGCGTTGGTGCATGATGGGTGTTTGTGGCTTGGGCAGCCCATTCCAATAATAGACATGTTGATCCACAGGATAATGAAGTTGCCTCACAAAGGAGTAGACCCTGCCAAGAAGTTTGGAGGGAAAATCGGGGAGAAAGAATTGGCTGACAAAATGAAGAAAGAGTATGGTCTTGTGAAAAAATTGTGCGGATACTCTATCCTTTCAATTCAAGACCAGTCAGTACAGTTTGCTACCCAGATTCTTGCAGGAAAGATCATGAGGAAGTGTTGGGCGGACAAAGTTCTGAAGCTAGTAGTGTCCCTTGTAGCTCAGTGTGCAAAGGGCGTTCAGTATAATTTGGCCAAGTATCTCTGCCAGGAGTTCTTGGCGAACTGCCGAGAAGCCCAAGAGGAAATCAAGCCATTTCATTATGCTTGGCTATTATTATCTATTGTGTTAGTTGCTTGAGAGTTTTCGGAGCACAGCCAGTTTCCTTTGCAGAAGGAAGATTTACCCGAGGTAGCACGATTCACCTCGCTATGGTCTATAAAGGATCCAACATGAATAAAGGAGACAAATATTTTTTGGGTCTTGATGGAGATGGATCTTTGGATGGTGGTTAATCAGAGGCCAAGGTCATCCCCAACTTTTTTCAAACAATTGACGGCTTACGTGGAGTTCAAGGCTAACTTCAACAATGTGTCAATCTGAGTGTGGAAGGACCCAGAGCTCACATTACATCTGTTGCTTTATTTTGTATCTGAGATGGATGTGCAAGAAGTTGTAGGGTATTAGCTAGCAGAGTGGTGTGAACCTATGACACTGGATGTGGGAAAAAGCAAAGGCGCAGAAATCTATGTTGCATAGAAGTGGAAGGATGTCATTAATAAGGTTGTGTGCGCCTTGGGCAAGTAGAAGAAGAAGGAAGTTGCTAAGGCAAATATAGAGAAGGAACGGATGGAGAAAGAGTGCGCTACTAAAGAGCAGGCAGAAAATGAATGATAGGAGATAGAGAAAGGTGAAAAATCAGCTTCGTATCATACAGAAGAGCAAGAGCTGTTCGAGAAAGGAGGAGGCGGTGGTGAGGAGTAGAGCACTCCTTTCATCCTGAAAAGGTGCGGTTAGGAGCAGACTGCTGGACAATACAAAAAGAACAAGTCAGATAAGTAGACGCATCTTGACCCAATGGTGTTGACAGAAGGTGATCTCGATGAGATAGGAGATAAGGTGAGGGACACGACCACGGAGGTGTTGTAACAATTTGAGCAGCAATATATGTAGATGCTAGGGAGTGTTCAAAAGGATATGCATGAGCTGCAGATCTAGGTGAATAGGATCCAGGCAGGCATCAGACAAGTAAGGGGGGTGCAAGCGAGCCTGACACAGGGAAGTGCAACAGTGGTGGAGCTCGATCGAACTCTAGACCTATGAGTCATACCACTACCAGAAGGGTCTGTTCACACAGACTCAGAAGAGGATTAATACAATGAAGGACATGGGGCTGAATCTGGCCATGATGCCACTCCAGACCCTCCATGTGCTGCATCAGGGGGTGTCAGAAGAACTAAGGATCATGGAACAACATGCCCTCACCATCGTCAGTGAGTTTGAGGTCAACAACGAACAACTGTTCGCACAGAAAACTCAGGCACTAAAGGAAAAAAGGAGGAGTTGCAGACACGATAAAAGATCCTAGAAACAACAATCGAGAAAGCCTACAAGTCGGTACCTGAACTGAACATACCAGAGGATGCAGAGGCCTCAACCAAAGTGAGGAAACTGGTTGCTACAGTATGTGTATCAAAGGAGGAAGTCGGTAGGGTGACCTTCGATTTCTAAATGAAAATAGCAGAGCTACAGTTGAAATTGGATCTAACGACTCTGCTAGAGGTTCAGGAGCAGCGTAGAGCAGTAATTAAGGAGGGAATGAATACGTTGGATAACACAGTCAATGACTGCTCCTCTATGTTTGATGTAGCAATGGAATTATGGATGAATTTGCAGGATGACTTGAACCTGTAGAAGCTGAACACAGATGTCCAAGAGACGCATCGGCAGTATAATGAGGTCAAAGTTACAAGAGGGCAAGCAACTACTAACACAGGTGGAGGACTTGCAGAGGAAAGAGGCCCTGTTGATGGCCAGATTGTAGCTGTGGCTAGAGGAAGCTTATCATCTTACTCTATCAATTCCGGAGAAGCGCAAGGGGCTACAACAGACGCATAGGAAATGCACCTCGCAGTAGAAGGACCAACAATAGAGAAATTAGTCAAAGAGGTACAACAGGCATTGACACAGAGCATTGCTAAAGTTGCAGTGATGTAGGTTGAGTTGGGTGGTCTTTGTAGAAATATCGCGACACCAACTAAGTGACTCAAGGGCGAGTCATGATCTTTGTGTTGGAGACCTATTGGGATAGGGTCCCTAGGGTTATTTAACCCAAATTTTGTACATGTTTTTGTAAAATATGTAAAGTATCCGCAATATGTGGATGTGGAGCACGCAGATTGATAGGTGTCAACGGGGTCTTAGCCCCTTGTTTGGATAAATAGTTATGTCGGTTTTGAGACTCACCCATGGTCCACGAACCATGGTATTGTATAAAGAAAAGCTATAAATTGTTGAGCCATAGCGAGTGTTAGAGACAACTTTTGATGGAGAATTGATTACGTTGAATGGTTTTTGTTGTCTTGGGTAAGTGCTAAGGTAGGAAGGCTCTGCTTCTTGTGCTTAGGTGAAGAAGGAAGGCTCCTACAACTGAGTGCATAGGAAGCCTGGATAGAGTCCATAGCCGAGTGCGTCGACCCTTGCAGCTGAGTGCATAGGTAGAAGAGTCTGTAACATGAACATTGAAGATCAATAAAGACAACTTTTGAAGAATTATTGTGTATATCTGTTGAATCTATTTATGTTACATTTTGTCGCTTAATGATACGATTTTATGAAATAATGAATGAATGTTGCGTGAAGTCACTAAATTTGTCTTAATAATGCATGATTTAAGTATTTAGCTTGTTCTGCAGAAATTATAGTTAATTTTTCTATGCTTTCTAATGAATCGAATAGATCTGCACGAAATCAGATCTAGAGTTGTTTATTGATGCACAAAATTAGATAAATCATCTATTTAAGGTCCACGAAGACTGATCGTAGACCTTTGCGAAGGTCTAGAAGCCAATTTGACTTAGATACAATGACAAGCCCTAGGAAGATATTGATATGTGCAAAGGCAGATCTAAAGCTGTGAAGAATTAAAACCCACTAATCACATATCCCTGGATGCAGAAACTTGGTTCTAGCGTCCCCCTATATTGCTTCGGGTGATACTGCAACCTACACTACATAGGTTGTTTCCGAAAGGGACAACAGTTAAGGGTTTTGTTAGTTGGCATAAATAACTTTGAACTTGGGTCAGGCCCCTTAAGCCAACAATTCCTGGTGTATATCCTCTTCTTTTGACGTTTCTTGATCCTTTTCTTCCTCCTCTTCACAATCAATGTAAAATAATTTCTTCTCAGCACACTTATGACCTTTAGTGTATTTGCTATCACAACTGTAACAAAGGTCATTTTCTCCTTTTTCTTCCAATTGTTGTGGTGTCAACCTTGTAGGTTGTGGAAGGCTAGGAGCAACAACACTTCCATCTTTATAATTGTGAGTGGTAGGATTTCTTGTTGCCATAATTTTGCTTTCAATTTTTCTTGCCAACTTGAATGCCTTCTCCAATGAATTAGGTTCCCAAAGATGAACCTCATCTTGAATGTTATACTTTAAAGTCCCTATGAAGACATCAATCCTCTACTTCTCTAGAAAATCATTTACCCTTATATTCAATTTTTGGAAGTCCTCAATGTCCTCTGCCATTGAACCCTTTTGTTTGAGATTTATCAATTGGCTAAAGAGGGTGTTGCTCTTTGTATCCTCATAATGTGTTATCATTTCCTCTGTGAAAATTGACCAGGTGACAAGTTGTTTATGAGAAAAAATCCCTTTATACCATACAAAATGATTTGGTTCTAAATATAAATATGAAACATGTACCTTTTGTGGTAGTTGCACATCATGTAGATCAAAATATTACTCCATATGTAGTATCCAAGTTACCGAATCCTTGCCATCAAATTTTCTCTGATACCAAATATTAAGAAACTAGCTCACAAAATAGAAGAAAAGATAGATCAACGACTTCAAAATCAGCCTCTTCGAGCGGGCAACCTCCTTTACATTACACAAATGAAAAATTCTTGGATGATACAAATGACAATACCTCCTTTATATATATAGGAGTCTAAGAGGTCGCAATAAAATCAGAGCCTACATAACAATAATATTGTAGGGGCACAACAATAACAATAGTGGGCTTCTATGGGGCACAATAATAACAAAATGGAGACTACATGGGCACAACAATACAATAAGGGGGTTGCACTAATAACAATAAAGGGATACACTAGTAGTATAGGGACCTAAAAAAATAAGCATAGGATTTATGTCTTCATAGGGACTTTAAAGGATAACATCCCATAGGAGGTTTTCCTTTAGGAACTTGATTGATTGGAGAAGACATTCAGGGTGGAAAGAAAAGTTGAAAGAAAAATTATTGCAACAAGAAAGTATACCACTCACAACTATAAATATGGAAGTTCAACTACTTCTAGTCTTCCACAACCTACAAGGTTGACACCATGAAAATTGGAGGAAAAAAGAGAAAAAGAGCTTTGTTATAGTTGTGATGGAAAATACACTAAAGATCATGAATGTGCTGAGAAGAAATTATTTTATATAGATTGTAAGAGGAGGAAGAAAAGGAACAAGAAACATCAAAAGAAGAGGATATACACCAGGAACCAACCCCATAGAAAGAAGAAATGAATCTGACCATATATTGTAATGCATTGGCGGGAATCACCACTCATCAAACTCTCAATATAGAAGGATATATCAAGAAGAAAAAGGTAATAGTGTTGATTGAGTCAGGTAGTAACCTGTTGTAGCGGCTACAACCACCCTCCAAAATTTTGCCTTAGTTTTGTTTTGGAGCCTCCCTACCAACCATCCTAGAAACATGTCTTGCACTATCAAGTACATAGGCTTCATTAGATTTTCAGTGGCTTTCCAGCCTGTGCATGTCAGTTTTCTTGACTCCTTTCACAGGCTTCCATTTTGGACTTAAACTAGCTGTTGGCTGAGAAGGTCCCTCAGAAAATTGTGCAATTCTAGAGGGGAACCAACCTTCCCTCTAGAAATTATGCAAATCTGTTGGGTAGCCTGCTAGGCTCAGAAATTGCGCAATGCAGTCAGGCAGGCTTCCTTGAGAAAACTGCGCAATCTGGCCCAACACTGCAACTCAACCCACAAATTTCACAATTCTAGGCATTAGTCACTTGCTGACCCGAGAAATTGTGCAATTGCTCTGGGACAACCAGCCCAACTCCTCCCAAAATTTTCGCAAATCTGATGTAGCAAAGCTGCATCCTTTCTCAAACACGTGGACCTGTGGGTTATGGGCCCACAATATGAATGAAATAGTTCACTATGCAGCAACACATTATCGCTTTTATGGACCACCATCCATACTCCTCTACATAGTGCATGCAATTCCACATGGGTTCAAGCTTGTACACAACATAAGATGAGTGTTGATCTATCTAAAAACATAAAGTTTCACGAAACTTGAAGAACTAATACACTCGTATACACAACTACAAAAAATTCATAATAATGAAACACATGATTTATATTACTTTCGAATTCAAATTACAATACACTTATATGAGCGAGGTCGCTCTCTCAGCACTTGATGTTACATAGCATCTGGCCTCTTTTTCACCATATCGAAGGCTATAATTTATATATAACACAATACATCGAATGGATCATTTCAGATCCATTCGTTTCTCTAAGGATCTCGTAATAGTTTGCTAAAATCATGCACTTCCCTATTTTTATAATAGGTTGACCATATCTACTTTAGTGAAATGGCTTACAATCTCTTAAAATAGTAATTTCATTAATAAAAATTTAGAAAAATCAACAAAACGTGAGTAAATCTCATCCTCATGCCATGCTTCCTCTTTTCGCAGCATTGGATTCTGATTTTAATGAAGGGTGCTCGGATGCTCCTGCATCAGACTCCCGAGGTACAAAAATTTATGACCTCTTGGTTATATGCTTCTAGTCTTTGCGACAACATTCGTGAGCTGCAAAAAAACCTCTGCAGTAGCAAGTCCTCCTTGCTACATGATACCTCACTAAGCTTCTCTCTTCTGAGCTTATTCTTTTGGCATCTCTCTGGTTCTCTCCTCTGAAACCATATGAGCACTCCTTGCTCTAGGTTGTTGCAAATATTTTCACCTTCCTCTGCTGCTACCTGCAAAAAAATATAAAGACCATATGCTTACCAATCCTCAACATATTTTCACATCTTCCAATTGCACACAGAATATTCTTTTGCTCTGATACCGCTTTGATGTAGCAAAGTTGCATCCTTTCTCAAACACGTGGACCTGTGGGTTATGGACCCACGATATGAACAAAATTATTCACTATGCAACAACACATTATCACTTTTATGGACCACCATCCATAATCCTCTATGCAGTGCATCCAATTCCACACGGGTTCAAGCTTTCACACAACATAAGTTGAGTGTTGATCTATCTAAAAACATACAGTTTCATAGAAATTGAAGAACTAATACGCTCGTATACACAACAACATAAAATTCATAATAAAAAAACATGTGATTTATATTACTTTCCAATTCGAATTACAATACACTTATATGAGCCAGGTTACTCTTTCAGTGCTTGATGTTACATAACGTTTAGCCTCTTTTTCACTATACCAAAGGGTATAATTTATATATAACACAATACATCAAATGGATCATTTCAGATCCATTCGTTTTTGTTAAGATCTTGTAATAGTTTGCTAAAATCATGCACTTCCCTATTTTTATAATAGGTTGACCATATCTACTTCAGTGAAATGGCTTATAATCTCTTAAAATAGTAATTTCATTAATAAAAATTTAACAAACTCAACAAAACGTGAGTAAATATCACCCTCATGCCATGCTTCCTCTTTTTGTAGCATTGGATTCTGATTTTAATGAAGGGTGCTTGGATGCTCCTGCATCAAAACCCCTCTCCTAGTCTTGCAGGCTGTTGCATGTGCCTTCAGGTTGACTGGTTCCACCCATGGCCCAACAAAATTGATTTTCATGCATGGAATGATTTTCCCGAAATAGCAAAAAGCAACATGCAAAAAGCATCCCTAGATTTTAGGGATCTATTTTTAGCAACTGGAGGTTACATGCAAAGATTGTTTTAGAAAATTTCCTCCAAGAGCCGCTTTTTCCTAGATTTGTGGCATGCACATCATGAGCCTCAAAAAATTTTATTCGATGTTTCAGAGCTCATTTTTCACATCGAACTTGGAGCTCTGACATCCCACAACACATCTCAGAGTCTATGACACATCCAAATCAGTTATTTCTGGGTAAGTCCGCTGTACTTGTCTTTTACAGCGTTTCTGTTGCTTTTTGTGTTTTGGCTTGTGTGAATGTTGTCTACTTGATTTCTGTGAACACTTTTTGTCGTTTGCATGCATGTTAGATTGTACAGGAAGTGTTTCAGTTTTCGTTTGCATCTCACTGTTGTCGCATGCATGACAATGTTTTTGCACAAACGATTTCCGATTCAGCGACCTGTTTCACACACATGCATGTTTTCCCATTTTTTGAATCTTGCATTCACTGTTTGCATGCATGATCATTCACTCATGCTTACACTTAGTTTCTCCATGCATTCAGAGCTTCATATGTTTTAAGTTGCTCGTTGGCAGGTATGGGCAACCTTGGCTCGGACTCTCCCTTGCCCGAAAAACATTGTGCATTTTTGAGATGGAAGGCTCTACCTTCATCCCAGAAAATGGGCAAATCTGGAAAGATAATGTTCTCCAGAGTTTCTTGGCGAAATTATGAGAGTCAGTGTCTACTGGCCCAGAAAATTGCGCAATGCAGTCCCTGGGCCTACATGACTTACTAACTGAAATTGCATATTGCGCAATCTCTGCACCCAACAGGTCAGTATGGATTTCGCATTACGCAATTCTAGCAGTCAACCAACCTCTCTACAGTCTAGACTACCTTTTGTGTAGTTCCAACAATCAGTCTCCCAGCCTCCCAGTGAAAATTGCACAATCCTTGCCATTAGTCTCCCAGGTATGTTGCATGTCAGTCCTCAGGTTTTATTTGGCTTTAACTGACAGATTGCTTTCCATGCATGTCACATGACTACAGGTACAACAGGTGTTCGTCCATCTCTCAATAGTTGAGGATCAATGGCCTCCAAGAGAGTAGGGTTAAAGGAAACTGACGAAAGTGCAAATGGAGATGTAATTGAGCGAGTGTCTATGAGTTTTCCAATTTACAAAGACACCAAGATAATCATAGATAAAGACATCAAGATGAAATGGCGGGAGGTGAATGATGCATTCTCAGGCACATTTCAGGAAGATCTTGAAGACCGCAAGGTCTATGTGAACAGTCAAAAGTACAACTTGTACCGGATTGCATGCAGGTATCTCGCATTTCCATGCGTGGAAATGATACATTGGATTGTATCTACAACTGATCCCAAGACGATGGTGTTAAGTAGTGCCGACGCAATAGAGATTTCTACCTTCAGGGCACAGGACTATCAACAGATGTACCACCTGCCAAAGTCAATGATCACCATGGAGACACCCTTCAACATACCCAAAAGCAATGCAAATTCCAGGGATATCTTGAAGAACTGGGTGAAGTAGCCAGGCAAGTTTTGGATGACACCCAGCCAGATTTACAAGATGAAGATACTGTGGAAGGCATATCAGTACTTGGTCATTTTTTCATGTCGCTTGTATGACTAAGTGAGCATGGAGACCTTCCTGTAGAGTTGGTTGATCGTGTTGGACCAACTAGTCAGTGAAGGCAAAGCATGCAACTAGTCGACATGTTGGCTCACAGGTTGAAGGAATAGGTAACAAGAGCTCGACAGCCACCAAAAGGTCAATAAGAAGAAATATAAATGTCCATATACATGTTGGATGCAATCTGTGCTTGTCATGAATTCATAGGCTTGAAGTGGGCATGGACATCAGTGGAAACCTCTGTAAACACTTATTGTAGATTGTTTTCTGAATGCGGCTTTTACTGAGTCATCACACAATTGTCAGACCATTTTTTCACCCCAGTGTACAAGATGATATTTGAGCATGATCCACCTTGCATGTTGAAGGCAGAAATGGAGGGACTGATTGACATAGCATATTGGTATGACTCACCTTTTGGCACCTTCATACGATTGTACAATGCAGAGAAGCCTTTGCATGTTTTGCCTAAGTTTTCCATGAATAAGCTCATCATGCAAGAAGTGTCGTACCACATCTCGACAGGAGTGTCAGCTAGACTACACCGAAAGAAGAAAGCACCCTGGCCACTCTTCTGTTGCAGATCAGGTTGTACGAGATACAGAATCTCAAGCATGCAGATGCCGAGATAGAAGAGTTCAAAAGATTTACTCTCAGCACCATAAGCTTCAACCCGTACGACCCGCTTTGCTTTGTGAAGGATCACTGTGAAAGAGTGTAATTTCCTTGGATCCACGTGGCATGTTATTGGGATGAGGAAGACACATGAACCAGATGGCATCGTTTTGGAATGGTAAGCGAAGTAGCATCTAGGATAGCACCAGCAGGAGCAGCAACAGAGGGTAACATACCTACGCGTGACAAAGGCAGGGGAAATATTTTCAACAATGCAGAGGTAGAACAAAGCTGCAAGTTTAGAGAAAACCCACTTGTGGAGAAAGAAGCTTTGCAGATAGAGGTGAAGATGCAACAACACAACAAGAGGAACGCATAAAGGCAGAGAGATAAATAGAGGATGGAGGAAACAATGAAGGAGTTGTAAGAGTTGAAGGAGAAACTCCGAAAGGAACAGGAGCTACACAGACAAGAGAAGGAATCGCAGTATGGATAGACACAATAGGGGGCACAACATGAAAATATTGATGAAACTTTGGCCATACAGGTAGTAGACTCATTCGAGCATATGGCACAAAGAAGACATGGTGAGAAGTCACAGGAGAAGGAATTCGCTCAAGATATTGAACGAGTACCTGAATAGATGGATATAGAGATGGAGCAGCCATATTTAGAGCAAGAAATTGACCTCATGCCTTACCACCAAGAGGTCGACCCACCAGCTTCACCAGATCCAGAAGTAGAGCAAGTCTTGAGCAACCAAGGAGACACTGAGATCCTTGGAGACAATCCAGAAGAAGAGATGCACAACATATCATTCGATGAGTCACAACATAGAGTTGTGTAATCACGCAAAGTGTCTACTCTGGATGTCCACACATATCCTATGCAGTTTGAGGAACAAGTGATCATATCTGATGTGCGCAAGCATCCAGCAGCATTGGCTGATGCCACCAGAGCATATGCCGAAGCCACTAGCTCGAGTGTTTGCTTCTTAATAGTAGAGAACGAATGAATGGCTAAGGAGTTACAGACAGCAAAGCAAGGAGGAGAAATGGTTACAACATCTGCTAGAGTAGAGTTGAAGAAGGTGATACTGGATGAAGTATTGTCCCTTGAGACGGTCATGCAGACGTTGTATTCCATATTTGGTACCGTGCATAAGGCAGTTGTCCATCTCAACGATTGACAAAAACGCTGTGCTAGGAGAGCACGTATCTTGAATAACTTTCATATTGTTGTTGAACGCATGCAAACATGGACAATGCGATACAAGGGAGCCCCATTACACTTGCCCAAGATGATGAAGCCCATGGTGGTTGAGTTGAAGGTGTGCATCCGGAGTCAGAATCAGAACTATGAGGAACTCCCACATCTCATCACTAGTTTGCAGGCTTCCCATGCATGGGTGTTCAGAAGCATGAATGTTGTTGTGCTCACAATGCGATCCCATCTATTGAGACACTCACCGGGGCAAAGACAAAGGTTCAGGTTCAACAGGAGATGGACTTGTACTTTGATGAGTTGATGCGCATAGCCACCAATGCAGAATTAGCGATCAATGCAGACATTATGCATCAGTATGTCGCCGATCCAACCACACTCAAGACAATGATGCACATGTTATCAAACAAGTTGGACAGAGGAGTAAAATTAGTGTAACCAGATGCAACAGGGGTAAGAGTTCATTTCCAGAAAGATGTCGCTACAGAGTGCATGAACACCATCATGGACTACGAAGGTTGGCATCAGTTTGCCACCATCAACCATCGTGAGTATGTTGAAGAGTTGGTCTTCCCACAGTTGTGTGATTGATAGTGATGTATTGCATGGCTTGCTCAAGCCCATTTTGTCTTGCATGGGTACATGTGTAGATTGTATGTAACATCTTTTAAAGTGGAAGTTTAAGTGTCGATAGTTGAATGCAACAGTCATAGAGTAGTTGAAGAGTCATGAGGGTAGGTGAACAATCAAAAAGGGGAATGTCAAGGGTCACCCCACCCTTTGTTATTTATAGTACCTCATAACTCATTGTGGAGGCTTTTGGTTAGCCAAGCTTCCGATAGGAGTATCTTAGAGAAAGCTTGGAGAGTATTGTAACGAACCTTGGCTTCTCCACAGTGCATAGCTAGTACATCTCTTTGGAGGAGCAAGCGGCGATGACTATAACATTCTGTTATTGGGACTAGTAACCCTCACTTCTTAATATAACAGAGCCAACATGTTTCACGCATATGTTGTTGTTGTATTTCAGTTAACTTGGTGTTATGCTATACAACAACCCCCCCATTTCAAAATTTTTATTCAAAACTTTAATTAGAAATGGGTCCCCTCTTTAAGAATTAGTTAAATTCAATAATTTAATAGTAATCACAACCTTGGATTTAATCACATAACACATGTAAATCCTTATCAAAAGGTTCGATCCGATAGAAATAGTATCTAAAACCTTTTGTAAAACAAATGTAATATAATATGTCATATCCTTTATTAGTGAGATGCTCTCATAAGCAGATCTTTGATGTAACAATGTTATCAGAGATCGCAAATTGCAAAGTTGAACAAAGAAGCACCAAGGTCTATACCAAACCTCCGATGTGATAACACGATCGCAATTGGCCATCGCACATACCATGTGACACATAACAAAAGCCACTTTCGAATTCACCGATGTGATATCATAAAGGAAAGTGAATTTTTCGAGAAAGGCCTTTAAAGTGTATATTAGTGGGCATAACCCATTAATTAATAATAAACAATTTACTGATTATCTCGCCACCTAATGATACTTCTCACCTTTATCGCAATTGGGGCTACCAATGGAAAACATTTAAGCTTGGATTATGAACCTCCCAATGTCCGATATGCGATTTTTCATTGATTGCTGATCAAGAAAACCAAGGTATCCATGTTAAAAAACACTTATTCATATGTGCGATGCGACATATTATTATTACATTTAATTATCACGATTGGTAGTTATGTCATTAATATAGCAGTTAAGGTTGAGTCCTTCGAGGATTTTGTCCACGGTAATATTTGATTTCATTTTGCTTATCATGCTTCAATTACCATAACTCTTTTCATTTCGCATTGGTTTTGAGCGGGTTTATCTCTCTATTACATTCTTTTGTTGTTTGCACAAAGCACCTCCGAGTCGATGAATCCAGTAAAGATAATGAAGAAATCCAAGAAACCCAAGGTCCCCGTCATAGCCAAGGAAGATGCAGAGAAGAAAGTGTTAATATCTGATACTACTTGCCTTGGTTTAGGCAAGGCATCCTGGGAAAGTATCTATAATTTGCTAGAGGCTAAGGATCCAGAGGAAATTAAAGAAGAGGTAACAACATATTCTACGAGTAAGTCAAAAAATACTCTCAGAGATTTGGCCTGCTCCTATCTTCATAGAATAGCAGCCCGCACCAAAGTGCTACCTTATAATGACGTCATCAGATGGGTTATTGAGAGCATCAATATTACAGACAAAACTTTCTTTACAACTGATGGAAGAATGTTTGGGTCGTTCAGAGCAGAAGATATCCAAGAAATGCACCATTTGCCTAAACCTAAGAAGAGATATAACAAAGCATTCCTGGAGGCTTTCGCCAAAGAAAATGCCATAGAATCAGATCCTATCATAAAATGGAGGCATTTTCTGACCAAACACAAACATGAATCATTAGGTATGTACTCCGTAGATTCATTGGCCTCTCCTTATTTTTATGCTGGTGCAATTATGTGTAGAATCTTTGGAGTCCATGATTCTGCTAAATTTTCTATAGAGATGGTACCATTAATGGAGGCTGCAATTAATGGCTATATCATGGATTGGGCAACCATTTTTCTAATAAAATGGCCAACCAAATACTTGACTATAGGAAAAATAGGTTTGTGACCACTCGGGTAATACCCCCGTTTTATATGAGTTCTTATATTATGGACACCATTCGTTTTAATTCCGAATGCCCCATTCTTGGATGGAAATGGACTCTGCAAGATCCCAATCCCATTCACATTTATCATAAGGACCTGTGGAAATCCCATTACAAAAATCACATGTATAGAATTTGTCATGGTTTAATCCTTCCCGTGTATTATGCCATATTCAATAAGCTTGCTCCTAGGTCATCCGAGGAAGCATCAGTCGACCTAACTATAATCGGGAGTTGGTTTGGTGAAGAGAGGTTCACCTACATAAGACTTTTCGGCAGCCTTGCCAACCAACATGTCCTTCCCTTGTATATCCCTGATAAACTGCTAGCTAGAGAATTAGCACATCAAATAACAGTTGAAGGGATGTCAAGGACCCTTAGGGATTCTAAAAATAACATGTGGCCAACATTTCCCTTTCGATGCGACGCTTTTACCTTGCATGATTTCAAACATGCAGAGAAGGAAGCCAAGAAAATAAAGCTTTTAAAACTCACAATCATCCCAAAAAGGCAGTATGATGCTAGATCAGTTGCCTACAATGTTACTTCTCAATCCAAAATTTCCGAATTTGATCATGAGAAGGATAGCTACGATGATTTGTTTGTTTCAGCAGAAGTATTTTCTCAAGTCAAACATTTAGCCAAAATCAAATTGGGAGTGGAAGGACTAGAGGAATTTTATAAGTTTAGGGCCCAAAGATTGGAAACACCACCTCTGGACTTATTAAATACAACCTTGATGGTACAACCACAAGGCCACAGTGAGGAGAAAATTCCTGAGAAGGAAAAAACTCTATAAAGGGAGCAAAAGTAGGAAGGAACTAGTGAACCCCTTACGGATATTAATATTGATCCGAAGTTAATCATGAAATGGGAAAAGTTTGAATCGATCATCAGCAACCTCAATAAATCCCAAGAGTTCACTACACCAGAAGTGGCTACAGTGTAAAAGCCAGAAGTCAACATAGTTTCGATTGTGGGAACAAGCAGCCCACCCAGGTTTCAATAAGACATAGAGATTATTCCCGAAAATCCCACTGAGGAGATTGTACTGCAAACTGAAGAAATACCACCACTTGATGTCTTCTACAGTCCAAAGCATAGGGCTATAGTTAAACGACAAAGGAAGAAGAGGAAAATTATGAAAGTCCTCTTTTGACTCCTTAGGCAGAGATGATGAACGTGATATGGAAATAAGAGGTCAATCCCTTCGAGGATTTAACAAAATTGTCACAATATGCAGGAGCTTACACATCAACGACAATGGATAAGGTCTTAGAGGTCAGTCACCTAATGAGAGAAAAAGACCAGGAAATCATCCAAATGGAAGCACAATTAGTAGAACGACAACAAAAGATAGATCAGCTCAAGCAGCAGTTGATAGAATAGAGGCAGCAAAATGAAAAATTGAAAGAGCAATTAAAACTGGAAAAGCAGAGGATTGATGAACAACTCTCCATAAACAACAGGAGTTGTCTCAAGAGTTGAGCCGACTGCAACTGTTGAGTGAGCAGGAGAACAAAATCAAAAGAAGAACAAATTGCGCAAATGAAAGACCGGATAGAACGATTCAAAGGATATCCACAATTAAATGAATTTAGAACAGAAGCCCTGGAAATAACCAAGGCTTTATCCCGACAATTGGATATTCTATGTCATAGTATATCATTGGCCACCCCCTTATGTGATATCTCTGCATTCATGATTGAAAAATCAGTAGATGCTAGGCTTCAATTAGATAAGGCAGATGAAAAATTAACCAATTTTCTGTCATGGAAATATTCAAAAGAGGGAATAGCTGCAAATCTGCCAAAGATACAAGAATCACATAAGGAAATCTTGTTTTCTGAATGGGAGTGACAATTAATGAAAGCTAAAAGAGCCACGTCCAGATGCAGAGCTGCAACAAATAATCTAATCAAATTAATAAACAATAGTTTGCATATGACTAATCTGATCATTGATTGCTCTCCAGGTAAACTCCTATAGGAAAAGTTGTTGGAACAACATTGAAAGCAAGAGTTGAAACACAGGGAAAAATTAATCGGAGGAATACAAAGATTGACATGGGAAACATTCTAGTTTTTCCTTGTCAAGCCTCATAGTCAGTAGATGGCCATGAAGTGTCTCTCGGATGCAATCAACTGCATGGTCTTTGGACTCTCCGATGCCACCTATATAGCCCAGCTACACTTCAGAATGAGTCAACCACCGGAAATCCAGTCCACACTTGCAATCTGTCAACTGCAATCACAGGAAAAGAAACCGACACAGTGAATCCATTCGACTACCACAACACTGCTATTTTCAAGATAAATCCTAGATTTATGTGTCTTTTGGTTATACTAGCGCATAGTGATTTTCATTCATAGTTTGTTGTCATTATTAGTATTTAAAGATCGTTTGATGTATTTGGAAAAGGTCCGCAATTTGTATTAAAACTTGACTCGGAAGTTGCACTACTGTACTTCTGATATATTTTTAGATATAGAAGACTGGACTAGAGTTCTGCATTTTAAAAAAGAGGCTCTTATGAGATTTGCACTATTGCGTCTTTTGAAGGCATTCCCAAATTAGAAAGTAGAATTTATTTTGTTTACATCGGGAGAATCCAAATGCATACGGTACTATTATCTCTGTTTTTGTTTCATTTCTCTATGTGAATGAACATTTTTCAACATATATATATATATATATATATATATATATATATATATATATATATATATATATATATATATATATATATATATATATATATATATATATATGTATGTATATATGTTTCTCCAGCAATTCCTTAGCTTGTCATTTTTTAATGTTATAAGAATTGTTATCATTTGACTATATATGTCAGTGATATATTATGATCAATGCGATAATGTTATTATTATTACTTTGTTTAACTACTTAAACAAAGTAGTTATCATATGAATGCATATTTCTATTTTATGAATAATTCATCTTTATGGTTATTTGTTAATAGAAACAATCAAGAATAGCGTTGTTAGAAGAATACCCGTGATAGATTAGTTATCTTTGTATATTTTTTCATTATAGAATAGAACATTTATTACTTCCATTATACATTACAAACCAATCACCCATCAACTCATATATCACTAGGATACTGGTCCAATTACATCCAGTCGGAGCCACCACACCAAATGGAAAAGGAGCTGCTTTAAGGTCCCGACCGGGTTGTTTTCCCCGATGTTGATGTAGCAATTTTAGAGGCATCAACATTTTTGGTGCTAGAAGGAGGGAATGAACTGTGAATGGCGAGAAAATCCAAATCCATATCCCATTCTGAGAGTAAATCTCCCTCATTATCTTCTCCAACTTCTCCCTCTGATTCTAAATCTCCAATTTCAAAGTGAGAAGTTGAAAAGATAACAACCACTGTTGAAGACTTGAACATATCGAACAAATCCACTCTTGAACCCCCTGAGGTTCAGTCGTTAATTCACAAACTTCAAGGGTTCTCAATATGACAGGAAAAGTCTGAATTATCCCAAGGTAGTGTGACTTCGCAATACATTCCTTCTCATCCTCTTACAAGATTACAGAGTGAAAAGATTGGTATTGAACCAACATAGTTTCCTCTGCCTAAAAGGAAAAGAGATAGGAAGACACTTGAAGAGTCTGACAGTGAGAGTCTTTCATCATCATCATCCATATCATCCAATCCAT
The DNA here is from genome assembly GCA_031772625.1 of Pinus tabuliformis. Lineage (NCBI taxonomy): Eukaryota > Viridiplantae > Streptophyta > Pinopsida > Pinales > Pinaceae > Pinus > Pinus tabuliformis. The sequence continues at coordinate 1,247,071,477 of CM062819.1, forward strand.
TGCAAAGTCAACCATCCACTCCCCAACTTCATGTCATTGTCCAATAGGGTACAAGTACTCCAACATCCTCTTCCCATCCACTTATAACTACATCCTCACTTTCTTCTGCTATTAGCACAATGGCACACAATCAACCTCAACCAAGGCCATGGACAAATCCAGGGGCAGTTGCAATGCCTGCTCCCTTATGTCAATTACCGGCCCATCCCGAAAAATGGTTGCCAAAGTTTAACCCAGATATTGGAATACTGGCGGAAGAACATATAAACAACTTTTTGTTGTCAATAAACTTAAATGGAGTGACAGAAGAGGATGTTGTTGTGAGGCTTTTCCCATATACCTTACAAGGAGCATCTAGATCATGGTATTTTTCATTACCAGCAAGATCCATTACTAGTTGGAATGATTTCTAAGAACAGTTTTTGACTAAATTCGGAGATGATAGATCCACAACGACATTAATCAATGATATCTCTAATCTTAAAACAAAATCTAGAGAACCTATTAAACATTTCAACTTGCGATTTAATAAACTCTTAAATAAAATTCCTGCTACATCTAAGCCCAATGAAGAAGCTCGAAGTGAATGGTATATTTCTGCCTTACCTTCGAATATAACAATCTTTGTTGATAGAGCTGCAAAGCCCACTTTAGCAGAGAATATGAAAGAAGCAATCGCTGTTGAGAAACGTATAATTGCTTTAGAAAAGAAAACTGCTCTTGAGGAGAGAAAATCCAAAAAATTTACTTTTAAGGATGATTCTACGAATTAAGTGGCTAAAGATCCATATGATATGGAGGGTTTGCAAAAAGTTTTAAAAACTATGTCTAACGAAATGGTAGAAATAAAGAAACAGGTAGCTGAAACCTCCACTAAAAATCCATTTAGGAATTTCAAAAGATCTGAATCAAAACCACCTAATTCCATATCTAATGCAGAATCAGATCGAGATAATGATGAGGATGAAGAAACAATTTTGTCATCCGAAGAAACAAAAGAAGATGAGGTAGTAGAATGTCATGGTATGTGGGACTTCATTTTGCCCAATTCTGATACTAAAAGTGAACAGGAGGCACTCCTAGTAAGTATTAGGAGTAAAGTCACTGCAGACCCTATTCAAATGACTCAAAAGAAGAAAAATGCAAGACCTACTGCCAAGGATAAGGCTCCCATAAATAAATCTACTATGTTGCCTACTCAATATAAGCCACCATCTTCCAATCCACCCTCATCATCCAAAACATTGGTAGTCTCTGACTCTATGGATTACAACATTACAGAAGACATGAAGAAGACTAGAGCGAATTTTTCTTTGTTTGAGCTTAGCAAGATTAAACATCAACATAAATTGCTGCTCAAGGAGTTAAATGCAGTACCTTCTTCTCCTCTTCCTAATTTTGTACTCTCCAAGGTGGCTAAAGGTACAGGTATGCCACCATCAGATAGAGTAGATGCTACTAATGTTGTGTTAATTGGAGATAGATCTAATTCTCATACTCCTTTTCTCCTGACCTATGAAATCTACAACAGAAATCTGCACAATTGCTTAATAGATTCAGGGGCTTCATGAAACATAATGCCAGCATCAATTTCCTCAAAATTGAACATTGAGCCCCAAAAATCTGCAGTACAATTGTTCAGTTGGATCGAACTAAGGTACAGGTATTATGAGAGATTAATTCAGTTACCATTAGGTTATCTGTTGATCCTAGAGTAGTTCAGAGAATTGATATATTGATTGCTGACATTCCTCAGTTTTATGGTTTAATTTTAAGCAGGGATTGGTCCGAGAAACTCCATGGTTATATATCCACTGATTGGTCTCATATGTGGCTTCCCTATAAAGGGAAACCAAATCAAATTAAGATCGATCGGGAAAAGCACATGACCCATACTGTAACGGAGTTTGAGTAGGAAAATCAGCCCATAGCCTTCAATAATAACATTCTTGGAAATTACTCAGCCAAACCATTCTTTGGTAATTTTAATGCTCAATCATCACCTTTCTCTGTCCATAGTTTCACATCACAAATAGAAATTTTTCTCATACAAATACATCAAGGTGTGTTACTATCATTGAAGAAATTGTAGATAAAACTGTAGATAAGCTTGTATTTTGGTCTTTATATTTTGATGGGTGAAAATCCAATGACGGTGCAGGAGCAGGATGTATTTTAGTTAGTCCTGAGGGGGAAAAAATATGTTATCTTGCAGACTAGAATTTGAGTGTATTAATAATACAACGGAATACGAGGCATTGATTCAAGGACTATACAAAGCAATAGGCCTGAAAGTGAAATATCTGAAAGTATTCGGTGACTCCGAGATTGTTATCAAGCAGGTAAGGAATACTATTCATTGCCTTTCCGGACATCTCAAGCATTATCAGTCCTTGGTTCAAGACCTTATATCTCATTTTCTAGCCTTTAATATCTCTCCCATTCCTAGATCTCAGAATGCAGCAACTGATTTATTAGCCAATGTTGCTTCTAAGCTCCTCCCATCTGAGGATTACAACCCTGATAGGTTTTCAGTCAAATTGATTTTTAGACTATCGGTTCCAAACAATGCCACCAATTGGCGGGTATTTAATCATGGTGAATACATTTTGAATTTTTTAACTTCTGATAAAACCTATGATGACCATATTATTGATGAGGATGATCATGATCATCAAATAAAACAAAGGCCAGAGGAGAATTCCATACCGAAATCAGTAGTCAAACTTGAAGATCTTTATGACATCAAGGATAGGTTTAAACAAGTTACTAATTCAAAACTTCAAAGTTCTACTTTGAGGTTTGAATTAATAAATCTTGGCACTGAGGCCAAACCGCAAAATATTAATCTGGGATTAGGACTCACCTCAGAAAAAATATTTACCTTTACCATACTATTAAATAGATATAAAAATGTTTTTTCTTGGAATTATGATGACCTAAAAACATATGATACTTCTATCATACAGCATACAATTCCAATGATTTCTGAAGAGAAACCTGTGCAGCAAAAACTGAGGAAAATACATCTGAATCTAGAGAGTGATATTAAAGCAGAGTTGAATAAACTCTTGAAAGCTAAGATTATTTTCCCAGTTAGAAATTCAAAATGGCTTTCTAAGTTAGTACCTGTTAGAAATAAAAATGGTGACATAAGGATATGCATTGATTTTAGAAATCTTAACAAAGCAAGTCAAAAGGATAATTTCCCACTGCAAACTATGGAACAGACTCTTCATTCAGTTTCTGGTTATGAATTAATGTCTTTTTTTGGATGGTTTTTTTGGATATAACCAAATATTGGTACACCCAGATGACAGACTAAAGACCACCTTTATAACTAAATGGGGAACATACGCCTACCAGAAAATGCCTTTCGGTTTGATTAATGCTGGAGCTACCTTCCAGAGAGCAATGGATATAGCATTCAAGGGTTTGATTAATAAGTTAGTTGTTGTCTATTTGGATGACATTACTGTCTTCTATAAGGAAAGAGCAAATCATTTACATGATTTGAAGAAAATCTTTGAACGTTGTAAAAGGTATGGGATTTCATTAAATCCTAAGAAATCATTTTTTTCTCTTGATCAAGGTAAACTCTTGGGATTTATTGTGTCCAAAGATGGCATTTGTATTGATCCAGAAAGGATCAAGAAGATTTCTAATATTCCTCTTCCACACAATAAAAAATCAATGCAATCATTTTTATGTCAAATAAATTTTGTAAAAATATTTGTTCCTGATTTTTCACAGATTGTTTTACCATTACAAACCATGACTAAGAAAAATTCAGTATTCAAATGGGGGCATAAAAAAAGGGAAGCTTTTGATTTAATAAAAAATGTGATCATTAATTCTCTTGCATTAGACACTCCAAATTTTTCCAATCATTTTATTTTATATACTTTAGCATCTGATACTTCTTATGCAGTTGTGTTGACACAAATCAACGATCAAAACATTGAAGCACCCATATATTTTTTCAGTTCAAATCTTCAAAGTGCTAAAATTAATTATTCCAAAGTAGAAAAGTAAGCCTTCGCTGTGTTTAAATCTATTAAACACTTTGGGCCATTCCTCCTAAAGACACATACAAAAGTAATAGTCCCATTCTCGGCAGTGAGACAATTACTAGTCCAAAGGGAAGTGGGAGAGAAAAGGGCCAACTAGGTTACAACGTTACAAGAATATGATTTAGATATTAAACCAGCGAAACTTGTAAAAGGTCAAGGTTTTTGCAGGTTGTTAACAGGAGCTTCTAACATTCAGGAACATGAAAGTTCGAACAATATTGAGGAAATCAATGAGATAAGTATCATCAACCTTGAATCTCAATATGCGGATTTGTTATTTTATTTGAAAAATGGATATGCTCCTTCTAATCTCTCTTACAAAAAAAACGTGCCTTAAGACTGAAAGAAAAACACTTCGAGATTATTGATGATTTGTTGTTCAGAAGGAATTATGATACGGTTTTGTTACGATGCCTTGAAAAACTGAAGCACAAAAGGCTTTGCAGGAATTACATGATGGTCCAGCAGGTGGACATTTTGGAGGTGATACAATAGCTCACAAAATAATACATGCTGGTTATTATTGGCCCACTTTATTCATATACGGCCATGAATATGTAAGGAAATGTAGAACATGCCAAACTGCCAGTGGAAGACAAAGGAAGCCAACCTTTCCTTTTCAACTAGTCAACATTGGACAACCATTTGAACAATGGAGACTAGATATCATAGGAGAAATTGTTCCACATTCCTCCAAGCAACATTGATATATCCTTATAGCCACAGATTACATTACAAAGTGGGTAGATGCAATTCCTTTGAAGGTAGAAAATTCTGAGGCAATTATTGAATTCATAGATCAATTCATCATTACCACGTTTGGTGTACCTAATTCTCTCATTTTTTATAATGCATCTTATTTTTCTGGAAATACCATACTTGAATTTGCTATTAAAAGAGGATTTAAATTGAAATATTTTGCAAACTACTATGCTTAGGGTAATGGCTTAGTAGAATCAACCAATAAAAATTTGATCAAAATTATTAAGAGAACTATTGACCAAAATCAAAGGAATTGGCACAAGCCCTTGATATTTGCCTTATGGATTGATCACATCACACAGAAGGCCTCAATAGGTACTTCTCCATTCAATTTAGTATATGGGAAGAAGGTTGTTATACCAACAAACTTAGCACTCCCATCTCTGACCTTAGTGCAATTTATTGAAGAAAATCCCTTTTCTTCCATTCAATTAAGATATGATCAAATCCTTAAATTAGAAGAAGAAAAGGAAAAAGCCAGAAATACACATGCAAAACATCAACAGATTATTAAATATTATTTTGATACAATTTCTACCGACCCGAAATTTTTACAAATTGGTGATCTTGTTTTGAAATGGGACAAAGTGCACGAAGATAAAGGAAAACACACTAAATTTTAGAATATGTGGCTAGGATCGTTTCACATCATCAAGAAGATAGGCCCATTAACATTCATATTGCAAGATCTATTAGGAAAGAGGGATTCTCTTCCTGTCAATTGACTTATCTTGAAAAAATTCTTTACTTAAGGAGGTAACCCCTTCCTACTTGTAAATATTCAATTTGCAGTTTTGTTTGTTTGAATTTCTCTATTTAGGAAATAAGGCTGTAAATATCCTTCCATTGACCTTTTGCTATTATGAAAGTTATTTAAGAAAATAGTGTAAATACTTACTTTCGATAGATGGAAGCCTTTAAATAAAAGACTGTAGTTCTAGAAAGTTAGATAAAAACAAAACTCTGAAAACCTCTTTAAAATTTTTAAAGCCTTTACAAGCCTTGAAAATACTGTAAATCATTTCAAGTTTTAAAGAGCCAAGTGAGGTTATTTGTAAAAAGAAAAGATTTTTCCAAACTTAGCATCTACAGCTCTTAAATTGTCATCCATACACTCTTAAGGAGTAAGTCATTCACCCCATCCACAAAGATTGTGATTTTTCAGAGTGTAATTCTAAAATATGTTTGAAATAAAAAGATAAGAGGTCTCATTACGAGCTTTCTTACCATGATCATAGGGAACTAATTAAATTGACATTACCAATACTGCATATCAAAACAGGGTAATGGCTTATAATTATAAGACAAGGGGTCTCATCACAAGCCAACTTGTTCAATTCAATTACAACCAGTGAATGGCATTGTCAACAACTGGCCACCAAGCCAGGACAATGGCTTTTTATCTTTTAAAAGAAATAAAATACAAAAAGGAAAAAATATGTGTAAACATATCTTTTTGGATTAGCTCTTAAAAGTTATACTCTGAGATGGATGGGATAATGAATGATTGAATGGTTAAAAGGTAACTCTGTCGAGACCATAAACGTTTGCTGGCAGTAGAGGCACTACCTGTGACAATGGAGTAATCTTTAAAGCTAAGTTGGAGAATCCCACTTGTTTTTTCTATGCCAACCAATCAAGGCTTGAATAAACCCATAATGTTTTTATTTTTTAAGATTGGAAAAGAAATTACAAAAATATTTTTCATTATATTTAGAGTTAATTTTTATCTAACTATTCTTAGATTGTTTTATTTATCCTAAAGGGTTTCCAAAGTTAGAAAGTTATAGATATTGCATTATTTTCTCAGAGATAACTATTTCTCCCAGTGAATCACTAATTGTTGTGCTATACAACAACCCCCCCATTTCAAAATTTTTATTCAAAACTTTAATTATAAATGGGTCCCCTCTTTAAGAATTAGTTAAATTCAATAATTTAATAATAATCGCACCCTTGGATTTAATCACATAACACATGTAAATCCTTATCAAAAGGTCTGATCCAATAGAAATAGTATCCAAAACCTTTTGTAAAACAAATGTTATATAATATGTCATATCCTTTATTAGTGAGATGCTCTCATAAACATATCTTCGATGTGATAACGCTATTGGAGATCGCAAATCGCAAAGTTGAACAAAGAAGCATTCCAAAGGTCTATACCAAACCCCCGATGCGATAACACGATCACAATCGGCCATCGCACATACCATGTGACATGTAACAAAATCCCCTTTCAAATTTTCCGATGCGATATCATAAAGGAAAGTGTGTTTTTCTAGAAAAGGCCTTTAAAGTGTATATTAGTTGGCGTAACCCTTAAATTAATAATAAACAATTTACTGATTATCCTGCCGCCTAATGATACTTCTCACCTTTATCGCAATTAGGGCTACCAATGGAAAACGTTTAAGCTTGGCCTATGAACCTCCCGATGTCTGATATGCGATTTTTCATTGATCGCTGATCAGGAAAACCAAGGGATCCATGTTAAAAAATAATTATTCATATGTGCAATGTGACATATCATTATTGCATTTAATTATCACGATTGGCAGTTATGGAAGTCATTAATATAGCAGTTAAGGTTGAGTCCTTCGAGGATTTTGTCCATGGTAATATTTGATTTCATTTTGCTTATCATGCTTGAATTACCATAACTCTTTTCATTTCACATTGGTTTTGAGTGATTTTATTTCTCTATTACGTTCTTTTGTTGTTTGCACAAAGCACCTTTGAGTCGATGGATCTAGTAAAGATGATAAAGAAATCCAAGAAACCCAAGGCCCCCGTCATAGCCAAGGAAGATGCAGAGAAGAAAGTGTTAATATCTGATACTACTTGCCTTGGTTTAGGCAAGGCATCCTAGGAAAGTATCTATAATTTGCTAGAGGCTGAGGATCCAGAGGAAATTAAAGAAGAGACAACAACAAATTCTATGAGTAAGTCAGAAAACATTCTCAAAGATTTGGCCTACTCCTATCTTGATATAATAGTAGCCCGTGCCAAAGTGTTACCTTATAATGACGTCGTCAGATGGGTTAGTGAGAGCATCAATATTACAGACATAACTTTCTTTACAACTGATGGAAGAATGTTTGGTTTGCTCAGAGCAGAGATATCCAAGCAATGTACCATTTGCCTAAACCTAAGAAGAGATATAACAAAGAATTCCTGGAGGCTTTCGCCAAAGAAAATGCCAACAAATCAGATCCTATCAGACAATGGAGGCATTTTCTGACCAAACACAAACATGAATCATTAGGTATGTCCTCCGTAGATTCGTTAGCCTCTCCTTATTGTTATGCTGGTGCAATGATGTGCAAACTCTTCGGAGTCCATGATTATGCTAAATTTTCGATAGAGATGGTACCATTAATGGAGGCTACAGTTAATGGCTATATCATGGATTGGGTCACCATTTTGTCTGATAAAATGGCCAACCAGATACTTGACTATAGGAAAAACAGGTTTGTGACCACTCAGGTAATACCCCCGTTTTATATGAGTGCTTATATTATGAACACCATTTGTTTTAATTCCGAATACCTCATTCTTGGATGGAAATGGACTCTGCAGGATCCCAATCCCATTCACATTTATCATAAGGACCTATGGAAATCCCATTACAAAAATCACCTGTATAGAATTTGTCATAGTTTTATCCATCCTATGTATTATGCCATATTCAATAAGGCTACTCCTAGGTTATCCGAGGAAGCATCAGTCGACCTAACTGTAATTGGGAGTTGGTTTGGTGAAAAGAGGTTCACCTACATAAGACTTTTCAGTAGCTTTTCCAACCCACATGTCCTTCCCCTGTATATCCCTAATAAACTGCTGGCCAAAGAATTAGCACATCAAATAACAGTTGAAGGGATGTCAAGGACCCTTAGGGATTCTAAAAAGCACATGTGGCCAACATTTCCCCTTCGATGTGATGCTTTTACCCTGCATGATTTCAAACATGCAGAGAAGGAAGCCGAGAAAATAAAGCTGTTAAAACTCGCAATCATCACAAAAAGGCAGTACGATGCTAGATCAGTTGCCTAAAATGTTACTTCTTAGGCCTAAATTGCTAAATTTGATCATGAGAAGGATAGCTACAATGATTTGTTTGTTTCAGCAGAAGTATTTTCTCAAGTCAAACATTTGGTCAAAATCAATTTGGGAGCGGAAGGACTAGACGAATTTTATAAGTTCGGGGAACAGAGATTGGAAACACTACCTCTAGACTTATTAAATATAACCTTGATGGTACACCTACAAGGCCACAATGAGGAGAAAATTCCTGAGAAGGAGAAAAATCTAGAAAGGGAGTAGAAGCAGGAAGGAACTAGTGAACCCCTTATGGATATTAATATTGATCCGAAGTTAATCAAGGAATGGGAACAGTTTGAATCAATCATCAGCAACCCCAATAAATCCCAAGAGTTCACTACACCAGAAGTGGCTATAGTGCAAAATCCAGAAGTCAACACAGTTCCGATTGTAGGAACAAGCGCCCCACCCAAGTTTCAGCAAGACATAGAGATTATTCCCGAAAATCCGACTGAGGAGATTGTACTGCAAACTGACGAAATACCACCACTTGATGTATTCTATAGTCCAAAGCATAGGGCCATAGTTAAAAGACAAAGGAAGAAGAGGAAAATTGATCAAAGTCCTCTTTTGACTCCTCAGGCACAGATGATGAACGTGGTATGGAAAGAAGAGGTCACTCCCTCCGTGGATTTAACAAAATTGTCATAGTATGCAAGAGCTTACGCAACAGCGACAATGGATAAGGCCTCAGAGGTCAGTCACTTGAGGAGAAGAAAAAGACCAGGCAATCATCCAAATGGAAGCATAATTAGAAGAAAAACAATAAAAGATAGATTAGCTCAAGCAGTAGTTGATAGAATAGAGGTAGTAAAATGAACAATTGAAAGAGAAATTAAAACTGGAAAAGCAGAAGATTGATGAACAGACTCTCCATAAACAACACGAGTTGTTTTAGGAGTTGAGCAGACTACAGCTATTGAGTGAGCAGGAGAAGAAATCAAAAGAAGAACAAATCGTGCAAATCAAAGACCAGATAGAATGGTTCAAAGGATATCCACAGGTAAATGAATTTAGAACAGAAGCCCTAGAAATAACCAAGGCTTTATCCCAACAATTGGATATTCTATGTCATAGTATATCATTGGCCACCCCCTTATGTGATATCTTTGCATCCATGATTGAAATATTAGTAGATGCTAGGCTTGAATTAGATAAGGTAGATGAAAAATTAACCAATTTTCTATCATGGCAAGATTCAAAAGAGGGAATAGTTGCAAATCTGCCAAAGATACAAGAATCACATAAGTAAATCTTTTTTTCCGAATGGGAGTCACAATTAATGAAAGCTAAAAGAGCCACGTCCAGATGCAGAGCTGCAACAAATAATTTTATCGAATTAATAAACAATAGTTTGCATATGACTAATCTAATCACATATTGCTCTCCAGGTAAACTCCCATAGGCAAAGTTGTTGGAACAACATTGGAAACACGAGCTAACACACAAGGAAAAATTGATCAGAGGAATACAAAGCTTGACATGGGAAACATTCTGGTTTTTCCTTGTCAAGCCTCATAATCAGCAGATGGCCATGAAGTGTCTTTTAGATGCAATCAACTACATGGTCTCTGAACTCTCTGATGCCACCTATACAGCCCAGCTACACTCCAGGATGAGTTAGCCGTTGGAAATCCAGTCCATGCTCGCAATCTATCAACTACAATCACAGGAAAAGAAATTGACACAATGAATCCATTCGACCGCCACAACACTGCTATTTTCAAGATAAATCCAAGATTTATATGTCTTTTGGTTATACCAGTGCATAGCGATTTTCATTCATAGTTTGTTGTCATTATTAATATTTAAAGATCCTTTCATGTATTTGGAAAAGGTCCACAATTTGTATTAAAACTTGACTCGGAAGTTGTGTTAGAATCGGTCAAGTTTTCCCTCCGTCAGAGATCAAAGCTCTTTTTTGCATTTCATGTTTAGGTGTCCCATCAGTTTCGATTAGTTGCATTTCGTTAGGCATGCCATAACTCTGACGGAATGGTTTGTGTTACTCATTCCCCTCATGCTTGGCCTGCTGGTTCAGGTCTATTCATAAAAACAAGTCTTCAAAGGTCATGTACAGTCCTGTTTCAAATTTCTGGGTCATAACAATGATTCTTGGTCATTAGGTCTTGGGTTGAGTCAGTCTTGTTTTGCAAAGTCTAAGAAGACCAGCAGGCCAGAGGGATGTCCTCGATAGGTGGTTACTTCAATAATTTTCATCATTATACAGATAAATTAGGACTTCTCTTCAAAACTCTTTTTTGAAGATAAGTCGTCATCTCATTTTTGTAAAAATCTTCAAAAATTTCAGTTCTTGAAACGTCCAAGTGCAGCCTTGGTCTCCTTTGCCAGATCATATCACAGCTATCCCTGCAAAGAATCGCAAAGAAAATCATCAGTTCAACCAAATTTAAGGAGGAAACCAAACAGATCAGAAGTATATTAATCCTGCAAAAGTGTCAATGAAAAAACATTACAAAATGGGTCATGGACCAAGCAAAAATTAAAGTGAGTCTTTATAAAGATATTCGATGACCTTTTAAACTCATTTCGCATACCAAGAGGGAAAACATCATTCCAAAGCGGGTTAGCAAATTTGTGAGAAAATTGAAGCGGTTCCAAAGCACGCGGCGCATTGAGCTGGGCGCGCGGCGTATCAGAGGTGCGCGGTGCGTTGGGCGAAGTGCACGGCGCACTGGGGTTTAAACCCAGAATTTGCATGAATTCACCTCCTCTTTGCATCAATTTGTCAGGTAGGCCCTCATCCACTACACTTGCATTGTATTTGATGATGAATGTGGTGGGTTCATGGATAATGACCGTTGAGACAAGATTTTGAAAGCCTCCCTTTGCCAATATGAAGAATTGTTGTAGGTTTTGAAAACAATTTTGTGACCAAGATTTGTTCTTTTACCAATTTCCCTTTATTCCTCATTTCATAAAATCCACTTATTAATCCTACATTACAATCAATAAACCCCTAATCCCTTATCCCTATATAAAACAAACAAAACTCTTTAACCCTATTCAATATCCCAAACCCTAAAACCCTATTCTCATATATAGATTTCCCCTCCACTCCCTAATTAACTTTTATTTCCAAACTCCCTAATTCCCTAATGTTTACCCCTTTCCTAATACTCCCTTATGTATTTGTTTTTTCCCTTTGGTCACAACATTTTTTTTAAAAAAAGCAAAAGAACAGTCTACAAGCAATTGAGCACACAGTTTACACATCAGCATATATATATTCCAGCTATCTTGTCTTCAAAAACATGTCAGAGACCGAGTCAGACTATGAGCAGGATTATGATAATGATTCTACACCAGAGGTAAATGTGCCAAGGAGGTATCACAAAGGTGGCAAAAGTGGTCAGCATGTCAGGGAGGAGCCTACTTCTTTGGCTCAATTGCAAGCTTGTCCACTTGCAATGAATTGTTTTCGGTATCAATCATGTTTTTAATACTGTGAGCTGATCTCACAAATCCAGCATCATCGGGAACTAGTCCGTTTATTTGTTCTACATTTACAGGATGGTCATGTAAACCTTGCCGGAGTGAATTTCACCTTGCCACCCGAGACTATTGCTCAGGCCACTGGGATACCAAATGTAGGGGAGGAATGGAGTAAACGCCAGTTGTTAGACAGATTCTACTATCAACCATATATCAAGCCCGAGTATATGAGAAACTTGAGTGCAGTTTTTCCTTTCAGATTCCTGAGGGATGAGTATGCACCATTGATGAAACTCATCATTCGATATTTCAGTTGCGAGGGCAGATTCTCACGTCTCTATGCGTACCATGTCCATTTGTTGATGCATTTCACAAGGGTACGTATGATGAACATTCCGTTTTTCATATGTCGCAACATAGAGAGGATGCTGCCTTTAGTACAAAGGAAGAGCCCAGCACATCAGCATAGGAGCATCTATCATTATGCATTGATCAAAAGCATAGTGATGCATAAGTTGGCACAGCAGGGCATTACTTGGGAAGATTTCATCTCCCGTGATTACTTTGCAGCATTACAGCCACCTCCCGAGATAGTTCATGATGAGGGAGCACCTTCACACCAGCCAGGCATTCCTGAGACTGAGCATATAAGTGCTCCTCCATATGTGACATACCAGCGAGGCCACAGGGACTTATTTACATCTACACGACGAGTACTATCTCCACCCGGTGTGGAAGGGGTCTCGTTGACTTCATCAGCACAGCGAATGTTATCTCCACCTCGTGTGGAAGGGGCCTCGCTTCCGACAGTAGCACTGCAAGTACAGGATAAGGGCAAGAGGCCCAAGCATGAGGAGAGGCCTTCAGGTGAGCCATCAGGTTTTGTTACTATTCATGATGATGAGACAGCTTCAGAATCAGAGGAGACCCAATATATCAGGATTATCAAAGAGCAAGGAACGAACATTTGAGCTTTGCAAATCCAGCTGGAGATGGCAAAGTCAAATATCAGGTATCTAGAGCAACGGAATAAGCAGCTTGAGGACCAGCACGTGATCATAGAGCTACAGAACATCTGTGAGAATCGCCAAGCTACCCAACATAGAGAAATTGAGTTCACCTCTCTCGAGCAACAGGTAAATGAGGATCGAGAGGCTAATCTCGAGAGGGTCAACATTTACTTGGAGGAGCGGCTGAAAAAGGCCAGTAGAGACAATGCATTATTAAAACACATGGCTATGCATTACAAGGCCCGGAACCTAATTTGCAAGGCGCGAATTAGGAGTCTTAAGGCAAAATTGAAGAAAGCGGTCAAAAAGCAAAAAAGACAAAAGGAGCTTGATCGTCTTCAGATTTTGGACGAAGCCTCTTTATCTGAGCATGGTACTTGATTGGGGACCCCCAGCCCAAATTTCAACAAGTTTGGAAAAAAATTTGTCAATTTTGAAATTTTTGGTTAAAAAACAGGTTTTTTGGCTCAACGCATAGCGCGTCGTGTGCGACCCATAAGATTGGGAGGTCCAAATAAAAAATGGCTTGCATTTTTGGATTTTTCATGATGAAATATACATGCTCAGCTATTGCCAAGGCATTTCATCAAAGTTTGGGTCCCCAAAAGGTCAAAAAACATGCAAAAATGGCCTCACTGCCCCTTTTTGGACACACAGGAAGCAGTCTTGGGATAATGAACTTTTGGATGGGAAAATGGACACCAAATTGGAAAATTACACTTGGGTTGGAAAGTAGACATCTAGACCTTTCCAACGAGCTATTGTGAGATTAATTTGGATGCCGGGAAGTGCCCCAAAAGCAGGTCGAAAGGCGCACGACGCATAGAGCTCAGGCACGCGACACACAGGGTTTTTCAGCACAGTTTTCACCTTTCAGCTCAGAAACTCGGCCACTATTCACCAGTTTCACCCCTTGAGATGATATTTGACCAAATATGATGTAATTTGATGTATGTGAGGTAAAATGACACTTATTTATCTCCTTCTAGATGGTTCATTCCCAAATTACCAAGAAATTAATGTAATGAATTAGTTTCCTTCTTTTTAGAGGTAGGTTGTTTTGGGCAACTAGATTCTTGATCCATGTTTAGAATTGGTTGAAACAGCTCCTAGGATGATGAGCTCGACCCCTAGAGGCAAGGGAATGAGTTATCTTGCCTATATTATGTATTTTCTTAGTCATTTTCAGGGTTGGACTCTTGGGGAAAAGGTTTTGAGACTCTATTGTACATTTTACTTCAGCATTTTGGCAAAGGAAAGACCAGGGTTTTGCAGCACTGTTTGGAATTCATGTGGCTTTATGTCTTGATGGTGTGCTTCTTTTAGTACTTGTAAGTTGTTATGTGTATCATTTTCCTTCTCTCATCTTCTGCAATTGAACAAATGAAGTGTTAAGGTAGAATTCATAATCTGTAATGCTCTTCCTTTAAGTTTGTTTGATCTCCTATGTTTTCATCTATTTAAGGAGAACTATTGAGGTTTCCTTGCTCTCCTTAGCTCCTCACCTATCTTATTTGCTCACCTCATTAGCTTTTAAGGCATCAAACAATTGCCTACCTTGCTCCAATCAGACCTCTGCAGAAACTGTGTCTCATCCCCGCACCCAAAATTGCCTTTCCCTTTGATTCAACAAAAACCCCAAAAAATCACCTTTAAACCTCTGCACTTAATACCTAGCCTAAGATTAGTTACAATTTCAGTCATCTCGAGCCTTATTGATTATATTTTTCCGAGATTGACCCGGAGAGATCCCTCTCCTATCCTCGTAGGGTAGCTACGAGGCTGAGCGTGGTTTGATGTTGCCTTGAGTTTTGCCTTCCTCGGCCTGGGGCAAATTCGAGCGTTAACATAGTGGTGACCATACTGGGGAACGATTAGAATGGTTTGCCTGTTGATGTCATTTCTCTCATAAGCTACAGACGGAGCCTAAAGATTAGCCAGGTAGCCTTCGAAACACTTTTGCTTTGCTTTAGCGCAAGTAGATCAAAGCTACTTCAGTCAATCTCCGGTTTAGCTTTTGACCGTAACATTTGAAACACCCCAGTACATTTGCAAACTCTGAGCTTTTGGATGATAAGTTGAGAGTTTTCACAGGTTAACTAGCTGTTTTGTTTCTTGATATTTTGAAAATAACAAGCTGGCTTCAGATCCTAGTCTCATATTTAAATCTCATTCATGTCCGGCTATCTTTAAGTATTTTGAAGAAATTGATTTTGATGAGAGGTTTGAACTATTTTTGTTTAAAACTAAATCTGAAAGTGCACTTGATTTTCTAGTTCCCAATCCTGATTTTGCTGCCGCCCTTGAAATTGAGAGAAACAATAAAGTGGTTGAAAATTTTATCCTACGACAACTTCAGACAGATATTCAAGCTGCAAATCTGATTGATTTTCTAGAAGATGCATCTGCCAACATTGGATCTACTATCACGACTTCTGCCTCGCACGAGCAGACAAAACCCCCTTTCATCTCCATTTCTCCCATAATTACATATCCAGAATCTACAGTCAATTCCCCTTCTTCATCCCACGTGGTTTCTCCTCCACATACACCCCTACATACCGCACATACTTCAGCTACACCCACTCCTCCAACTACCCCTAGACCAAATCCTCCAAAAGCAATCGCAGCCCGGTTTGCACCCGTCGCTTTGCCTCAAGTTTTGAATGACATGCCTGCAAATTATCAAAGTAAAATTCCTTAGTTTGATGGCACACCTCAGAATATCACAGCTCAACAGCATGTGGATAAGATGGCGGATTTCTTTGATCTTCATGAAATCGATGAAGAAAATGTGACTATGAGGTAATTCGTGCAGACTTTTGGTGGAGAGGTAAGGAAATGGTTTAGAAATCTGCCAGTCAGAAGTATTCCTACATTAGATGATCTCAAAAGACAATTTCTAGAATGTTGGGAAGTGAAGAAAGATCCGTTGCAAATCAATGCCTAATATACTAAGCTTAAAAGAAATGCTGGAGAGTCCGTTCAAGACTATTGTATCAGATTCAATGCAGTATACAACGCAATTCCGGATGATTTAAAACCAACCAGAAAATCAGCGCTGCTCAAGTTCCCCGATGGTTTTGATCCAGACATGGCATATCAACTAAGGGAGAGAGATCCGGCCACCTTAGAAGAGATGCAGAAAATTGCAGTCAGTGTCGACGCAAATTTGAATGATAAGAGAGCTAGAATGAAAGTTGAAAGGAAGGTTACTATAAAGGAAGAAGCTTCTACATCAGACCAAGTTCTTCGCAAGGTAGAAAAGATTATTGAAAGGTTAGCTATTAACAAGCCTGAAACCCAGATTCGGAATCCTAATTTTCGTGGTCAGCAGAAACCACAATTTAGGATCAAACAGCGTGAGCAGCGAACACAAGACACATCATCACAACAGTAGCAAGTGAAGACAGCTCTCCAGCAGAATTTTTTTGGTCCTGAGTCAGATGATGATGATCAGGTAGATGGAGAAGAAAATCATTTTTTTACTCCTGGCAATATGCCCACATTTATCACTGAAGATGATGAAAAGACAGCAAGATCAGCAGTTCAAAATGATGCAGATTTTATCTTAGCAAATGAGATCGCTTTGGAGGAAGAGTCAGATGAGTATCAGAGAGGTTATATGCATGCATTGTTCACTCAGTAGCGCCAATTATCACTAAGAGGCAGAAATGTTCCCATAAATCCCATCCAAAAGAGAAAAGAAGTTCTAGCATCTAAAGAGGAAAAATCAGCTGCATCAAAGAAAGGTAAAGAGAGTGCTGACCCTATGACCAACAAGCCTATTCCAGCAAATGAAATCCCAACAAATGAAAAGGTAAATCAGATCAGCATACCAAAGGATAAACCTGAAAAGAAAGATGTTCTAGCCAAAGAAGTGGACAAGACTTCTTCTTTTAATTTGGAGAATGAAATTTCTAAATTGAAGGTGTCTATTCCATTAATTGAGCTCATGAAGAACAACAGCTATAGAGGACAAGTCTCCAAAATTCGGAATTTTGACCCAATGTCTGATATGGTTAGTGTTGAGGATGATCAGCTGGAATTGATATTTGGACCAGCATTAAGTGGTGAGTCAGAAGTACCTCCTTTTTATATAAGTTTAAGGCTGCATGAGTTTGTATTGCATAATGCTATGTTTGACACTGGCGCTTCCCACAACCTTATGCCAAAGGCCATCATGGAAAAGTTGGGTTTGGATATCACCAGGAAATATCATGATCTCTACTCCTTTGATTCTAGTAGGGTGAGATGTATTGGGTTAATTAAAGATTTGGTTGTAAGTTTGGATCAGATCCCTGCCAAGAATGTCTTGATGGACGTTGTTGTGGCTGACTTTCCTCCTCGCTTTGGTATGCTCCTTTCTCGATCTTGGGGGGGAAAATTGCAAGGAACAATTTAGCTTGATTTCTCTTATGCAACGATTCCCGTGTTTGGCCAAATGAGAAAGTTGTACCGGGAACAGAAAATGAAATATATGATCACCAGCAAGGAGAAACCAATCAATCATCCTATCAGTTATGTACATACAGATCTTGAATCTTTCGTTTTGTATTCAGAGAGTTTAAATGATATTGATAGTCAGTTAGTTGTAATAAATGATATCCCAGAAATAGCAGAGAATTTCAGAGAAGTCCTAAGGAAAGAACGTCAGGAACAGCAGAGCATCACCGAGCAATCAGCTGAAAGTAATGGACAACAAACAGAAAAATCACAGTAGACAACCTTTCAGCACTTGGCAGAAGAGGAAGACGGTTTATGGACCATGGATTTTGATGGAGTAGTAGGTAATGATGGTGCTAGGATTGGTATTTGGGTACTGTAGTCCTTTTTCTGTCTCAGACAAAGTACCTAGTAATGTCCGGGTATGTTCTTATAAACTTGCTTTTGATTGTTCAAATAATGAAGCCGAATATGAAGCTTTGATTGTTGGCCTGAAAATTTTAAGAAAGCTAAATGCTAAGAGGATTACCGTGTACGGTGACTCTGAATTAGTGATCAAGAAAATTAAAGGTGAATATCAAGCAAAACACCCTCGTATGCTGGCATACCGGAATGCTGTTTTAGATATATTGAAAGTATTTTCAGATTATACATTGACGTGCGCGCCTTGTGTTCAAAATAGCATTGCAGATGCACTTTCTAAGGCGGCCAGCAATCTGAAAATTCCTATGAACTCAAGTAATAAGTTTGGAATCCATGTGAAGCACTGTCCCGCTGTCCCGGATAATCAAAGACATTGGTAAGTTTTCCAGAATGATGAGGAGATCAATGATTTTTTGCAAAATAAAGGTGAGTTCGAAAATGTTTTAATGGATGCAGAACATGATGATGGTAGCAATGAGTTGCAAATAAATCAGATGGAAGTGTTGCAACTTAAAGATAATGTAATTCCTAAAAGTTTGATACCTTTAGAGGAGCTTTTTGATCATGATGATGTAGCCCGCAAACCAACATTGCAGCCAACAGAAAAAGGAGTTGAAGAGGTAAATATTGGATCGGCTCAGGATCCTAAGACGGTAAAGTTATCCAAATCATTGACACCAAAGGTAAAGGAAGAGTATATCAGATTGTTGCCTTCATTTGCAAATGTTTTTGCATGGGATTATTCTGATCTGAAAACATATGATACTAATATCATTCAGCATACTATTCCAATCAAACCAAATCAGAAGCCATTCCATCAAAAGTTGAGGAGGATTAATCCTAAGCTGCTACCATCGATTGAAAAAGAGGTGAACAGCTTATATAAGTCAGGAATCATTGTGCCTATCAGATTTTCTGATTGGATATCAAATTTGGTGCCTGTAAGAAATAAAACAGGTGAGATCCGTTTATGTATTGACTTCAGAAATTTGAATAAGGTGTCCTTAAAAGATAATTATCCATTGCCAAAGATGGGTCATATATTGCAACGAGTAGTTCGAGCATCAAGGATGTCATTACTCGACGAGTATTCTGGATATAATCAAATTTTAGTCCATGAAGATGATCGAGAGAAAACAGCATTCACCACTCCATGGGGAACCTTGCATTATGCCAAAATGCCTTTTGGTTTAAAGAATGCAGGCGCTACGTTTCAGCGCGCAATGGACATGGCCTTCACTAACAAAAAAGATTTATTTTTGGTTGTTTACCTTGATGATTTAATTGTATTTTCAAAGACTGACGAGGAACATTTATATCATCTGAAACTTGTTTTTCAAAAGTGCAGAAAATATGGCATTTCGCTGAATCCAAAAAAGAGCCTTTTCGCCATGAATGAAGGCAAGCTCTTGGGCCACATCATATCAAAAGACGGCATCCGTGTGGACCCCGCACGTGTTGAAGTCATTCAGCAGCTTGAAAAGCCCCGGAACAAGAAAGAAATACAATCATTCAATGGTAAACTTAATTTTCTGCGTCGCTTCATTCCAAATCTAGCTGAGCATCTTAGAGAAATCACAAATATGCTGAAAAAGGACAGTTAGATAAAGTGGACCGAGGAGGCGGTGAAATCATTCAATTTGGTAAAATTAGCTCTTTCTTCAGCCCCTACTTTGATTAGCCCGGACTGTTAGCGCTTGAAATTTCACCTCAGGCTGAAAAAGGTAAACTCCAAGGCAACATCAAACCACTTAGCCTTGTAGCTAGCCCTACGGGGCAGGAGAGGGCTCTCTCTGGTCTATCTCGATAAAGATCTTCAAAGGGCGAGATAACCAATAAGGAAACACTGATTTTAGGCTAGTAAACTGATAAAAGGTTTGAATTGGGAAGTTTTAAGATTTTGGTGGAAAATCAGGGAAAGGCAATTTTGGGTGCGGGGATTGGACACAGTTTTTGCAGGGGGTTCTTTGGGGCAAGGTAGGAGACTGTACTGATGCCTTTAAATTAAGTGAATGGATAAGAATGACCAGTGAGGAGCTAAAGAGAGCAAGAAACCTTCAAGAGTTCTCTTTAGACAGATGAAAACATAAATATTAAGCAAACTTAAAAGCAGAGCATGGCAAACATGAATTCTACTTTAACACTTCATTTGCCTAATTTGCAGAAGGAAAAGTGAGAAGATGAATCACATAACAAACTTACAAGTACAAAGAGAAACACACCATCAATACATGTAACCACAGGAATCCCAAAAAGGACTACAAAACCCTGGTCTTTCTTCCTTTGCCAAAATTGCAGAGATACAATGAATAATACAATAGAGCTTTCTCCCTCAAGAGTCCAACCTCTCCAACCTCTAAAAATGACTAAGAAAATACATAATATAGGCAAGCTAACACCTTTCCTTGCCTCTAGGGGTCGAGCTCATCCTTCTAGGAGCCATTTCAACCAATTCTAAACTAAGCACTAAAAACTAGGCAGTCAAAACAACTTGCCTCTATAAGCTAGGAAACCAATTCATTCATTAAATTTTTGCCTATCTTATGAATGAATCTTCTAGAAGAGATGAATAAGTGTCAAAATATCATAAAATTATATCATTTACAACAAGAAGGATGAAAATCAACTCCAAAAAGTCAAATCCAGTCAAAACTGCGTTTTGCTGAGCTATAGGTTGAATTCCTGTGCAAATTGCCTGATGGGTCGTGCGCAATTCCTGAATGGGTCAAGCGCCTTTGGAGGCACTTTTGAGGCACTTCTAGGTGTCAAAATGAGGCAAAAGTGGGCTTTTTGGAAAGGTCTGGATGTCTACTTTTCAAACCAAGTGGAATTTATAAATTTGGTGGTCATTTGCCCCTCCCAAATTGCAATCTCCCAAGACTGCTTCCTGTGTGTCAAAAATGTGGCAGAAAGTCATTTTTTGCTTGTTTTTTTGACTTGCTGGAGGCCTAAAACTTGGTGAAACTTCTTGGTAATGGCTGAGAAAGTGTAACTTTCCATGAAAAATCTAGAAATGCTAAGTTTTTCCAAAATGGAGTTGCCAAACGAAAGGGCGGCGCGCGACCCATTGGTGGAGAAAACCTATGTTTGGCACAAAAAATTCACAATTGACAAAATTTTCTCCAAATTTCTTGAAATTTGGGCTGGGAGTCCCCAATAAAGTACCATGCTAATTCAAAGAGGCTTTGGCCAAAATTTGGAGTGGATCGGGCCTTTTCCGTCATTTTAGTGCCTTGGCCAACCTCCTTGGATCTGGCGATTGCAATTTTGACATTTCTCTAAAACCATGACACCTGTGCAAAAAGTGAAGGAGGTTTTTCTTCTTTGGCATGTTATGGACAAAAACCTCTCTCATTTGTCCAAAATTCATCTTTTATTGCTCTGGGAACATCATTTGAGTGCGACTTGTCCCGATGTGTGAAACAAGGAATTTTGTCGAAATGGAGCGAAATGAAGGGGATAGGGGGCTTCTAAATTCTTGGGGAAATTTTTGGGAGTGGGGAGGGATGTTAGGAAGCAGGGGAAAGTGGAATCTCAGAGATTAAGTGAGGGGAAGGGGTCCAAAAGGGAAAAACACATGCCAAACCTAGAAAATTGCCAAGTTGTAGCTAGAAACTAGGGTTTGTGCAAAAATGAGGAATTTGGGGGATCTCAGTGATGGGAATCATTTGATAAGGTACATGAAGGATAGGGGAAGGTGTATGAACATCTGGATACAAGTTTTGCCAATGATTTGACCATCCACGAGAAATCGCCTTCAAAACCCTAGGAGAGGGAAATGACCTTACCTAGGCGCAACTGAAGCATGAACAAGGTGTAAAATAACTCATTAGACACTGAGATGATAATGAAAACCCTATGAATGATGATAAACTCAGCTGAATGATGACATGGACCGACATTTGGACAACTTTAGAAGGAGCGAAAGCAAACCCTAGATCTAATGTCTAGTGACCAAATTTTACTTGAAGACTCACTGAAATGAAAAAATTTGACCTTGACACTTCAAAATCACTTTGTAAGAGCATATTTGATCACTAGAGGAAGGCTGGAAAGATTGACACTAACATTGGCTCCAATGGGGATGGTAGCTCCTTGGAGATGCCAAGAACCTTAGACCTCTGGGAGAGCAGACCAGTGTTTTCCAACCATTGGGAAATGGAGTCATTATTTGACAAACAATACAAGACTTTGACTCATTTATTGACTGAAACTTGATTCAAACCGACTCAATTATGAAACCTACATGACTGAAAACTGACTCACAAATGACTCATGACTGACTTAACTAAAACAAGAACTTACAAAGCTTATTGAAGGGCAGCAGTCCATCAAGATTTGAAATCATGATGACAACCACCTGCGTTTCTTATAAAACAATATACCATCAAACTATATCAAAATGCCAATGCAACCAATCAAGCAGATGCCTTCTTGATTGATTCTCCTGATCAGATCTTCTAGTCAACAATGAATACTGGTAACTGGGCATCCAAAAATATAGTCGACCATATTCTCCTTCATCACTGAATACTGCAATAATCACCTTCACCGTTGACTGCAACAGGGCTGCCATTGGATCTTGAAAAGCATGAAGTTTTGCCACTGCCACCTCCTGCTGAAAGAACAAGGTATCCTTTGTTTCAAATTCTGATCTGCCTTCATCATGTGCTTCAGTAAAAGTATGCTCATGGGCTTCAAAAAATTCTGAACAAGTAGGTGAGCAGATCTCCTCTTGAAATAACATTTCAAAACATGAGACATATGAGGAAGAATCTGAAATGGAATCCTGAATGGTTTGATCTTTTGTAGTTTGAATATATGGTAGGTTATCCTCATGTGATATGACAGCCAGATTCTCATTACATTCATCAAACATGAGAAAAGAAATTTCAGATGTTTCGTGAAACCCAACACTAACATTTCTATCAGCTACCATAGATTCATCCAGAGAAACCTTTTCACTTACTTGGACGAAGATCTTGTCTTGCTTTTCATAGAGGCAATGGACTACCTCCTCATGGAGATCTAGTGCTGGTGAGATGAGAGCATTTAGGTCTGCTACTCCATTTTCTTCATTTGAGGCAGCCGTGACAATACAACTCTCTTTTATGAGATCCAGAACAACATGTTTTGCCTCATCACAATTTATCTCCCGATCTGATTTATCATCATCACTTTCTGAGATTGGAACATTACTTTCCTGCATTACCTGCATGCTGTCTTCTTCTATGGACAGATATAAAACAACATTTGCTCTTTCCTCATTTTCAACCATATGGACATCTTCAGCCCGCTGATCTTGACAAGTATCCTCTAAGATTTCTGCGTGCTGTTGAAATGGATTCTCATACAGAGCCTCCATAATCTCAACGTCCATAAAATTATCTTCATAATATTTCTCAAGGCTTTCAATAAAACTATAAGCATGCTTGCAACAGTCATGAACCAAATTTAATGATGGATAAGAGTCCTTATATCGTTCAATGAACATAGCATGAAAATCCTTTAAACAATAAATACAGGCCTGCGGCAAATTTTCATACCATGATTGGGCTTTACCTTCTAGAGTAGCCAAGAATATCTTCATCAAGCAATCTTCAGGAAAATCCACCTTCAATTTGCGAATATGCATATGAAATCTAACTAGATGTAAAGCAGCATCCTTCTTACCATCATCATTAAATATAGGCAGATTCCTTGACCAATCTACCTTTGGAATTTTATTTGGAAAACCAGGGATATGATCTCGGCTCAGGGGAGCGTATCTTCTTGCAATCCGATCCATCTTGACAAGCTCAAAGCTACTGATCTCTCTGCAGTGAAGTCACCATGAAGCATTGATCTATGGATTTTTCAGTGAAGGAGTCGCTAGTGAATGATTTCAGCCTTGTCAGTGTCTGATCGTTGTTCACTATCAACAATCAGATCAGAACTTGATACATGTACTGGGGTGAAATGCAAATGAAGTGTTGTATTCACAAGCTCACGGAGATTGACTGAAGCAGCTTTTATCTACTTCCGCTTATGCAAAGCAAAAGCGTTTCGAAGGCTACCTGGCATAACTTCAGGCTCCGTCTAAGACTTATGAAACCAACACATCAACCCACAAACAAGTTTTTTCTCCCCAGTATGGTCGCCAATATGTTAGCGCTTGAAATTTCACCTCAGGCTGAAAAAGGTAAACTCCAAGGCAACATCAAACCACTTAGCCTCGTAGCTAGCCCTACGGGGCAAGAGAGGGCTCTCTCCGGTCTATCTCGATAAAGATCTTCAAAGGGCGAGATAACCAATAAGGAAACACTGATTTTAGGCTAGTAAACTGATAAAAGGTTTGAATTGGGAAGTTTTAAGATTTTGGTGGAAAATCGGGGAAAGGCAATTTTGGGTGCGGGGATTGGACACAGTTTTTGCAGGGGGTTCTTTGGGGCAAGGTAGGAGACTGTACTGATGCCTTTAAATTAAGTGAATGGATAAGAATGACCAGTGAGGAGCTAAAGAGAGAAAGAAACCTTCAAGAGTTCTCTTTAGACAGATGAAAACATAAATATTAAGCAAACTTAAAAGCAGAGCATGGAAAACATGAATTCTACTTTAACACTTCATTTGCCTAATTTGCAGAAGGAAAAGTGAGAAGATGAATCACATAACAAACTTACAAGTACAAAGAGAAACACACCATCAATACATGTAACCACAGGAATCCAAAAAAGGACTACAAAACCCTGGTCTTTCTTCCTTTGCCAAAATTGCAGAGATACAATGAATAATACAATAGAGCTTTCTCCCTCAAGAGTCCAACCTCTCCAACCTCTGAAAATGACTAAGAAAATACATAATATAGGAAATCTAACACCTTTCCTTGCCTCTAGGGGTCGATCTCATCCTTCTAGGAGCTGTTTCAACCAATTCTAAACTGAGCACTAAAAACTAGGCAGTCAAAACAACTTGGCTCTATAAGCTAGGAAACCAATTCATTCATTAAATTTTTGCCTATCTTATGAATGAATCTTCTAGAAGAGATGAATAAGTGTCAAAATATCATAAAATTACATCATTTACAACAAGGAGGATGAAAATAAACTCCAAAAAGTCAAATCCAGTCAAAACTGCGTTTTGCTGAGCTGTAGGTTGAATTCCTGTGCAAACTGCCTGATGGGTCGCACGCAATTCCTGAATGGGTCGCGCACTTTTGGAGGCACTTTTGAGGCACTTCCAGGTGTCCAAATGAGGAAAAATTGGGCTTTTTGGAAAGGTATGGATGTCTACTTTCCAAACCAAGTGGAATTTATAAATTTGGTGGTCATTTGCCCCTCCAAAATTGCAATCTCCCAAGACTGCTTCCTGTGTGTCAAAAATGTGGCAGAAAGTCATTTTTTGCTTGTTTTTTTGACTTTCTGGAGGCCCAAAACTTGGTGAAATTTCTTGGTAATGGCTGAGAAAGTGTAAATTTCCATGAAAAATCCAGAAATGCTAAGTTTTTTCAAAATGGAGTTGCCAAACGAAAGGGTCGCGCGCCATTGGAGGAGAAAACCTGTGTTTGGCACAAAAAAATCACAATTGACAAAATTTTCACCAAATTTCTTGAAATTTGGGCTGGAAGTCCCCAATAAAGTACCATGCTCAGTCAAAGAGGCTTTGGTCAAAATTTGGAGTGGATCGGGCCTTTTCCGTCGTTCTAGTGCCTTGGCCAACCTCCTTGGATCTGGCGATTGCAATTTTGACATTTCTCTAAAACCATGACACCTGTGAAAAAAGTGAAGGAGGTTTTTCTTCTTTGGCATGTTATGGACAAAAACCTCTCTCATTTTTCTAAAATTCATCTTTTATTGCTTTGGGAACATCATTTGAGTGCGACTTGTCCCGATGTGTGAAACAAGGAAATTTGTCGAAATGGAGCGAAATGAAGGGGATAGGGGGCTTCTAAATTCTTGGGGAAATTTTTGGGAGTGGGGAGGGATGTTAGGAAGCAGGGGAAAGTGGAATCTCAGAGATTAAGTGAGGGAAAGTGGTCCAAAAGGGCAAAACACATGCCAAACCTAGAAAATTGCCAAGTTGTAGCTAGAAACTAGGGTTTGTGCAAAAATGAGGAATTTGGGGGATCTCAGTGATGGGAAGCATTTGATAAGGTACATGAAGGATAGGAGAAGGTGTATAAACATCTGGATACAAGTTTTGCCAATGATTTGACCGTCCACGAGAAATCGCCTTCAAAACCCTAGGAGAGGGAAATGACCTTACCTAGGCGCAACTGAAGCATGAACAAGGTGTAAAATAACTCATTAGACACTGAGATGATAATGAAAACCCTATGAATGATGATAAAATCAACTGAATGATGACATGGACCGACATTTGGACAACTTTAGAAGGAGTGAAAGCAAACCCTAGATCTAATGTCTAGTGACCAAATTTTACTTGAAGACTCACTGAAATGACAAAATTTGACCTTGACACTTCAAAATCACTTTGTAATAGCATATTTGATCACTGGAGGAAGGCTGGGAAGACTGACACTAACATTGGCTCCAATGGGGATGGTAGCTCCTTGGAGATGCCAAGAACCTTAGACCTCTGGGAGAGCAGACCAGTGTTTTCCAACCATTGGGCATTGGAGTCATTATTTGACAAACAATACAAGACTTTGACTCATTTATTGACTGAAACTTGATTCAAACCGACTCAATTATGAGACCTACATGACTGAAAACTGACTCACAAATGACTCATGACTGACTTAACTAAAACAAGAACTTACAAAGCTTATTGAAGGGCAGCAGTCCATCAAGATTTGAAATCATGATGACAACCACCTGTGTTTCTTATAAAACAATATACCATCAAACTATATCAAAATGCCAATGCAACCAATCAAGCAGATGCCTTCTTGATTGATTCTCCTGATCAGATCTTCTGGTCAACAATGAATACTGGTAACTGGGCATCCAAAAATATAGTCGACCATATTCTCCTTCATCACTGAATACTGCAATAATCACCTTCACCGTTGACTGTAACAGGGCTGCCATTGGATCTTGAAAAACATGAAGTTTTGCCACTGCCACCTCCTGCTGAAAGAACAAGGTATCCTTTGTTTCAAATTCTGATCTGCCTTCATCATGTGCTTCAGTAAAAGTATGCTCATGGGCTTCAAAAAATTCTGAACAAGTAGGTGAGCAGATCTCTTCTTGAAATAACATTTCAAAACATGAGACATATGAGGAAGAATTTGAAATGGAATCCTGAATGGTCTGATCTTTTGTAGTTTGAATATATGGTAGGTTATCCTCATGTGATATGACAGCCAGATTCTCATTACATTCATCAAACATGAGAAAAGAAATTTCAGATGTTTCGTGAAACCCAACACTAACATTTCTATCAGCTACCATAGATTCATCTAGAGAAACCTTTTCACTTACTTGGACGAAGATCTTGTCTTGTTTTTCACAGAGGCAATGGACTACCTCCTCATGGAGATCTAGTGCTGGTGAGATGAGAGCATTTAGGTCTTCTACTCCATTTTCTTCATTTGAGGCAGCCGCGACAATACAACTCTCTTTTATGAGATTCGGAACAACATGTTTTGCCTCATCACAATTTATCTCCCGATCTGATTTATCATCATCACTTTCTGAGATTGGAACATTACTTTCCTGCATTACCTGCATGCTGTCTTCTTCTATGTACAGATCTAAAACAACATTTGCTCTTTCCTCATTTTCAACCATATGGACATCTTTAGCCCGCTGATCTTGACAAGTATCCTCTAAGATTTCTGTGTGCTGCTGAAATGGATTCTCATATAGAGCCTCCATAATCTCAATGTCCATAAAATTATCATCTTCATAATATTTCTCAAGGCTTTCAATAAAACTATAAGCATGCTTGCAACAGTCATGAACCAAATTTAATGATGGATAAGAGTCCTTATATCGTTCAATGAACATAGCATGAAAATCCTTTAAACAATAAATACAGGCCTGCGGCAAATTTTCATACCATGATTGGGCTTTACCTTCCAGAGTAGCCAAGAATATCTTCATCAAGCAATCTTCAGGAAAATCCACCTTCAATTTGCGAATATGCATATGAAATCTAACTAGATGTAAAGCAGCATCCTTCTTACCATCATCATTAAATATAGGCAGATTCCTTGACCAATCTACCTTTGGAATTTTATTTGGAAAACCAGGGATATGATCTCGGCTCAAGGGAGCGTATCTTCTTGCAATCCGATCCATCTTGACAAGCTCAAAGCTACTGATCTCTCTGCAGTGAAGTCACCATGAAGCATTGATCTATGGATTTTTCAGTGAAGGAGTCGCCAGTGAATGATTTCAGCCTTGTCAGTGTCTGATCGTTGTTCACTATCAACAATCAGATCTGAACTTGATACATGTACTGGGGTGAAATGCAAATGAAGTGCTGTATTCACAAGCTCACGGAGATTGACTGAAGCAGCTTTTATCTACTTCCTCTTATGCAAAGCAAAAGCGTTTCGAAGGCTACCTGGAATAACTTCAGGCTCTGTCTAAGACTTATGAAACCAACACATCAACCCACAAACAAGTTTTTTCTCCCCAGTATGGTCGCCAATATGTTAGCGCTTGAAATTTCACCTCAGGCTGAAAAAGGTAAACTCCAAGGCAACATCAAATCACTTAGCCTCGTAGCTAGCCCTACGGGGCAGGAGAGGGCTCTCTCCGATCTATCTCGATAAAGATCTTCAAAGGGCGAGATAACCAATAAGGAAACACTGATTTTAGGCTAGTAAACTGATAAAAGGTTTGAATTGGGAAGTTTTAAGATTTTGGTGGAAAATCGGGGAAAGGCAATTTTGGGTGCGGGGATTGGACACAGTTTTTGCAGGGGGTTCTTTGGGGCAAGGTAGGAGACTGTACTGATGCCTTTAAATTAAGTGAATGGATAAGAATGACCGGTGAGGAGCTAAAGAGAGCAAGAAACCTTCAAGAGTTCTCTTTAGACAGATGAAAACATAAATATTAAGCAAACTTAAAAGCAGAGCATTGTAAACATGAATTCTACTTTAACACTTCATTTGCCTAATTTGCAGAAGGAAAAGTGAGAAGATGAATCACATAACAAACTTACAAGTACAAAGAGAAACACACCATCAATGCATGTAACCACAGGAATTCCAAAAAGGACTGCAAAACCCTGGTCTTTCTTCCTTTGCCAAAATTGCAGAGATACAATAAATAATACAATAGAGCTTTCTCCCTCAAGAGTCCAACCTCTCCAACCTCTGAAAATGACTAAGAAAATACATAATATAGGAAAGCTAACACCTTTCCTTGCCTCTAAGGTTCGAGCTCATCCTTCTAGGAGCTGTTTCAACCAATTCTAAACTGAGCACTAAAAACTAGGCAGTCAAAACAACTTGGCTCTATAAGCTAGGAAACCAATTCATTCATTAAATTTTTGCCTATCTTATGAATGAATCTTCTAGAAGAGATTAATAAGTGTCAAAATATCATAAAATTACATCATTTACAACAAGGAGGATGAAAATCAACTCCAAAAAGTCAAATCCAGTCAAAACTGCGTTTTGTTGAGCTGTAGGTTGAATTCCTGTGCAAACTGCCTGATGGGTCGCGCGCAATTCCTGAATGGGTCACGCTCCTTTGGAGGCACTTGTGAGGCACTTCCAGGTGTCCAAATGAGGCAAAAGTGGGCTTGTTGGAAAGGTCTAGATGTCTACTTTCCAACCCAAGTGGAATTTCTGAATTTGGTGGTCATTTGCCCCTCCAAAATTGCAATCTCCCAAGACTGCTTCCTGTGTGTCAAAAATGTGGCAGAAAGTCATTTTTTGCTTGTTTTTTTGACTTTCTGGAGGCCCAAAACTTGGTGAAATTTCTTGGTAATGGCTAAGCAAGTGTAACTTTCCATGAAAAATCCAGAAATGCTGAGTTTTTCCAAACTAGAGTTTCCAAACGAAAGAGTCGCGCGCGGCGCGCGACCCATTGGTGGAGAAAACCTGTGTTTGGCACAAAAAATTCACAATTGGCAAAATTTTCTCCAAATTTCTTGAAATTTGGGCTGGGAGTCCCCAATAAAGTACCATGCTCAGTCAAAGAGGCTTTGGCCAAAATTTGGAGTGGATCGGGCCTTTTCCGTCGTTTTAGTGCCTTGGCCAACCTCCTTAGATCTAGCGATTGCAATTTTGACATTTCTCTAAAACCATGACACCTGTGCAAAAAGTGAAGGAGGTTTTTATTCTTTGGCATGTTATGGACAAAATCCTCTCTCAGTTTTCCAAAATTCATCTTTTATTGCTCTGGAACATCATTTGAGTGCGACTTGTCCCGATGTGTGAAACAAGGAATTTTGTCGAAATGGAGCGAAATGAAGGGGATAGGGGGTTTCTAAATTCTTGGGGAAATTTTTGGGAGTTGGGAGGGATGTTAGGAAGCAGGGGAAAGTGGAATCTCAGAGATTGAGCAAGGGGAAGGGGTCCCAAAGGGCAAAACACAGGCCAAACCTAGAAAATTGCCAGGTTGTAGCTAGAAACTAGGGTTTGTGCAAAAATGAGGAATTTGGGGGATCTCAGTGATGGGAAGCATTTGATAAGGTACATGAAGGATAGGGGAAGGTGTATGAACATCTGGATACAATTTTGCCAATGATTTGACCGTCCACGAGAAATCGCCTTCAAAACCCTAGGAGAGGGAAATGACCTTACCTAGGCGCAACTGAAGCATGAACAAGGTGTAAAATAACTCATTAGACACTGAGATGATAATGAAAACCCTATGAATGATGATAAAATCAGCTGAATGATGACATGGACCGACATTTGGACAACTTTAGGAGTGAAAGCAAACCCTAGATCTAATGCCTAGTGACCAAATTTTACTTGAAGACTCACTGAAATGACAAAATTTGACCTTGACACTTCAAAATCACTTTGTAAGAGCATATTTGATCACTGGAGGAAGGCTGGAAAGACTGACACTAACACGGACTACACACAGGGTTTTGTTTTCATTTGCTTCTGAGCACACTTTGGCAGCTGTATTAATGCAGAAAAGAGGAGTTGAAAGACCCATTTCCTTTTTCAGTCGGATTATAAGAGACGGAGCATTGAAATACAATATCATCGAGAAACAAGCACTTGCACTTGTAAAAGATTTGAAAGACTTCCGTGTATATATACTGCATTCCCACATAATAGCATACGTTCCTAGTGCAACAATTAAAGGTATTTTGGTACAGGCAGACCCAGAGGGAAGACGAGGTAAGTGGATTGCTGCATTGTTAGAATATGATGTGGAGATTAAACCAACCAAGCTGATCAAAGGACAAGGACTTGCAAAACTAATGGCTGAAACAAATCTGCAAGTTCTAGACATAAATTTGATTGCTGCCATGACCGATGAAGATGAAAAGAGTATGCCAGTTTAGGTATCTAATATGTTTCTTTCTTCTCCTTGGTATGATGATATTTTGTATGTACTTCAGAATTTGTCTTCACCTCCCGGAATGCCTAGAAATAAGAGTAGAACGTTGAAATTGAAAGCTGCCAAATTCTGCATAATAAATTCTGCATTATATTGGAAAGACCCTGGTGGAATGTTATTGAACTGTTTGGTAGAGGAGGAAGCTCAAAGAGTTGTGGAGGAATTTCATAAAGGAGATTGCGGGGGCCATTTGTTTTGGAAAACCACAACAAATAACATTCTAAGGGCGGGATATTATTGGCCTTCACTGTTTTCAGATGTGTTTAAGGCTGTTAAGAATTGTCATGAATGCCAAAATTTTGAAGCAAAGCAGAAACTACAGCCCTTGCCTCTCAAACCTATTGAAGTTAATGCGCCTTTTCAGCAGTGGGGATTGGATTTCATCGGGGAAATTCATCCGGCCTCATCAGGACAGCATAGATGGATATTGATTGCCACGGACTATTTTACAAAATGGATTGAAGCTATTGCTACTCGACAGGCCACGGATGCGGTAATCATTTCTTTTCTTGAAACCAATATTTTGTCACGTTTTGGATGTCCTAGTAAGCTAATCACAGATAATGCAGCGGCATTCAAATCAAAGAGAATGGTGGAATTTTGCTATAAATACAATATCATCCTAGGACACTCAACTGCATATCATCCTCAAGGCAATGGATTGGCCGAATCATCTAATAAACCTTTGGTTAATATCATAAAGAAATTGCTGGAAATTAATAAAAAGAACTGGCACAAGAAATTGGTGAATGCTTTGTGGGCTGATAGGGTGAGTCAGAAAAAGTCTATTGGCATGTCTCATTTCGAGTTGGTATACGGCACAGACATGGTTTTTCCTACTTCGCTTGTTGTCCCAGTAGTCAAATTGCTTTAGGAAACTGGTAGTGAAGAAGATCACATGCAAAGGAGGATTAATCAGATGATTCATTTGCAACAGACACGGGAGGCGGTATTGCAAAATACTTTCAAATTGTAGGAGCGCATCAAAAAGATTTATGATAGGAAGGAAAAAACAAACACTTTTCAGCTAGATGAGGTAGTTCGGAGATGGGATGCCCGGAATGAAGACAAAGGAAAACACGGCAAATTTGAAAACTTATGGAAGGGTCCTTATAAGATTGCAGCATATTGTGGCCAAAACGCTTTCCTTCTCAAAGAAATGAATGGAGATGAATGTCCTGGAGGGCCGATTAATGGTCGACTGTTAAAGAGTTACTACTTCTGAGTATTTTCTGCTCATTTCATCATCATTATACATATCGTTTTACTTCTGTTTTATTTCACATGTATACTAACTTCTCATCTTCAGTTTGGGGCCCGTAGTGAAGGCTATAATTCTGAAAATAGAGGTTAGTTGGTTTAAGTTTGTCAAGTCAGTTGTATCAGTCTTTTTAGTTTTGAGTCTGTTTTGGTCAAACTGGTTTTTGATTTTTCCGTTTAATTCTCAAAATTTTGTGTTGGAATAATGACTCCATCGCCCAATGGATGAAGGCACTGTCTAGATCTTGCAGAGATCTGTGGTTCTTGGCATCTCCAAGGAGCTACCATCCCCATTGGAGCCAATGTTAGAGTCGGTCTAGTTTTCCCTCCATCAGAGATCAAAGCTCTTTTTTGCATTTCATGTTTAGGTGTCCCATCAGTTTCGATTAGTTGCATTTCGTTAGGCATGCCATAACTCTGACGGAACGATTTTTGTTACTCATTCCCCTCGTGCTTGGCACTGCTAGTTCAGGTCTATTCATAAAAACAAGTCTTCAAAGGTCATGTACAGTCCTGTTTCAAATTTCTGGGTCATAACAATGATTCTTGGTCATTAGGTCTTGGGTTGAGTCAGTCTTGTTTTGCAAAGTCTAAGAAGACCAGCAGGCCAGAGGGATGTCCTCGATAGGTGGTTACTTCAATAATTTTCATCATTATACAGATAAATTAGGACTTCCCTTCAAAACTCTGTTTTGAAGATAAGTCATCATCTCATTTTTGTAAAAATCTTCAAAAATTTCAGTTCTTGAAACGTCCAATTGCAGCCTTGGTCTCCTTTGCCAGATCATATCACAGCTATCCCTGCAAAGAATCGCAAAGAAAATCATCAGTTCAACCAAATTTAAGGAGGAAACCAAACAGCTCAGAAGTCTATTAATCCTAAAAAGGTGTCAATGACAAAACATTACAAAATGGGTCATGGACCAAGCAAAAATTAAAGTGAGTCTTTATAAAGATATTCCATGACCTTTTAAACTCATTTCGCATACCAAGAGGGAAAAACATCATTCCAAAGCGGGTTAGTGAATTTATGAGAAAATTGAAGCGGTTCTAGAGCGCGCGGCGCATTGAGCTGGGCGCGCGGCGTATCAGAGGTGCGTGGCGCATCAGACAACAAAACCCAGTGTTAAATTGCAAGCGCGCGGCGCATCAGAAGTGCGCCTCGCGTTGGGCAAAGTGCTCGACGCACTGGGGTTTAAACCCAGAATTTGCATGAATTCACCTCCTCTTTGCATCAATTTTTCAGGTAGGCCCTCATCCACTGCACTTGCATTGTATTTGATGATGAATGTGGTGGGTTCATGGATAATGACTGTTGAGACAAGATTTTGAAAGCCTCCCTTTGCCAATATGAAGAATTGCTGTAGGTTTTGAAAATAATTTTGTGACCAAGATTTGTTCTTTTCCCAATTTCCCTTTATTCCTCATTTCATAAAATCCACTTATTAATCCTACATTACAATCAATAAACCCCTAATCCCTTATCCCTATATAAAACAAACAAAACTCTTTAACCCTATTCAATATCCCAAACCCTAAAACCCTATTCTCATATATAGATTTTCCCTCTATTCTCATATATAGATTTCCCCTCCACTCCCTAATTAACTTTTATTTCCAAACTCCCTAATTCCCTAATGTTTACCCCTTTCCTAATACTCCCTTATGTATCTGTTTTTTCTATTTGGTCACAACATTTTTTTTTTTAAAAGCAAAAGAACAATCTACAAGTAATTGAGCACACAGTTTACACATCAGCATATATATATTCCAGCTATCTTGTCTTCAAAAACATGTCAGAGACCGAGTCAGGCTATGAGCAGGATTATGATAGTGATTCTACACTGGAGGTAAATGTGCCAAGGAGGTATCACAAAGGTGGCAAAAGTGGTCAGCATGTCAGGGAGGAGCCTACTTATTTGGCTCAATTGCAAGCTTGTCCACTTGCAATGAATTGTTTTCGGTATCAATCATGTTTCGAATACTGTGAGCTGATCTCACAAATCCAACATCATCGGGAACTAGTCCGTTTATTTGTTCTACATTTACAGGATGGTCATGTAAACCTTGCCAGAGTGAATTTCAACTTGTCACCCGAGACTATTGCTTAGGCCACTAGGATACCAAATGTAGGGGAGGAATGGAGTAAACGCCAACTGTTAGACAGATTCTACTATGAGCCATATATCAAGCCTAGGTATATGAGACACTTGAGTGCAGTTTTTCCTTTCAGATTCCTGAGGGATGAGTATGCACCATTGATGAAACTCATCATTCGATATTTCAGTTGCGAGGGCAGATTCTCACGTCTCTATGCGTACCATGTCTGTTTGTTGATGCATTTCACAAGGGTACGTATGATGAACATTCTGTTTTTCATGTGTCGCAACATAGAGAGGATGGTGCCTTTAGTACAAAGGAAGAGCCCAGCACATCAGCATAAGAGCATCTATCATTATGCGTTGATCAAAATCATAGTGATGCATCAGTTGGCACAGTAGGGCATTACTTGGGAAGATTTCATCTCCCGTGATTACTTTGCAGCATTACAGCCACCTCCCGAGATAGTTCATGATGAGGGAGCACCTTCACACCAGCCAGGCATTCCCGAGACTGAGCATATAAGTGCTCCTCCATATGTGACATACCAGCGAGGCCACAGGGCCTTATTTGCATCTACACGACGAGTACTATCTCCACCCGGGGTGGAAGGGGTCTCGTTGACTTCATCAGCACAGCGAGTGTTATCTCCACCTCGTGTGGAAGGGGCCTCGCTTCCGACAACAGCACCGCAGGTACAGGATAAGGGCAAGAAGCCCAAGCATGAGGAGAGGCCTTCAGGTGAGCCATCAGGTTTTGTTACTATTCATGATGATGAGACAGCTTCAGAATCAGAGGAGACCCAATATATCAGGATTATCAAAGAGCAAGGAACGGACATTCGAGCTTTTCAAATCCAGCTGGAGATGGAAAAGTCAAATATTAGGTATCTAGAGCAACGGAATAAGCAGCTTGAGGACCAGCACATGATCATAGAGCTACAGAACATTCGTGAGAATCGCCAAGCTGCCCAACATAGAGAAATTGAGTTCACATCTCTGGAGCAACAGGTAAATGAGGATCGGAGGCTAATCTCGAGAGGGTTAACATCTACTTGGAGGAGCGGCTGAAAAAGGCCAGTAGAGACAATGCATTATTAAAACACATGGATATGCATTACAAGGCCCGGAACCTAGTTTGCAAGGCGCGAATTAGGAGTCTTAAGGCAAAATTGAAGAAAGCAGTCAAAAAGCAAAAAAGACAAAAGGAGCTTGATCATCTTTGGATTTTGGCCGAAGCCTCTTTGGCTGAGCATGGTACTTGATTGGGGACCCCCAGCCCAAATTTCAACAAGTTTGGAAAACATTTTGTCAATTCTGAAATTTTTGGTTAAAAAAAAGGTTTTTTGGCTCAACACATAGCGCGCCGCACGTGACCCATAAGATTGGAAGGTCCAAATCACAAATGGCTTGCATTTTTGGATTTTTCATGATGAAATATACATGCTCAGCTATTTCCGAGGCATTTCATCAAGGTTTGGGTCCCCAAAAGGTCAAAAAACATGCAAAAATGACCTCACTGCCCCTTTTTGGACACACAGGAAGCAGTCTTGGTAGAATGAACTTTTGGAGGGGAAAATGGACACCAAATTGGAAAATTCCACTTGGGTTTGAAAGTAGACATGCAGAACTTTCCAAAGAGCTATCGTGAGCTCAATTTGGATGCTGGGAAGTGCCCCAAAAGTAGGTGGAAAGGCGCGCGGCGCATAGGGCTCAGGCACACGACGCACAGGGTTTTCCAGCACAGTTTTCACCTTTCAGCTCAAAAACTCAGCCAGTCTTCACCAGTTTCACCCCTTGAGATGATATTTGACCAAATATGATGTAATTTTATGTATGTGAGGTAACATGGCACTTATTTATCTCCTTCTAGATGGTTCATTCACAAATTACCAAGAAATTAATGTAATGAATCAGTTTCCTTCTTTTTAGAGGTAGGTTGTTTTGGGCAACTAGATTCTTGCTCCATGTTTAGAATTGGTTGAAATAGCTCCTAGGATGATGAGATCGACCCCTAGAGGCAAGGGAATGAGTTAGCTTGCCTATATTATGTATTTTCTTAGTCATTTTCAGGGTTGGACTCTTGGGGAAAAGGTTTTGAGACTCTATTGTACATTTTACTTCAGCATTTTGGCAAAGGAAAGACCAGGGTTTTGCAGCACTATTTGGAATTCATGTGGCTTTATGTCTTGATGGTGTGCTTCTTTCAGTACTTGTAAGTTGTTATGTGTATCATTTTCCTTCTCTCATCTTCTGCAATTGAACAAATGAAGTGTTAAGGTAGAATTCATAATCTGTAATGCTCTGCCTTTAAGTTTGTTTGATCTCCTATGTTTTCATCTATTTAAGGAGAACTCTTGATGTTTCCTTGCTCTCCTTAGCTCCTCACCTGTCTAATCTACTCACCTCATTAGCTTTTAAGGCATCAAACAATTGCCTACCTTTCTCCAATCAGACCTCTGCAGAAACTGTGTCTCATCCCCGCACCCAAAATTGCCTTTCCCTTTGATTCAACAAAAACCCCAAAAAATCACCTTTAAACCTCTGCACTTAATACCTAGCCTAAGATTAGTTACAATTTCAGTCATCTCGAGCCTTATTGATTATATTTTTCCGAGATTGACCTGGAGAGAGCCTTCTCCTGTCCTCGTAGGGCTAGCTACGAGGTTGAGCATGGTTTGATGTTGCCTTTGAGTTTTGCCTTCCTCAGCCTGGGGCAAATTCAAGCGTTAACAAGTTGCACTACTATACTTCTGATATATTTTTAGATATAAAAGACTGGACTAGAGTTCTGCATTTTGGAAAAAAGGCTCTTATGAGATTTGCACTATTGTGTCTTTTGAAGGCATTCCCAAATTAGAAAGCAGAATTTGAATATTGTTTGCATCTAGAGAATCCAAATGCATATGATCCTATTATCTCTGTTTTTGTTTTGTTTCTCTATATGAATGAACATTTTTCAACATTACTATATATATATATATATATAGATATATGTTTCTCCAGCAATTCTTTAGCTTGTCATTTTTTAATGTTATAAGAATTGTTATCATTTGAATACATATGTCAGTGATATATTATGATCAATGTGATAATGTTATTATTATTACTTTGTTTAACTAAAACAAAGTAGTTATCTTATAAATGCATATTTCTATTTTATGAATAATTCATCTTTATGGTTATTTTTTAATAGAAACAATCAAGAATCGTGTTGTTAGAAGAATACTCGGGATAGATTAGTTATCTTTGTATATTTTTTCATTATAGAATAGAACACTTATCAATTTCGTTATACATTACAAACCAATCACCCATCAACTCATATATCACTGGGATATTGGTCCCATTACATCTAGTCAGAGCCACCACACCAAATGGAAAAGGAGCTACACTTAGGTCCGGACCGGGTGGTTTTCCCCGATGTTGATGCAGTGATTTTAGAGGCATCAACACTTGGTTACTCTAATGATATATATATCTACTTGCTTATGCATGTATGTATAGACTATTTTTGTATATGTATGTATGAATCTTACCAAAATTTGTTGTTGGTTTAACCATCAATTTGGATTGTTGGTTCACCTTCCTTCCAATTTGTGATGCATCTTTGCTCGTGTGTTCCATTCCAAGTTGCATGTTTAAACAGGTTTGCAAGGGGCACAGTCATTCCACCTTCTGTGTGTTAGAACCATTCATGCACCTTCCTTGGCTTGTTGCACATGTCACACCCTTGCTAACAACAAGGAAATCTCACTTACCTCTGCGTGCAACTGTGGTCAAGGTGATACCGTATGACCTACTGTTGGGACTCCTACACCAAATGCTCTGAGGTCTAGTTGGGACTTCTTACTGAGGAGATCCCTTGACATGTTGGCGGGTCCATCACCATCAACATTTCTGGCACTAGGAGGAGGGCCAGATGACAAGCTATGTCCTCTCATCCTGTTTTGAATCTTCGCACATCTATCATGGATATTGTCACACTCATCCCTTCACGATGTTTTTCGCATGCCGAACCTCTCGACATCACGAGGGAGTTTTCTGATATCTTATCTGAATTCACGTATGATGGTGAAGGTGAAGTGGCCTGGCTTGCATACTTACAAGACTTCTTTGCAATTCTTGATAATGCAGATGAATTATCTAATGAAGAGGCCAGCCTGCGATTTTCATACACACTTTGCGAATCTCCACAAAGATGGTGCTAGAGTTTGCCACTTGAAAACATGCAGTCACTTGAGTAGACCTGTGATCTCATTAAATATGATTTCCATCATTTTGATCCAAAACCTCTTGACCAAAAATTGTTACAACAACGGAAGACCCCACAAGAATCGCCCATGGAATTTTACGACCGATTCTGTGTGTTGTAGTTTCAAGCTCTGAAAAGTTAGATGAACATCTAGTATCTCATGGACAGATTTGAATATTGTATTACCAAATATTTAAATCCAAAGAAGAAGTTTAAGTTCAAACCCCACTCAACATACTTCGGTGATGGAGCTGCACAATCACAGACAAACACGGCCACCGTCAGAAGTGACTGTCCGTGTCCCCTCATCAAACAACTTCACCATTGCAAAGTGATATGGGAGAACATGCACACACATTCGTTAAAATATCACATCCTCCCAACATCACTTCTCTCAATTTTCGCACATATTTGGTTGCGAAGCCCATGGGTTGTCACATGCATGTCTTACCTCATCCTTCATCTTCATCTTCTGCTGATCCTCTAGATTACAATGTCTTGTGTTCTTCCATTCTAGACTCTACACTTGTTATGAACAAGGATAAAGCTATCGACGAAGTTGGTGTTGCACAACCAACCTACGCTGTCATTTATGAAGAGTATGACTGGGAGCCTAAACATCAACCTGTTGCGAAGGATGATTCCATTTTGTCTACGCCTCCTCTGTTTTTGCTTGACATCTTTGCTAATTCTTCCATCCCTAATTTCGTATGTGTATCTCCGTCTACGGATTCGCCCATTGTTGATCATTCGAAGAACACACTAGATGTCAATCCATCATCCAACAAAGGAGAGGACAAATCATTCGTTGAAAATCCACTTGATTTTTCATCTACCTTTTTTGGAAACACAGATGGTGATTTTTGCGCTTCTCATCTACCCCTATGTTTGATTCATTAGATCATGAAGATGCTGATGAAATCATGGATTTTGTTGATCGTAGATATTGTGATCTATTTACCCTGTATTTGATCATGATGATGATTCTATCGTTGTTGATTTTTTGAAGCCACTTGTTTATGATGATCTATCTATCGAGGAATTCAAAACCCTGCAAACTAGCGAGGCACTTCAGCTCGAGATGATGGTTATGTTAGGTCCTCGTTGTCCTGAGGTTGGTTTCACTTACGATTAGGAAATTGTTGAAAAAACAAAGGCTCCTCATCACTCATATGTATGCATTGAAGATCAATCTCACACACAGATTATGCTTCCTCCACTCGAACTACATGATCCCATCGCTCATGCATTGGAGGAATCTTACATAGCAAGCACACGTGCACGACACAAGTTGTCTTTGTTTCTTTCATTTACTTTCATGTCATAGTCAATAGCATGCGTATGCTTAATTTCTGCACGCAGTGTCGCACAACATCATGGTAATTCCATGGATTGCATGTCATGCACTTGCGCTCACTTATGTTCTATGGATGCATTTGAACTCGGAGTTTGTCTGTCTTCATTGTTATATCTTTCATGTTTGCTGGTTCGCACACCTGTGTTGTTCGTGAACCATAACTTCACCAACATGGGTCGAAAAATGCGTTGATGGCTGCATTGGAAGTATCACTTCACGTGAGCAGACCCATGCACTGTTAGTTTAGGAGTAGGAGTAGTGTTTTCTTTTGGTTTGTTTACTTTCATGCATGTTTTATTCTTACTTTGCATTTTTTTTTTATTTCTTGCTTGTTTTCTTACTCGCTTTACTTATGAATTTACCTCTGATTTTTCTTTGTTTTGTCGTTTGTTAGCTTGTTTATGTCTGTAGGTTAGTTTCACATGAAACCGTGTGCGACTCTTGAAACAAGTTGGGTAAAGTGCAAGAGGACTTGTGTAGTTATCAATACTTGGTTATTTTTCATCCTGCCTCTGTACGAAGAACTTATTTTCTTCAGTCCATGATACACCAATGGAAAATATGTATTGTTTGAAGTGAACCTTGGTGAAAACAAAACGCTTGTGCGCTAACTAGTATCACCTACTCTAGTCAGTTGTTTTGGGTTAATCCTTGTCACCTTAGTCAAGTAAAGTAAGGTGAGGGGGAAAACCTTAACAAGCACGTCATAAGTATATATATATATATATATATATATATATATATATATATATATATAGATATATAGATATATTACTTCTCTAAAGGAACAACCTATTGTACTGTCAATAAGTTGGGATCCCTCTTCTGCCTCTAAAATTAATAAGTTCTATTCACAATTATGAAAATAAAAATGAAAATGGAAAAAAATTCTAAAAAAATGAAAATGAATAAGGCGAAAGAAGAAAAATGCTTCTTGCGCAGAGAGGTGATGCAAGTAACTTCGCTGGGGTACTGACTAGGCTCACTGGCAGTGGAGCAATGCTTGTGTTCTTTCTGTTGGCATTATGATTCTGGTATGGCTCTATGTTACAGGTGTTGTACTTGATGGCAACTCACTCTAGTGGAAATGTTCTGTTCAGGCTCTCAAAATGTTGAAAATTAAGAGGTTCGCAGGTGAATGGTTCAAAAGGTGCGGACCCGCAGGCACGCCGTGCAGGAAATGCGGTCATACCCACAGTTTACTCGTTCAGAAGGTGCGGTCCCCAGTTCACTCACTTCAAGGCAGAGAAGCGCGCTCTCGTGGGGTTTCTTATGTTTGGCCCATGGTATTTGGCCCGTCGTTCATGATCCTATGGTTTTGGCCCGTGGTATAGGATCTAATTTAGCCCCGGTATGGATCCCTTGTTTTGGTTATTTGATGGTTTTGCCCCATGGTGTGAATGAGGGCTTGACTATAAATAGGGAAGGAGATCACTTGGCCAATGTATCTTTGCAAATTGAATATCTTAAGATCTGAAATATTGGGTTATCGGTTTAAAAGCTTGATCTATATAAAAGTGAAGTTGAAAGTGAATCTATAAAGTGTGATCTATTGGGCACAAGATCAGATCTGAGAATCTGACTGTCAATGGCACATAGGAGGACTATTTAATTGGGTTCTAATCAGAGGTACGCAGACCATTCACTGTGAAAGTGCGTGCATACGCAGCAGAGCGGAAGTTCTGGTGCGAAGGAACGCAGGTGATACACAGAGAACATGCGAGGGTACGCAGTGAAACAAAAGTACCAGTGCGGAGGTACGCGGCGTGACAGAGGTTCAGGTGCGGAAGCACAGTAAAGGTACGCGGTGTGATACAGGGTCAGTTGCAGAGGCACAGTAAAAGAAAGCAGCGCTACAGAAGCCATAGGTGCGTAGCTACGCGGCGCGATAGAAGCCGAGGTGCGGGGGCACAATGAAAGTACGCGGCGCGATTGAAGACACAGTGCGTGGGTACGCGGTGAAGCAGAAGGCTCTCTGCGGGGTTACGCAGAGACGAAGAAGGTGAAGTGCGAAGCCTCGCAGTCCAGATAAAGAAAAAACTGCGGACCTGTCTTAAAAACATTTGTGGGTTATATTTTATCTCTTGTTGCAGAGTTCTGGGTTTATATTTCTGGTACTATCTTTCTGTTTACAGCATTCTGTGAAGTTGGGTGATTCTTGGTTGATTGTATAAGGAGTTTGGGCAAGTTGCATGTACTTGATGATCTATGGTCCTTGAAAGAAAAGAAGTAGGGGGTTGTAGCTCCCTTCCAGGAGAGACTGGAAAACAAGAGAGAGTTGTAGCTCTCTGCAAGTTGTAGCCTTCGTACTGGTAAAGGACTGCACCAATACAAAATCATTGTAAAAGAAGTTTCTAATTGAAAGAAGATAGAGACATATTGCAGCAGGTGATTTTCACCGACATTGGGTTTCCACCTTATATCTGGTGTTCTATGGTGTGACTATCTGTTTTTCATGTTCTTGTTCATCATTATGCATAAGTTAATCATCAATATCTGAAGAATAAGTTGAAGTATAAATTTGGATGGTATATTGAAAAGTTTTAATAATACTGATTCACCCCCCCCCCCCCTCTCAGTATTATTTCCAACAATTGGTATCAGAGCAGGTCCTTCAGAGAAGCTTGATCGCTTGAAGGAAGATCATTCATCATGAGCAACTACGAGAGGGAAGCATCAATCAGGCCACCAATTTTTTATGGGACAAACTTCAATTATTGGAAGGTAAGAGTTACTGCCTATCTTCAATCTCTTGGTACAGAAGTTTGGGATATCATAGATACAGGCTACACTTTTCCTTCAGCTACTCCTACAGATCCGGCCAAGAAGAAGAAATATGAAACAAATGCTAAAGCAGTCAATACTCTGCTGGGATGCTTATCTCAAATAGAATTCATGAAGGTTATGCAATATAAATCCGCAAAAGAAATATGGGACAAGATTGTCTTGAGATATGAAGGAGATGAACAGGTAAAGCGTGCTAAACTTCAAACCCTCAGGATTCAGTATGAGAATCTCAAAATGTATAATGATGAAAGTGTGGCAAACTATTTCCTTCGGGTAGACGAGATTGTTAATTGCATGAAAAACTTGGGTGAAGAAATAAAAGAGGCTATTGTGGTTGAAAAAATTCTAAGATCATTGTCCCCCAAGTTTGAATCTAAAGTGTCTGCAATAGAAGAAAA
The DNA here is from genome assembly GCA_031772625.1 of Pinus tabuliformis. NCBI lineage: Eukaryota > Viridiplantae > Streptophyta > Pinopsida > Pinales > Pinaceae > Pinus > Pinus tabuliformis. The sequence goes on from CM062819.1 coordinate 1,247,115,391, forward strand.
GGAAAATCTACGAACTCTTACTATGTCTCAGCTACACGGAATTCTAACTGCTTATGAAATGAGAAAAGGAGGTCCATCAGATAGGAGAGAAGCTGCTTTTAAGGCTTCAGGCAAAGGAGACTACTATGAATCAAGTCACGTGCTAGAAGAAGAAGAAGAATCAAATTTTGTCAGAAATCTTCAATGCGGTACTGGAAGGTTCAGAGGTAAGTTACCTTTTAAATGTTTTGCTTGTGGAAGAGTAGGTCATTATGCTGCCAAATGTCCTCATAAGGATAAGATTGATAAAGGAAAGGAACTTGCTAGATGGAACAAGAAACATAATGCAAATAAGAAAAGCTACTACACTCATGAAGACAGTGATGGTCTATCAAATAGTGATGAAGATGAACGAAGTAATGACTATAAACTTTTAATGGCATTTGAAGATGATGATTACATGGATGCCATAGATGTGGATAGCTTTTATGAAGAGATTTCTAGACTCAAGACATGTATAGAAGAAAAGAATGTGATAATTGATACCCTACAATTTCAAATTGATGAAAAAGAAAAACTTCTTGAAAAGTTAGAATGTGAAATTGTTGGCCTTAGAAAAGAAATTGAGAAAACAAAGGCTATTAATCTTAAGTTTGTCAAAGGATCTGAAACTCTGGATGAGATCATCAATGTACAGCGTTCTCCGCTAAACAAGAAAGGCCTGGGATATAATGGAGAAACATCTCAAGCATCTACCTCAAAGAGTTATCTTGATGCAGCAAGAAGGAATGAACAAAAGCACAATGGAGATCACCAGGTAAAGAAGGGACGAATTACATCGAGAACAAACAAAGACTATCAGGTAAACCAGGGGCAATTCATCTTAAGGGTGAACAAAAGCTACAACCAGCCACAGGTAAAATCTTCTCAATTTGCTTCCAAAATGGATGACAATAGAAATTACAATCATTTGGCTGGTAGACTTGATAATCGCAGAATTTTCTTCAATGGACAATGTTTCTCTTGCCATAACTTTGGTCACAAAGCAGCTCAATGTGTTGCATATAAAACAATCATGACTAGAGAAGCTCAAAAACAAAGAAGTATGACTGGGTTTACAAAAAGGACCTATAACAACTTTGCGGCTCTTGAAAATGAAGTTGAATGTTCTATTTGCAATAACTTTGGTCATGAAGATTCTGAATGCAGGAGCAGGTTTCAGCAGACAAAGGAACAAGCCTCAAGCACCAGAACATGGAGAATAAAGGAACCACAAACAGAAAGATGTGGGATAGCATTTTATGCAGAGGGACAAGAAAATCTATGGTACATCGATAGTGGATGTTCGAAGCATATGACAGGTGATAAATAAAAACTTCAATCATATTCTGCTTTAGAAAAGGGAAAGAAAGTTTCTTTTGGAAATGATACTCCTGCAGCTATAAAAGGAAAAGGCACTGCTCAGTTAAAGGAAAAGGTCAAAGCTAGAAATGTTTTGTATGTTGATGGATTGAAGCATAATCTTCTGAGTGTCAGCCAGATGTGTGATCAAGGAACCGAGGTAATATTTAGATCAAATGGATGTCATGTTTGTGATCTTAATACAGGTGAAACAATGATCAAAGATAGAAGAACTCCAAATAATCTATACATATTTGAAGAAGGACAACAACAATGCTATTTGAGCAAGGATGATGAACACTGGTTATGGCACCGGAGGTTGGGGCATCTAAGCTTTTCACAAATAAGGAAAGCATGCAAATATCAGGCAGTTTGTGGTTTTCCAGATATCAAAATTCCAGACAACACCATATGCAAATCATGTCAGTTTGGAAAGCAAACCAGAACTAACTTTCCAGATAAGGAAGGATTAGCTAGCATGCCTCTTGAGCTAGTCCATACAGATGTATGTGGTCCATTTAGGAAAAGGACACCTCGAGGAGAAGAATACTTGATATTATTCATTGATGATTTCTCCAGGTTTGTTTGGTTAGGACTTATGAAGCACAAAGACAAAGCATTCGAAAAATTCAAATCCTTCAAAGCCTTGGTTGAAAATGAATCAGGTTAAAAAATTAAGTGCCTCAGGTCCGACAGAGGTGGGGAGTTTACCTCAAATGAATTTTTCGATTTCTGCGAAGAACATGGGATAAGAAGAGAATTCTCTACAGCTAGAACTCCTCAGCAAAATGGAGTGGTGGAAAGGATGAACAGAACAGTCCAACAAATGGCTCGTGCTATGCTGGATGAGTCTGGAACTCCCACAACTTTCTGGGGTGAAGTTGCATATGCTGCGGTTGTTATTCTCAACAAAACAAATGTCCGAGTAAACAACACTCAAACTCCTCATGAGCTCTGGTATGGTGAGACTCCTTCGGTAAAGCACTTCAAAAATTTTGGGAGCAAATGCTATATTAAGAATACTGATGAGCAACTTGGCAAACTTGAACCTAGAGCAGATGAAGGCATTCTTCTTGGTTATTCTCCACATAGCAAAGCATATAAGTGCTACAATAAAAGACTTGGAAGAATTGTTGACAACATTGATGTAGTGGTTGATGAAAAGGGATACATTCCTAGGCAAGTAAATCATGAAAATATCGAATAAGATGAAGACTACCCTCAAAGACAGAATGATGAAGAAGAAGAACCTCAAGAAGCACCAGAGGAATAGATAAGGATAGAAGAGAAGACTCCATCCTGGTACGTTCAGAAGAATCATCCAGAATCTCAGATTTTGGGGCAGAAAGAAGCAGGTGTACAAACAAGAAGAACAATTGCATAAGCTACAAGCTATTTGGCATTACTCTCTTCCACTAAACCACAAAATGTGAAAGAGGCATGCAAAGATGAATGTTGGGTCAAAGCAATGGATGAAGAATTTGAGCAGATCGAAAAGAACAACACTTGGGAGTTGGTTCCTAGACCAAAGGATAAGAATGTTATAGGGACAAAATGGGTCTTCAAAAATAAGTTGAATGAAAATGGAGAAGTAATTAGAAACAAGGCCAGACTTGTTTGTAAAGGGTATGCGCAGCAAGAAGGAACAGATTTTGAAGAAACTTTTGCTCCTGTTGCAAGACTTGAGGCCATCCGAATGTTCCTTGCTCTCTCAAGCTTTCAAAATTTCAAAGTATTTCAAATGGACGTGAAATCAGCCTTTCTAAATGGAGACTTAGAAGAAGAAGTATACATTGAGCAGCCATATGGTTTCATTCTTGGAAATGATCCAAATCGTGTATGCAGACTGAAAAAGGCTCTCTATGGTCTCAAACAATCTCCAAGGGCTTGGTACTATCGTTTGGACAAATATCTTCATCAACAAGGTTTTTCAAAAGGATCAGCAGATAGCAATCTTTATATAAAAGTTGAAAATGACAAATTGCTAATACTTGTTGTGTATGTAGATGACATTATCTTTGGCAGCAATGAAGAAGCTATGAGTCAAAGCTTTGCCTTGGTGATGTAGAAATAATTCGAGATGTCCTTGCTTGGAGAACTGACATATTTTCTTGGTTTGCAAATCCAACAAAAAGAAGGAGGGATCTTCTTGTCTCAAACCATCTCAAGCAGATTTTGAAGAAATATGGCATGGAAGATGCAAAACCAGTATGTACACCCATGGTCACAGGATGTAGCCTCAGTGCAAATGATGAATCAGTAGCAGTGCATCAACCAACCTACAGATCTATGATTGGAAGTCTACTTTATTTGACAGGTACCCGACCAGACACCATGCATGCAGTGGGAATAGTTGGAAGATTTCAGGCAAATCCAAAGGAAACTCATCTTCAGGTAGTGAAGAGAATTTTCAAATATCTTCAAGGGACTCAAAATTATGGCTTATGGTATCATAGAGATACAAATCTCACACTTCATGCTTATACAGATGCAGATTGGGCTGGAAGCGTGGATGACAGGAAAAGCACAAGTGGTGGTGCATTCTTTATGGGTTCCAGATTAGTATCTTGGTTCAGCAAGAAACAGAGTTCGATTACCTTATCTACAGCTGAAGCGGAATATGTTGCTGCTGCATCTTGCTGCACTCAACTCCTTTGGATGATGCAGACCTTGCAGGATTTTCAAATCACTTGTACTCCACCTATCTCCATCTTATGTGATAATACAAGTGCAATCAGCATTTCAAAGAACCCAGTCATGCATTCAAAGACCAAGCACATATCGATCAAGTATCATTTTCTCCGAGAACAAGTGCTTGAACAAAATATCAAGTTGGAGTATGTTCCTTCTAAGGAACAGGCTGCTGATATACTCACCAAACCATTGCCTAGGGAGACCTTTGAATACTTCAGGCAAAAGCTGGGGGTTATTGATGCATCATCTTGTTGTTGAATCTCTTCTGATTGTTGGTTGTACGCAAGGTTCATCTGGGGTATATGCGTACATGTGTTGGGTTGCGGATTGGTCGAAGATCACATGGCACAGGTTGAGGGGGAGCATATAACGCATTGTTGGCATTATGGAGGAAGTACAAAAGGAGATCATGGATGCTGGTCTGAATATTGCTGCAATATGTCTCTATCTCTTTCATGGTCATTTATGGTGTTTGGTGGATTATGGTTCTTCTTTGCAGATCTGGTTTATAGTCAGGGGGAGTGTGTTCTTAGGGGGAGCATAACCCTTTGCCCTTGATGTCAAAGGGGGAGAAATGACGTTGAGGATCTTGAGGTTGCCATCAAGTCCAAAGGGGGAGATTGTTGGCATTATGATTCTGGTATGGCTCTATGTTACAGGTGTTGTACTTGATGGCAACTCACTCTAGTGGAAATGTTCTGTTTAGGCTCTCAAAATGTTGAAAATTAAGAGGTTCGCAGGTGAATGGTTCAAAAGGTGCGGACCCGTAGGCACGCTGTGCAGGAAATGCGGTCATACCCGCAGTTTACCCATTCAGAAGGTGCGGTCCCCTAGTTCACTCACTTCAAGGCAGAGAAGCGCGCTCTCGTGGGGTTTCTTATGTTTGGCCCGTGGTATTTGGCCCGTCGTTCATGATCCTATGGTTTTGGCCCGTGGTATAGGATCTAATTTAGCCCCGGTTTGGATCCCTTGTTTTGGTTATTTGATGGTTTTGCTCCATGGTGTGAATGAGGGCTTGACTATAAATAGGGAAGGAGATCACTTGGCCAATGTATCTTTGCAAATTGAATATCTTAAGATCTGAAATATTGGGTTATCGGTTTAAAAGCTTGATCTATATAAAAGTGAAGTTGAAAGTGAATCTATAAAGCGTGATCTATCGGGCACAAGATCAGATCTGAGAATCTGACTGTCAGTGGCACATAGGAGGACTATTTAATTGGGTTCTAATCAGAGGTACGCAGACCATTCACTGTGAAAGTGCGGGCATACGCAGCAGAGCGGAAGTTTCGGTGCGAAGGAACGCAAGTGATACACAGAGAACGTGCGAGGGTACGCAGTGAAACAAAAGTACCAGTGCAGAGGTACGCGGCGTGATAGAGGTTCAGGTGCGAAAGCATATTAAAGGTACGCGGTGTGATACAGAGTCAGTTGCGGAGGCCAAGTAAAAGAACGCGGCGCTATAGAAGCCATAGGTGCGTAGCTATGCGGCGCGATAGAAGCCGAGGTGCGGGGGCACAGTAAAAGTACGTGGCGCGATTGAAGACACAGTGCGTGGGTACGTGGCGAAGCGGAAGGCTCTCTGCGGGGTTATGCAGAGACGCAGAAGGTGAAGTGCGAAGCCTCGCAGTCCAGATAAAGAAAAAACTGCGGACCTGTCTTAAAAACATTTGTTGGTTATATTTTATCTCTTGCTTTAGAGTTCTGGGTTTATATTTCTGGTACTATCTTTCTGTTTACAACATTCTGTGAAGTTGGGTGATTCTTGGTTGATTGTATAAGGAGTTTGGGTAAGTTGCATGTACTTGATGATCTATGGTCCTTGAAAGAAAAGAAGTAGGGGGTTGTAGCTCCCTTCCAGGAGAGACTGGAAAACAAGAGAGAGTTGTAGCTCTCTGCAGGTTGTAGCCTGCATACTGGTAAAGGACTGCACCAGTACAAAATCATTGTAAAAGAAGTTTCTAATTGAAAGAAGATAGAGACATATTGCAGCAGGTGATTTTCACCCACATTGGGTTTCCACCTTATATCTGGTGTTCTATGGTGTGACTATATGTTTTTCATGTTCTTGTTCATCATTATGCATAAGTTAATCATCAATATCTGAAGAATAAGTTGAAGTATAAATTTGGATGGTATATTGAAAAGTTTTAATAATACTGATTCACCCCCCCCCCCTCTCAGTATTATTTCCAACACTTTCATGACTCCACCGGGGTATTTTCCAGGCCTGCTAGCAGTGGAGCAACACTAGAGATGAAACTAAAACTCGAAAGAACATAAAAATTCTACACCAATATACCCCTCATCCCCAATCGAAACAACTATGTTGGCTTGGCTTGGAATGTGTGCGACCAACCAAGAGATTGGCAGATGCTACATCTTACAATCAAGAAAGTGTGGAAACCAAGACAAACAAAGGACTGAACCATACTTCCAGAAGTGTTAGACTTGCTTTTCATGAACAAGGTCCATTCAGAATGCTCGAGTTCTACCAGTGTGTCACCAAGTGTTGTAGCGGCTACAACCACCCTCCAAAATTTTTCCTTAGTTTCGTTTTGGAGCCTCCCTACCAACCATCCCAGCAACATGTCTTTCACTGTCAAGTACATAGGCTTCATTGGTTTTTCAGTGGCTTGCCTGCCTATGCATGTTAGTTTGATTCATTCTTTCATAGGTTTCCATTATGGACTTAAGCTAGTTGTTGGCTGAGCAGCTCCCTCAGAAAATTGCGCAATTATGGAGGGGAATGAGCCTTCCCTCGAGAAACTATGCAAATCTGCTGGGATCAGAAATTGAGCAATGCAGTCAAACATACTTCCTTGAGAAAACTGTGAAATCTAGCCCAACTGCACTCAACCCATAAATTACGCAATTTTGGGTAACAGTCACCTTCTTACCCTAGAAATTTCGCAGTCCCTCTGGGATAGCCAACCCAACTTCTCCTAGAAATTGCGCAAATCCCTCTCCAAGTCTTGCAAGTTGTTGCATGTGCCTTAAGGTTGACCAGTTCCACCCGAGGCCCAAAAAACTTGATTTTCATGCATGAGATACTTTTCCTGAAAAGGAAAAAATCAACATGCAAAAAGCAACCCTAGATTTTAGGGATCTTTTATTAGTAGTGGGGGTTACATGAAAAAATTGTTTTAGAAACTTTCCTCCGAGTGTCGCTTTTTCCTATATTTGTGGCATGCGCATCATGAGCCTCAAAATTATTTATTTGATATTTCATAGATCATTCTTTACATTGATCTTGGAGCTTTGATATTCCACAACATGTTTAGGAGTCTTTGGCACATCCAGCTAAGCTATTTCTGGGTAAGTCCGCTTTACTTGTCTTTTGCAGCATTTATGTCGGTTTTTGTGTTTTGTATTGTGTGAGTGATGTCTGCTTGATTTTTGTGAACATTTTTTGTCATTTGCATGCATGTTATCATGTACAAGCACCATTTCAGTTTTTGTTTGCATCTTACTGCTGTCACATGCATGACACTGTTTTTGTAAAAATGGTCGTCGATTCGGTGACCTGTTTCACACACATGCATGTTTTCCCATTTTCTAAATCTTGCATTCATTGTTTTTTTGCATGATAATTCACTCCCACTTACACTCAATTTAACCATGCATTTAGATATTCATATGTTTTCAGCCGCCCATTGGTGGGTCTGGGAAACCTTGGCCCAAACTCTGCCTTGCCTGGACAACATAGTGCATTTCTGAGAGGGAAGGCTTTGCCTTCCTCATAGAAAATGTGCAAATATGGCTAGACAGTGTCCTCCAGACCTGTTTTGTGAAATTATCAGAGGAAGTATCTATTGGCCCAGAAAATTATGCAATGCAGTCCCTGGGCCTGCATGACTTGGCAACTTAAATTGCGCATTGCGCAATCTTAACAACCAGCAGGTGAGTCTGGATTGTACATTATGCAATTCCAGTAGTCAACCAACCTCTTGAGAGTCTGACTTGCCTTTTTTGAAGTTCCGATAGTAAGTCGCCGGCCTTCCAGTGAAAATTGCACAATCCTTGCCATCAGTCCCCCGGGTATGTTGCATGTCATTCCCCAGGTTTGCATTAGTTTTAACTGACAAATTGATTGCCATGCATGTCACATGTCACCAGGTATAGCAGGTGTTCGTTCGTCTCTCAACAATTCAGGATCAATGGCCTCCAAGAGAGCAGCGTCAAAGGACACGGACGGAAGCTCAAATAGAGATGCAGTTGAGTGAATGTCTATGAGTTTTCCGATTTACAAAGACACCAAGCTGATCATAGATAAAGAAATCAAGCTAAAATGTTAGAGGATCAATGATGCATTCTTAGGCACATTTGGGGAAGATCTTGAAGACCGCAAGGTCTATGTGAACATTCACAAGTCCAATTTGTACTAGATTGCATGCAGGTATCCCACGTTTCCATGCATGGACATGATAAATTGGATTGTCTTGTACATTGATCTCGAGACGATGGTGTTAAGAAGTTTCAGTGGGTCAGAGATTGCTACATTCAGGTCACAAGACTATCAATAGATGTACCACTTGCCGAAGCCAATGATCACCATGAAGACACCTTTTAGCATACCCAACAACAATGCAAACTCCAGGGATATCTTGAAGAACTGGGTGAAGGAGCCAACCAAGTTCAAGATGACACCCAACAAAATTTACAAGACGAAGATACTGCGGAAGGCATATCAGTACTTGGTCATTTTTTCATGCCGCTTGTATGGCCAAGAGAGCATGGAGACCTTCCTACAGAGTTGGGTTATCATGTTGGACAAACTTGCTAGTGAACGCAAAGCATGCAACTGGTCTGACATGTTGGCTCACAGGCTAAAGGAATAGGTAACAGGAGCTCGACAACCGCCCAAAGGTTAGCAAGAAGAGATCTACATGTCTGCATACATCTTGGATGCAATCTGTGTCCATTAGGAATTCCCGAGCTTGAAGTGGGCATGGACATCAACATAAACCTCTGTAAACACGTATTTAAGGCTATATTCTGAATGCAACTTCTGCGAAGTCCTTAAAATAAGGTATTCTATCTAGTCCTCATCAAGGGAAGAGAGAAACCACTCTGGTAAAGCTTGTGTATGGAGGAGGTTATCTCGCATATAGGAACCACTCACTCTACATGCCAGAACTAGACCTAGTAACCCTGGCTGAAATTTTATACCTTAGGCTTTAGGAGGGAACAACTATAGACCCAGGATTGGTTGGAATGAAACAAACACACCCTTACCCTTTTGACTGGCACCCTAGGACGATGCGAGGATGGATGGAGAAGGAAGAACCTGAAAGGCTCTCATTTAGCGACTTGCCTAATGACAAATGACATTGACTAACCCAGTGGAAGATTATGTCAACGACCCATGGAAACAACGGGTTTCATATGGAAAAATACCCAATTAGTGAACAGGCCGATCGAGCAGAATAGAACCTCTTTCTTATGGTATTTAGGAAGAACTCTTATTACGTATATAATATGACAGATTGACCTTGCCCCTCCTATTTCTTCTCTGGCGGCTTCGCACCTTCTTTTTTGCACGACCCAACCGAGCCAGGAGAATCATTTCTTTATGAATCTACGTCTACTTCATGACTTTTTATGGATGGTCAATTCGCCGAATACTTTGAGTAGCAACTTCCTCTCCTTATCAGTCAAGCTTGCTTGCACATCCTTTCCTGGTGGTCAAGCCTGCTTACACATCCTTCTGTTATTTACTTTATTTACTACCAAAAGACTAGGAAAGGGAGGATTTCATGCCAAGCCCATTACTTTCTCTTAGAAGAAAGAAGCACCAAATTGGGGTGGGATTTTCTCCCTTACCTTAGACCTAGAAACGTCACTCTGCCATATGCCTTCTTCCTAATTGAGGGAGGAGGAGGTCATGCCCAACCTCTTCTTAAGCTAGGATGGAATAGCTGTATGGAACATACCTTTGCCTTTACTCTTTCACCCACCTACCTGAGCTTGTAGATCTTGAGCCCTAGAAAACGAATGCATGGCATGTTGTTAGTCAGTTGCTAGAACTTACCTTAGAAACTGCTGATGGGATTGGGATGCTCAACCTCCTAGAAGAGAAGCCAGAAATACTCAACTAGTAGCCAGGGGCATTACACACTACCTTGGTTTCTATTTACTTGCACGAACTTGTAGAGGGAGGAGATCTGTAGCCCTATCCCTGGAATCATGTAGTGAGTTAGGAGGGTATCCCTTAGAAGCCAAGGATGCCATGGGTAGTGTTATCACTCAGGTTGTTCCCAAAAGTTGTAAGAAAGGGAATACGGCCGAGGTAACCACAAACCAATCTTTTAGATATAGATTCTAGCCAATCTACATCGAGAGAGGTCTCTCTCTTTATGACTTAGATTTGTTTTGAAATGTGTTAGGCTAGTTATGAAGTTCAAGGGTTTTGTTTTGGGTTTGGATGGTGAGATTCAATAGAACAATGAGGCAAACTGAATAGATCAGTCCATTGGGCATGACGGAGTCAAAGAAGGATGGCCTTTTGGATTTGGTTTCTTAACAAAGGGTGACATCATAGAGCAAGGTAGTCAAACATGGAACAAATTAAGGCTGAAATCAGATGGAATGGACTCAAATGGGTGAAGGGTAGTTAAGAATCCTTCAACATATTGAAAGAAGGAAAATGGATGATTACTTTTAAGGAGCATTAAGACTTCCTTAGCAAATACACAATATGTAAGAATCAGGAAACATGAGCAATTAAGAATTCACTGTTATACAAATTCTAAAGAAAACACAGAGAATAATAAAGACTGAAAACATAGTGTAGTTTAAGCAAATTCTGAATTAATCCTTTTCTTTCCCATTCAGATTATGAAACACAGATGATATAGAAAACAAGAAAACTGTAAAACATGGGATATAGGGGACTTATTGATCTGGAGATTGATTCAAGAATTTTGTGACAAGTCCTCTGCTTCAATTCCTCATCCAGTGAGCCTGACAATAGTTGATTCCAACAGTTCTCTATTCCAAAAAACTCAATATTATAGCAAAATCTAAGAATGCCAACCAACCCCAAGTACTTTGTTTGGGGGGGTATTTATACAAAATATCTGATGGAGATAATATCTAGTGATGACTAATCCATTTTTTACAAAAGATAGAGACAAACAGTCTCAAAAACAGGGAAAAGATAAACAGTTGTTGTGCTGGCTGCTCCATCTTTGTCGGATGTGTTGGAGGTAGGTTCTGCGAGTCGGTTTACAGCTGTCTTCCACTGATACTCTGTGCTGGATGCTCCATCTTTATCAGACATTCTTTGACCCTCATCAAATACATCTTGACCCGCTTGACCCTCATTTATCTCGGTTTATCTTATCATGGAAAAATAGGCCGAAATCTACGTTTTACCCAAGAGAAATTTACAAAATTTCTAACATATCTTGCCACCATTTTTGCTCTGGAAATTTATGCCTCTGAAGTTTTCTAAGAGTTTCATGAGTCTCTACATATCTGAAGAAATTAGGCTGAATAGCGAATAGATGCTTCACCTCGTGCTCGATGTAGAATAAATTCTCTAAGCTGTCATAGAGAACTCGACCAGATGGAAGGGCTTTCACTCCCAATGCACTTGATGATACGCTAGCTTGATTGCTAACATACTTATTTAATTTTTCAACATAATCAATGTGTTTCATTAACTTTTCATTGATGGCCAAAGCGCTTGGTAGCCCTCTACTCAGCAAAACTGTGAACTTCTCCATAAAGGCATTAATTTCTACTTGCATATCTTGGCACCTTCTCTCTAGGTTTTGCATTAAAGTTCTCTTAATTAGAACTCTTTTGATTTCTAGAATGGTATTTGTCCTGTCTGGAATGCCAAGTTTCTCCAGCTGTTCTGCATTGTGGGTGTTCAAAAAATGTATAAGCTGATTAGCTTTCTCTGGCATTTTTCCCAACTATACTCTTGTCTGCTGAATTACCTCATGGGCTATGTTTATTAAGCCAATCTGCTCATAGATCACTTGGATAGATGGCCATATTTCATTTATATACTGGGTGATATTTGCCCAAAGGATTTTTCTGATCTCTGCCAAGGGCTTATCAAAGGTGAGCTCTTGCTCTAATGTTTTGATTTTACTTTCTAAGGCTTTAATCTCCTTGGTTTTTTCCACAACATTGATTTTGGAAATATCATAATTTCTCTCTGCCTTAGCCAATTGGTATTTTGCCAGTTTCAACTCTGACACTTGTAGCTTTAATTCTTCCATGGACTTTATCAATTCTTCTATGCTCATATTAGCACTGTTGCCTAGTGCTGCTCCTACTAATGATGTACCTGTGATTACCTCTGTTGTGACTGCTGGGACATTTGGGGCCAATGCTGATCCAATTGTCGAGGGGACTGCAGTTGTGACTATAGGAATCACCTCAGGTGGCTGGGAGATCGACTCTCCCTACTTCTCTTTTAGTGCTTTTTCTAGTGCCTGATCTGTATCAGTTAATCTTTCATTGAGTTTCATGAGCAGGTCCATCATGTCTTCTTCTTCTTTCTGCTCTACAATTTCTGTAGTCTGAGGGTGCCTTGAAGTAGGTAGCTTCAGTTGTTTCTTCAGGGCAGTAATGTCCTCTTATTTCTTCTTGATTAGTGCCCTTATGTCTTTAGCATCTTTGGGGTCATGTCCCAGTTCCATGATGATCTCTTCCAATGATTTGATTCTGTTATCCTTGGCCAGAGAAGAGGCTTTTTCCAAATGTAGTTGAGCTGCTATATTGTCCAGGGAGTTTTGCAACTGGTGGGCCAACATTGCTTTGTCAGCCAGTGTAGAATAAACCATTTCTCCAGTCTGCTTGTGAAGTTAAATTTGATCCATTGGGTGAATGTCTTTGGCTAGGACCTCCAAGTTTGTTCTGATGTAATCTGCTGCTAACTAGGGTTGTTGTACCTTTGGCTTAAAATAACTCATTAATATTTTTCCTTCTTTAATGTCATAGGCAGACATTAATCTTTGTTGGTTTGAGGGGGCCATCTTCAAATATTGATTGTACATTTGAATCCTCACGGGATCATTTTAAGCCTTAATTTCTGTGAAAGTCCGTTTAATGTCAGAGGCTTGTTTGCTTTGTGGCCTGGTAGATGATACTTCAACACTGTGTTGTCTTTCTAGCTCCTGCCTATGTGAGCGAGTTGATGTTTCTACCACTATGGAAGTCTTTTGGCTGACTACCATTTTTGTCCTCTGGCCATCTGTGGTTTCTTCAATAATTTCATCTTCTGATGGAGGATTCAATCTTTGCCTCTTTGCACCTGGTTGTTCTGCAAGTGCACCTATGGGGGGAGTGGCTTGTCTATCTCTCTTCCTGTTTCTTTCCTCATTTAGAGGAGTTTGCAATGATGGAATTCCCATTGCTTTAGCTTGGGCTGGAGGAATTTGTTCTTACTGATCTATCATTGCAGGCTGCTCTGTGTTTGCCACTTCTTTGCCTTTTGAAATTCCTGTAACTAGTGTACTGATTTCATGTACAGGCTACTGAGAAGTTCCAGCAGCGAATGTACCAACTCCTAATTGTTGAGGTAGCTTGAAAGATACTTGTCCAAAAGAGTCCAGGTCAAGGGTTTTTTCAAGATCTTTCATGGCATTTTCCATATTTTCTTGCTCACTAACTTATTCTATTAAAGTCCCTTCTACCCATTCATCCTGATTTGCAAACTGTTCAATTTCTGGGATATTATGATGTATGTAAACTGACAGGCTGTTTCTTACCCTTCTGTCACTTATGAAACTATATGGGTCATATGGCACCCACCAAAAACTCTTCTTCAACCTAAGGTGTTCTTCTAATATCTTCTCAGCATCTTTCCATGCATCCCTAGAATTGATGACATAAGGGCCTAACTGGTTTTTGATTCTCAACTAAGCCTTCTTCTTTGCATTACAAAAATGGGTTAAGTCTGCATTAATGATTTTCCTGAAATATTCTTATGAAAATAACCTCATGGGCACATATCTAGGCAACTTGAAAGGGAAAAGTTCACATCCATACATTCTGATTTCTGTGTGATTCTGGTACAGGTACTAGTCACCTATCCTGTACTATTTAGAAAGTTACAAAATCTTCTTCATGTCACCAGTGATCCTAGGAGGAGGAGCTCCTATCAATAGAGTGGAGGCTGGGTGTACAAATAAGTCAATGAATTCACTATAGGTATAAGGGGAGTCACAGGTATTATGGAAAACTGAGCTCCAAAAGATCACAGACCTCCGATTTCCTTTTGAGTCCAATTTCCTGATGGGAAACGAAAAGCTGTCTGGCTCATAATATAACAACAGATGGTATATAAAAGATATATATTTGAAGAATTCTTCTCTATCCAAAATTATAAATTGATCATGGATTTTGTTGGCAATAAAAGTGGCATAGTCATACTTGACAGCAGGGGGTTGTCCTGGAGTAAATATTGATAATAGAACCATGGTGATATCATCCACATATTCGCTGGACCTAAATCCCAAAATCAAGGATATCATGTCAACAATAAGTCTACCAGTTTCAGTGAAAAAGGCTTGCAGATAAGGAGGAGGACCTTTAGGTTGGTGCGTTGGTATCATGAACATCTGAGCAATGCGGGTTATCTCTGACTTGGGTAATTGAGATGCTTGTTCAAGTAAAAATCCCATGGAAAGACGAGCAAGGGGCTCAGTGGAATGGAAATGTATCATCTCATTGATGGATTCAGTAGTTATGGAAAAAAGGACAGTTTGGGAAGGAGACATAACTGCTCTATGGACAAGGTCATAGTTGGCACAACATTGCTGAATGATGTTTGGGAAAACATGGACTGAGGGAAAGAAGTACATGGGAAGGTTTGATTCCCACAGTCCAAAAATATCAGAGTTGCTTAGATAACTATCCCTAATTTGGTCGAAGGTCTGAAGATGATTCTTGTCACCCGATAAATCTTTTATTTGGAAATATCTGTCGGACAAGGGTAGATAATTTAAGTCTTTATGAGGTGCGTTTATGGGCATGAAATTCAGGGCTATGGGGGCTTCCATGTTTGGTTCTTCTGTATTCAACCTGGAATTCGGGCTTTTGTGGAAACAATGGACTAAACAGAGGGCTTGGGGATCTTCTTATGGTAGCTTCAGAATGATTTTAACTTGAATTCGGCTCTTTAAGGTAAAATTTTTAGTGGAAAAACTGAAATTACAGGTTTGCGAAGTGAATTGGGTAAATACCTATGTTTAAGAGGCAAACCGTGTAATTCGAAGGTTGAACGACGAACTTCAGAGCATGACGCTGGAATTTCTTGGCCAGGTGGTGGACTGGACGTATCTTCCATGGAGCACAGTTTGCAAGGAAAAATGGCGAAAATGATATTTTCTCGTCGTTTTAATGAAATTGGCTTGGCAATCTTTTTTTTGGCATTTATTGAGCGGCATGCCGTCAGAGTGATGTGACATTTTGTCATTAGCGGAGGGTGGTAAGTGGTTTAACCCGCACCGCTTTTAGGGTCGGGCGGTTTTGGACGGGGGAAAGCGATCAATATAGGAGCACGACGTGTGTCCATGGTACGAGAGTAATACCACCGTTTCCCTGGGATTTAAACGACGACAGATCAGGGGGTCGCAAAATAATTTTGGACCATTAGATGGTGGAGCAGAGATCGGATGGTGGGTGCTGCACGAAGATGGCAGAAGTTAATGCACGGGCCCGCAACAAAATAAACCAAGGTTTTAATGGTATTAGGCAGTTGGATTGGTTCGGGGATAGCTTTATTAATTAACGAGGGGTTAATTAATCCCTTTTGAAATCTGACTATGGTCGTATTCGACTGGGATGGGAAATATTAATATCTGGGGATTATTAATGTATTTATATAATATGGGGAAGGGAAATAATGTATGGGATTTATATAATAGTGTTAAGAGTTAATATGAAAGAATAAATGAAAGTGACAACGCTAAGTCATAGTGTTAAAAACTTAGGCTAAAGGGAAAAAGGGGTTTATACAAGGAATATGGCGAATTCTCCTAAGTAAAAACAGTGTTTTACTTTAGGCAATGCTTATGAAATGAGATGAGTGGTTTAGAGGATATTAAGAAGATCCTAATATCTCTGGGGAATTTTAGTAAATGATTAGGGAAAATAAGAAGGGAAGTTAGTCATGCCTTGCTTGATCTGCATCCATTGCACTTGTGATAAAAGTAAAAGCTAACACATTGAGAGACAAAATCTATCACAAGTATCCTTCTGCAACACCAATCTACCTACCCAGACTGCTTTAATCCTAACAATTTTTTTCTTTCTTGGGTGCACTTGGACTGGCAAACCCTTTTCAACTTATCTTTTCCTTTCAGTGTAAGCCTACCTAAGCCTACACTTATTTCTTCCAAGGGCTCAAATTAAAGAGTTGAGATCCTTTGCTTCTCTACCTATCTACATATCTATCAATTTTAAACAGTTTGGTCAGATTTTATTCTCTATCTCTAAAACAGGAAATTAAAACATGAACTAGCCAAGATTAAGCTGTTTGGCCATTCATCAATTGTGGCATAAAGTTCAACAAGATACACATAATGATTTATTTATATAAAATGAAAAAGTAGTGGCTTTTTGGACTTGCACACTTTCCTGGTCTATTTTTTTGGGGTTCATTTCTCTCACTTTTTTTACCATTTTATTCTTTTTACCCTTTGATTTTTCTTTTAGGGCATACCCTCTTTACAATTTTTTCAAAATTTTTTGATTCTTTTACAATATGGAAAACCTTTGTAACCATAAAAGGTATGAACATATTACAGAGCTCATCAATGTCAATCATGAAATATGATACCTATTGATATAGGAGCATAACGGTGGCTCCACTTGGGGATGGCTTTCCCTGGTGGAAAGTCAAGAACAGTAGGTCAGATGGCCTTCTCCATAACTTTGATTGTGCTCTGAAATCTCCTTCTGCTGGTTGTTTTATTTTATATATGACAGTTACACTTATGAGGCTCAAGGCCTTCTCTTCGGGCTTCACCTTCTTCAAGAGGTTGGATCAAAGTAGTGTTTCAGCATCTGACCATTAACTGGCCCTTCTTCTATCTATGTACCATCCAGGTTCTTCAAAAAGTAAGTATTGTTCCCTTGTAAGGCTTGGATAATAAAAGGTCCCTTCCATAGGAAGTCAAAGTTCCCATGTTTTCCTTTGTCTTCTCTCCTCGAATCCCATTTTAAAACTTTGTCCCCAAGGAAGAAATATTCTTCCTTGGTCCTCTTGTCAAATATTTTCTTGAGTTTTTCTTGTAGCACTTGGGATCTTTGGTATACCTCCTCTGGTCTGCTGTAAATGGATGGTCTAATTTATTCTTCTTTGAATGTCATTGGGTTCCACCTGAGCTTCTTGCAGTAATGTCATTACAGGGACTCCTAAAGATGAAGGAAATACAACCTCCATGCCATAAACCAATTCATAAGGGCTAGTTCCAATAGATCTATTTGTAGTTAGTCTATCTACCCATAGTGCATTTGTAAGTTTCTTGTGCCAGTTTTTCTTGTTCTCTTCCAACAATTTCTTAATAATATTAATTAGGCTTTTATTGGAGGACTCAACTAGACCATTACCTTGAGGGTAATAGGCTGTGGAATGGCCTAAAGTGATGTGGTATTTGTGACAGAAACTTATCATTTTCTTGGATTTGAAGGCAGCAACATTGTTAGTTATGATCTTTTCAGGGCAGCCAAATCGAGACAATATGTTGGTTTCTAAGAATCCTATAATCACTGTATCATTGGCTTGTCTGGAAGGAATAGCTTCTATCCATTTGGTGAAATAATCTATGGTAGTGAGGATCCATTTATGTTGGCCAGAGGAGGGAGGATGGATTTCCCCAATGAATGGAAATTGGTCTAAGGGGTAGAGGTAAAAGCTTCCTCTTGCCTTCAAACCTCTGACATTTATGGCAAGCAGTGACAAATTTCTTTACATCGGCGAACAAGGTGAGCCAATAAAATCCAGCCCTTAGGATTTTGTTAGCAGTTGACTTCCAGTAAAGATGTCCACCACAATCCCCTGCATGAAATTCTTTGAGAACTTTGTCAGCTTCATATTTTATTAAACAATTCAATAGAGTACCTTCATGATTTTTCCAAAAAAGAGCATTATCTCAAATACAAAATTTTGAAGCTTTCATCTTTAAAAACCTTTTCTTTGTTCTGGATAATCCTGGAGGAGCCTGCAGGTTTAATAATACATGAGTTATATTAGCATACCAAGGTGATTCTAAGAAGGCCTGGCTGATTTGTGGAGTCACCATCTCCTGTTCATTACCCAGTTCATTGATATCTAGGGCTTGAAAGTTTGTTTCAATCATGAGTTTAGCCAATCCCTGTTCTTTTATAAGCTTTGTAGGTTTTATTTCAATATCACACTCTAATATATTAGCTATCCATTTACCTCGTTTGCCTTCAATTCCATCGTGAGTCAGGATGTTTTTGACAACAACACTTGGTACAAAAGCTATTACGTGGGAGTATAATATATAGACTCTGAAGTCTTTAAAAGATTTCACGAGTGCAAAAGCCTGTTTTTCCATGATTGGGTATTTTAGTGGTGCATCTATAAGTGTTTTACTAAAAAAGGCTATGGGTTTTTCACATCCTTGATCATCCTTTTGTAGTAAAACAGCAACAATGATGTGTTCTGATGCAAATGAAAATATTATGAAGTCTCTATCAAACCTTGGACTTGTAAGGACTGGTGTTTTGGTTAAAGCCATTTTAATTTCTTCAAATGCTTGTTTGGCTTCTAATGTCCATTTAACCTTGGAATCTTTTTTTAACATATTGTTCAACAATCTAATTAATTCGGCCAAATTAGGTATGAATCTTCTTAAAAAGTTAATCTTTCCTAGGAAAGCTTGAAGTTCTTTGATATTTCTGGGGTGGGGTATTTGTAGAATGGCTTCTATTCTATCAGGATCAATTCTGATGCCATCTTTGGAGATTATATGGCCTAACAGTTTGCCTTCCTCTAGACCAAACAACGACTTCTTAGGATTTAATGAAATACCATACTTTCTGCATTTTAAAAACACTTGTCTTAAATGATCTAAATGTTGCTGATCTGATTTAGAAAACACAGTAAGATCATCTAGATATATGACTAGAAAATCGTGAATTTCTTTTACAAAAGCTATGTCCATTGCTCGTTGGAAGGTTGCCCCTGCATTCTTAAGTCCAAATGGCATTTTAACATATTTGAAAGCTCCCCATGGTGTTGTAAAAGCAGTATTTTCCTGGTCGTCAGGATGGACTAGAATCTAGTTAAAGCCTGAGAACCCATTCAAAAGTGAAATCCTAGAGGCACCTACTACCCTTTGTAAAATGTGATCCATCTTAGGTAACGGGTAGTGGTCTTTCAAAGAAACCTTATTTACGTTCCTTAAATCGACACAAAATTTGATTTCTCCTGTTCTCTTCCTAGTGGGTACTAAATTAGACACCCACTCTGAAAACTTGATAGGAGCAATTATCCCTGCTTCATACATTCGTTTGATTTCTTTTTCAATTAAGGGAAGTAGTACAGGGTTAATTCTTCTGAGCTTTGGCTTGAATGGTTTTTGATTTTCCTTGAGGGGTATTCTATGTTGAATTACAAAGGTGTCATAAGATTTCAGATCTTCATAGCTCCAGGCAAAAACATCATGGAATTATTTGATTAGTTCAACATATTTAAGTTTTTGATCAGGGGGCAAAGTTTTGGATAATTTTATCATTTTTGGATTTTCTTCAGTTCCTATGTTACAGTCTTCAATGTCTGCGTTTGGAGGTTGCATCTTGGGTTTCTTTGGGATGTCATTAGAGTCAAATAAATCTTCCAAAGGAGTTAATCCTTTGGGAAAATTATTGTCTTTCAAATTAATAACTTCAGATTCTCATTCAATAATCTTGTCAATGTCTATTTCTTTAAGATCTTGCATTTCTTTATTGGTAAATTGTGTTGGGTGAAGCATTTGGGTTGCACTTTCTGCTGAAATGTCTGTTTCAAGTTTATCTATTTGATTGAACTCACTAACAGTGTCCATGTCTATATTAGTGTTAGAGAATTCTTCCTCTAAGGTTAAGAAATTGTTAATCTGAATATCATTGTCAAACACTTTCTAATTCTTTACATTGTCAGGTATGGTTGGCCTATGTCTGATCTTAGCTGTGAACTGATGATTGGGCTCAAATGGTAATTTACAAGTGCTGGCAAATGTTGCTAGGCTGTGAGCATGCAAATTATGTTTTCTTGGAATTTTGGCAAGATGTGTTTCAAGAAATGTATTGACGATCTCAATCACTGTTCCTCTGTAAGATCTTAGTCTGGGATCAATTGTGAGGAAATTTCCTTTTACCTGTTGAATGACTAAATCAGAATCTCCTGAAATTGATACCCTGGTTGCCCCTAAACTTTTGATCAATTTGAGTCCTAGCAACAGGGTTTCATATTTAGCCATATTATTGGTGCATCTAAAGTTTAACCTGTAAGCATGACCTTTAGCATGACCATTTTCTAGATTGTGCACCCAAATTCCAACTCTTGCTCCTAATTTATTAACTGAACCATCAAATTCTAAGTACCAGAGAATTTCATGTTCATAATTGGTATCAGGAGTCTCATTAATCTGCTTAATAGGAAGATCTGGTTCTTTAGTTCCATCTGGTTTCTCTTGAGTGTCTGATATATTATTTTTTTTTTCAGAAATTTCTTGAATTTGAACACTAGATTTTTCGTTTGAAATTTCTTCTTGTTCAACTACCCAAACTTTTACCTCAGTTGGGGAATCAATTTCAGCATTGTAGAGAATGAAGGAGTCCATGTCAGAGTGCATGGAGTAGATGGGGAAATTCTGGGGTTTTTCGTGGCTACTCACCACATATTTCATTAAAGTTTCTTGGTACAATTTCTTTGGTTGACCAAACGCTGAAATAGTAGCATAGGACATGTCCAACTATAAAGATCCTTGAAGCTTTGCACCTCAAGATCTAGACAATAACATGCCATATTTTGGTGGAATATCAACTACCACTATGTCCATTAAAACGGTTTTGGCAGGGTATTGAACTAGGGATACACATAAATCTTTGATCAATCCTAAACATCTGACCTGGCTTGAATCAAAAGAGAATAGGTCTTTGTATGGCCTGGTAATATCTAGGTCCAACTTCTCCATTAAAGACTTAGGCATTAAGTTATGAGAAGCACCAGAATCAAACATGGCATTATGAAGTATTTTATCATGTATGTTCAGACTCACATAGAAAGGAGGAACACCTCCATTTATTGATTTTCCGTTTACATCAGGGCCAAAAATTAATTCAGGCTGGTCATCAAAAACATTTACTGAATCTTTGTTCCTAGAAATTTGGAGTGATCTACTAGTTTGACCTCTGTAAAAATCATGTTTAGCCAATTCTGACAATGGAATAGATATCTTTAATTTGCCTATTTCAGTCTCAAGATTGAAAGGTTTTTCAGTTTGAGTTTTTGTATTCTGGACAGTGGGATTCTCTTTTTCTGCTGTATTTTCTGTGTTTTTCTCCTTTTCAAGAGTGGTGTTATGGGCTAAAGTTTCTTGCAAGTCAATTTCTGGAGGTTCTTCCACATTTCCTTTGGGAGGAACGGAAGTGGAAGGTTGTTTGCTAGGTCATTGATTATCTGATATATCTTCAACTATAGGATTATTTGGGTTAGGACCTGTTCTAGGAAGGGCTTGTACAGGGGGGTTATTGATCTTTTCTTTGTTAGGTTGCTTAATATCTTTCTGTTTATTGGTTTCAGGGAAATCTATTCTTCTGCTCCTCAAATTGTATTTCTTGTGGACTTCATAAATGGTTGTATCATATCCCTCCCTGAAATCAAATGATTCCCCTGACTAAGTTTGGAATTGCTCAAGAGTATGAGCTTCTTGATCCTCTTGGGTCAAGAAAACTTGTTGTTCATTATTGAGGCCCATTAGGTTAATTTGAGTGTCTTCTGTTGTTTCATTAGGAGTTGAAGCTTCAGCATAATTTTCCTTGAATGGGGGCCTAATGTTTTGGTCAAGCCCAGTCTTTCCAGTATTAGGGTTCTGGTTCTTCCTGAAGTTTGGATTTCTTCCAGTATTGATTGGTTGACCATCCTAAGGGGATTTCCTCTCAATTGTTTCTACTCTATCTCCAAGTCTATCCATTCCTTTAATAATAGCATCTAATTTCTGTTCAAAGGCAGAAGGTTCTTCTTTGAAAGGTATCCGCCTTTCAACTCTGGCTCGAGCTCGTTTAGAAATCAGGTTGGCCTCAACGTTGACAGCTATACTCTACATCTCTTCTAAGTCTCGAGGAGCTCTTTCCCTAAGTTGGTATGCCATATCAGAATCAAATGCATCAGGGAATTTGATCAAGGCCAAGTCTGGAGGAGGTCTGAGATTTTGAGGAATAACATTGTAGACATTATTGAATCTAGTACAGTAATCTTGGACAGTTTCTTGGGTATCTCTCTTTAAGCCTTCATATTCTAATAAAATGTGGAGAGGATCTTTCTTCTTTTCCCATCTGTTCAAGAAGGTCTGATAAAGATCTTGTGGGTCATTTATAATGTTTGCAGGGAGGGCTCTAGACCATGTTCTAACATCTCCGATCAAACTTTGAACAAATACTTTCATTCTAACATCATCAACATCAACTTCATATATTTCAAAGTAATTTGTCATTTTTTTAGTATGTTGTTGAGCTGTGTATGTGCCTGTGCCATCAAAAGGAGTGATTTTACTTTGATAGTCTTGGGGCATAGACCCTAGATTGGCAGGTAAGTTCAGAGGAGAATACCTATTTGCCATGGTAGCAGGAATATATGTGAAAACTGGTGCAGTAGGGACAACAATGGGAATATGGATCGTAGATGGAGGAGTGGAAGGGGTAGCTTGAGGTTGGGAGGTGTGAGGTGCTGATGGTGAACTTGGATAAGCGGAAGTAATCACAGAAAAATTTGGTACTTTTTGAGAGGTAAGCTCAGATGGGATGGAGTTCTGCAGATATCTATCAAGATGTGAGGTAACAACTTCAAGCTGCAAATTTTCAATGAATATTGGATCTTGAACTGTGTGGGTTAACCCAGATTTTGAGAAGGTCACAAATGAAGAGCTTTCAAAATAGCTAGCAAAAGGTTTGTCCTCACGGTGGACCCACTTCACAAGACAGGATTTGGATCTGAATAGAGGCCGAGAAATAGTAAAATTTTCTTGGCTCTCTTGTCTTCTAAAAATCCTAGGAATTAGGTTAGGATTTTCAAACACAGGTGGTGGGTTTGGATCCAGATTTGATCTGGTGTAACGAATCCTTTCTGAAGCCGGGCTTCTAGTTGTATTATTGGTTTTTTTGTAAATGGGTTTTAACCCTACAACTTTAATAGTTTCTTTAAGAGACTTTGGATATGGGAATTGTGAATTTTCTTAAAGACTTATAAGAGAGGAGCTGATCAAGTATTTGAAACCAACTGTCCAATCTATAAGCTAGACTGGAGATGAACTGAAGTAGAATTCATTTACTTCTGTCATTGCAAAGAAAAATCATTTCAAAGGCTACCTGGCTAACTTCAGGCTTTTTCTATAACTTATAAAGTAGATAGAAGTAACAAACAAATTATTCAGGTCCCCAGTGGAGTCGCCAATAATTTTATCACTCAAGTTGTTCCCAAAAGTTGTAAGAACGGGAATACAGCCGAGGTAACCACAGACCAATATTTTAGATACAGATTCTAGCCAATCTGCATCCAGAGAGGGCTCTCTCTTTATGATTTAGCTTTGTTTTGAAATGTGTTAGGCTAGTTATGAAGTTCAAGGGTTTTGTTTTGGGTTTGGATGGTGAGATTCAATAGAACAATGAGGCAAACTGAATAGTTCAATCCATTGGGCATGATGGAGTCAAAGAAGGATGGCTTTCTGGATTTAGCTTCTTAACAGAGGGTGACATCACAGAGCAAGGTAGTCAAACATGAAACAAATTAAGGCTGAAATCAGATGGAATAGACTCAAGTGGGTAGGGCAGTTAAGAATCCTTCAACATATTGAAAGAGGGAAAATGGATGATTATTGTTAAGGAGCAATTAAGAATTCCTTAGCAAATACTCAATATGTAAGAATCAGGAAACATGAGCAATTAAGAATTCACTGTTATACAAATTCTGAAGAAAACACAGAGAATAATAAAGACAGAAAACAGAGTGCAATTTAAGAAAATTCTGAATTAATCCTTTTCTTTACCATTCAGATGATGAAACACAGATGATATAGCAAACAAGAAAACTGTAAAACATGGGATATATGGGACTTATTGATCCGGAGTTTGTTTCAATAATTTTATGACAAGTCCTCTGCTTCAATTCCTCATCCAATGAGCCTGACAACAATTGATTCCAACAGCTCTCTATTCCAAAAAAACTCAATATTACAGCAAAATCTAGGAATGCCCACCAACCCCAAGTACTTCGTTTGGGGGGGTATTTATACAAAATATCTTACAAAATATCTGATGGAGATAATATCTAGTGATGACTAATCCATTTTTTACAAAAGATAGAGACAAACAGTCTCGAAAACAGGGAAAAGATAAACTGTTGTTGTGCTGGCTGCTCCATCTTTGTCGGATGTGTTGGAGGTAGGTTCTGCGAGTCGGTTTACAGTTGTCTTCCACTGATACTCTGTGTTGGATGCTTCGTCTTTATCAGACATTCTTTGACCCTCATCAAATACATCTTGACCCGCTTGACCCTCATTTATCTCTGTTTATCTTATCATGGAAAAATAGGCCGAAATCTACGTTTTACCCAAGAGAAATTTACAAAATTTCTAACATATCTTGCCACCATTTTTGCTCTGGAAATTTATGCCTCTGAAGTTTTCTAAGAGTTTCATGAGTCTCTACATATCTGAAGAAATTAGGCTGAATAGCGAATAGATGCTTCACCTCGTGCTCGATGTAGAATAAATTCTCTAAGCTGTCATAGAGAACTCGACCAGATGGAAGGGCTTTCACTCCCAATGCACTTGATGATACGCTAGCTTGATTGCTAACATACTTATTTAATTTTTCAACATAATCAATGTGTTTCATTAACTTTTCATTGATGGCCAAAGCGCTTGGTAGCCCTCTACTCAGCAAAACTGTGAACTTCTCCATAAAGGCATTAATTTCTACTTGCATATCTTGGCACCTTCTCTCTAAGTTTTGCATTAAAGTTCTCTTAATTAGAACTCTTTTGATTTCTAGAATGGTATTTGTCCTGTCTAGAATGCCAAGTTTCTCCAGCTGTTCTGCATTGTGGGTGTTCAAAAAATGTATAAGCCGATTAGCTTTCTCTGGCATTTTTCCCAACTATACTCTTGTCTGTTGAATTACCTCATGGGCTATGTTTATTAAGCCAATCTGCTCATAGATCACTTGGATAGATGGCCATATTTCATTTATACACTGGGTGATATTTTCCCAAAGGATTTTTCTGATCTCTGCCAAGGGCTTATCAAAGGTGAGCTCTTGCTCTAATGTTTTGATTTTTCTTTCTAAGGCTTTAATCTCCTTGGTTTTTTCCACAACATTGATTTTGGAAATATCATAATTTCTCTCTGCCTTAGCCAATTGGTATTTTGCCAGTTTCAACTCTGACACTTGTAGCTTTAATTCTTCCATGGACTTTATCAATTCTTCTATGCTCATATTAGCACTGTTGCCTAGTGCTTCTCCTGCTAATGATGTACCTGTGATTACCTCTGTTGTGACTGCTGGGACATTTGGGGCCAATGCTGATCCAATTGTCGAGGGGACTGCAGTTGTGACTATAGGAATCACCTCAGGTGGCTGGGAGATCGACTCTCCCTACTTCTCTTTTAGTGCTTTTTCTAGTGCCTGATCTGTATCAGTTAATCTTTCATTGAGTTTCATGAGCAGGTCCATCATGTCTTCTTCTTCTTTCTGCTCTACAATTTCTGTAGTCTGAGGGTGCCTTGAAGTAGGTAGCTTCAGTTGTTTCTTCAGGGCAGTAATGTCCTCTTATTTCTTCTTGATTAGTGCCCTTATGTCTTTAGCATCTTTGGGGTCATGTCCCAGTTCCATGATGATCTCTTCCAATGATTTGATTCTGTTATCCTTGGCCAGAGAAGAGGCTTTTCCAAATGTAGTTGAGCTGCTATATTGTCCAGGGAGTTTTGCAACTGTGGGCCAACATTGCTTTGTCAGTCAGTGTAGAATAAACCATTTCTCCAGTCTGCTTGTGAAGTTAAATTTGATCCATTGGGTGAATGTCTTTGGCTAGGACCTCCAAGTTTGTTCTGATGTAATTTGCTGCTAACTAGGGTTGTTGTACCTTTGGCTTAAAATAACTCATTAATATTTTTCCTTCTTTAATGTCATAGGCAGACATTAATCTTTGTTGGTTTGAGGGGGCCATCTTCAAATATTGATTGTACATTTGAATCCTCACAAGATCATTTTTAGCCTTAATTTCTCTGAAAGTTCGTATAATGTTAGAGGCTTGTTTGCTTTGTGGTCTGGTAGATGATACTTCAACACTGTGTTGTCTTTCTAGCTCCTACCTATGTGAGCGAGTTGATGTTTCTACCACTGGGGAAGTCTGCTGGCTTACTACCCTTTTTGTCCTCTGGCCGTCTGTGGTTTGTTCAATAATTTCATCTTCTGATGGAGGATTCAATCTTTGCCTCTTTACACCTAGTTTTTCTGTAGGTCCACCTGTGGGGGGAGTGGCTTGTCTATCTCTCTTCCTGTTTCTTTCCTCATTTAGAGGAGTTTGCAATGATGGAATTCCCGCTACTTTAGCTTGGGCTGGAGGAATTTGTTCTTGTTGATCTTTCATTAAAGGCTTCTCTGTGTTTTCCACTTCTTTGCCTTTTGAAATTCCTGTAACTAGTGTACTGATTTCCTGTAAAGGCTGCTGAGAAGTTCCAACAGAGGATGTACCAACTCCTGATTGTTGAGGCAGCTTGAAAGATACCTATCCAAAAGAGTCCAAGTCAAGGGTTTTTTCAAGATCTTTCATGGTATTTTCCATATTTTCTTTCTCACTAACTTCTTCTATTAAAGTCCCTTCTACCCATTCATTCTGATTTGCAAACTGTTCAATTTCTGGGATCTTATGATGTATGTAAACTGACAGCCTGTTTCTTACCCTTCTGTCACTTATGAAACTATATGGGTCATATGGCACCCACCAAAAACTCTTCTTCAACCTAAGGTGTTCTTCTAATATCTTCTCAGCATCTTTCCATGCATCCCTAGAATTGATGACATAAGGGCCTAACTGGTTTTTGATCCTCAGTTGAGCCTTCTTCTTTGCATTACAAAAGTGGGTTAAGTCTGCATTGATGATTTGCCTGAAATATTCTAATGCAAATAACCTCATGGGAACATATCTAGGCAACTTGAAAGGGAAAAGTTCACATCCATACATTCTTATTTCTTTGTGATTCTGGTACAGGTACCAGTTACCTATCCTGTACTGTTTAGAAAGCTACAAAATCTTCTTCATGTCACCAGTGATCCTAGGAGGAGGAGCTCCTATCGACATAGTGGAGGCTGGGTGTACAAATAAGTCAATGAATTCACTATAGGTATAAGGGGAGTCACAGGTATTATGGAAAACTGAGCTCCAAAAGATCATAGACCTCCGATTTCCTTTTGAGTCCAATTTCCTGATGGGAAATGGAAAGTTGTCTGGCTGATAATATAACAACAGATGGTATATAAAAGATGTGTATTTGAATACTCCTTCTCTATCCAAATTTATAAATTGATCATGGATTTTGTTGGCAATAAAAGTGGCATAGTCATACTTAGTAGCAGGGGGTTGTCCTGGAGTAAAGATTGATAATAGAACCAGAGTGATATCATCCACATATTCTTTGGACCTAAATCCCAAAATCAAGGATATCATGTCAACAATAAGTCTACCAATTTTAGTGAAAAAGGCTTGCAGATAAGCAGGAGGACCCTTAGGTTGGTGCGTTGGTATCATGAATATCTGAGCGATGCGGGTTATCTCTGACTTGGGTAATTGAGATGCTTGTTCAAGTAAAAATCCCATGGAAAGATGAGCAAGGGGCTCAGTGGAATGGAAATGTATCATCTCATTGATGGATTCAGCAGTTATGGAAAAAAGGACAGTTTGGGAAGGAGACATAACTGCTCTATGGATAGGGTCATAGTTGGCACAACATTGGTGAATGATGTCTGGGAAAACATGGACTGAGGGAAGGAAGTACATGGGAAGGTTTGATTCCCACAGTCCAAAAATATCAGAGTTGCTTAGATAACTATCCCTAATTTGACAGAAGGTCTGAAGATGATTCCTCTCACCCAATAAATCTTTTATTTGGAAATCTCTGTCAGCCAAGGGTAGATAATTTAAGTCTTTATGAGGTGCGTTTATGGGCATGACATTGAGGGCTACGGGGGCTTCCATGTTTGGTTCTTGTGTATTCAACCTGGAATTCGGGCTTTTATGGAAACAATGGACTAAACAGCGGGCTTGGGGGTCTTCTTATGGTAGCTTCAGAATGATTTTAACTTGATTTCGGGTCTTTGACGTAAAATTCTCAGTGGAAAAACTAGAATTATAGGTTTGCGAAGTGAATTGGATAAATACCTATGTTTAAGAGGCAAACCGTGTAATTTACAGGTTGAACAACGAACCTTAGAGCACTACGCTGGAATTTCTTGGCCGGGTGGTGGACTGGACGTATCATGCATGGAGCACAGTTTACAAGGAAAAATGGCGAAAATGACATTTTCTCATCGTTTTAACAAAACTGGCTTGGCGGGCTTTTTCTTGGCATTTATATAGCGGCATGACGTCAAAGTGATGGGACATTTTTTCATTAGCAGAGGGTGGTAAGTGGTTTACCCCGCACCGCTTTTGGGGTCGGGCGGTTTTGGACGGGGGTAAGTGATCAACGCAGGAGCACGACGCATGTCCATGGTACGGGAGTAATACCACCGTTTCCCCGAGATTTAAACGGCGGCAAATGGAGGGGTCACGAAATAATTTTGCACCGTTAGATGGTGAAGCAGAGATCGGACGATGGGCGCTTCACGGAGATGGCAGAAGTTAATGCGCGGGCCCACAACAAAATAAACCAAGGTTTCAATGGTATTGGGCGGGTTTGGATTGGTTCAGGGATAGGTTTATTAATTAACGAGGGGTTAATTAATCCCTTTTGAAATGTGACTATGGTCGTATTCGACCGGGATGGGAAATATTAATATTTGGGGATTATTAATGTATTTTATATAATACGGGGAAGGGAAATAAAGTATGGGATTTATATAATAGTGTTAAGAGTTAATATGAAAGAATAAATGAAAGCGACAACGCTAAGTCATAGTGTTAAAAACTTAGGCTAAATGGAAAAAGGAGTTTATACAAGGAATATGGCGAATTCTCCTAAGTAAAAACAGGCTTTTACTTTAGGCAATGCTTATGAAATGAGATGAGTGGTTTAGAGGATATTAAGAAGATCCTAATATCTCTGGGGAATTTTAGTAAATGATTAGGGAAAATAAGAAGGGGAGTTATTCATGCATAACTTGATCTGCATCCATTGCACTTGTGATAAAAGTAAAAGCTAACACATTGAAAGACAAAATCTATCACAAGTATCCTTCTGCAACACCAATCTACCTACCTAGCCTACTTTAATCCTAACATTTTTTTTCTTTCTTGGGTGCACTTGGACTGGAAAACCTTTTTCAACTTATCTTTTCCTTTCAATGTAAGCCTACCTAAGTCTACACTTATTTATTCCAACACCAATCTACCTACCTAGCCTACTGTAATCCTAACATTTTTTTTCTTTCTTGGGTGCACTTGGACTGGAAAACCCTTTTCAACTTATCTTTTCCTTTCAATGTAAGCCTACCTAAGTCTACACTTATTTCTTCCAAGGGCTCAGATTAAACAATTGAGCTTCTTTGCTTCTCTACCTATCTACATATCTATCAATTTTAAATAGTTTGGTCAGATTTTATTCTCTATCTCTAAAACAGGAAATTAAAACATGAACTAGCCAAGATTAAGCTATTTGGCCATTCATCAATTGTGGCATAAAGTTCAACAAGCTGCACACAATGCTTTATTTATAGAAAATGAAAAAGTAGTGGCTTTTTGCACTTGCACACTTTCTTGGTCTATTTTGTTTGGGGTTCATTTCTTTCACTTTTTTGACCATTTTATTCTTTTTACCCTTTGATTTTCTTTTAGGGCATACCCTCTTTACATTTTTTTCAATTTTTTTTTATTCTTTTACAATATGGAAAACCTTTGTAACTAGAAAAGGTATGAACATATTACAGAGCTCATCAATATCAATCATGAAATATGATACCTATTGATATAGGAGCATAACAAGTAGGATCGTTGGATCGTTGGATGGGAATTGGAATGGGAATGGAACATGGGAATCGGGATTGGGATGGGTTGGTGGATGAGCACTCACCTTAGACCTTTGATAATCGGCATGCTTACCATATCTCTCTAACCTTAGGATGATTTAGTTATGCCCAATATTCATCCAGGATTGAATCTTAGTTTAGTACAACCATCAGACCCTTTCCTTGCTTTATTACCCCCAGAAATACCTTCTATGTTTCAGCCCTATATCATGAAGTCTTCCCAGGAGGCCCTATACCATGAGGTCTTCCCAGTGACAAGTTTCAAGTTACCTGTTAGATGCACCCCTATAAGACCTTAGCAAAATCATCATGCTTTCCATAGTGGAACATCGTAGAATCGACATGCTTACCATGTGCCTTTCATTAGATCGGTTTACTCTTTACTTTATGCACCCTAGTGAGAACCCTATAACATACAGTCTTCTTAGGCAGTCCTCTATATATTAGCTTAGATACCTGTTACCTTCCATTATACTCTCTTTGTTCATTCCATGCTCCGGCTTCGACTGTAGCTACACCGAGAGAGCTTAGTTAGGAGGGATAATGACCGATTAGGCTTAGTTATTCTTATTTAGTTAGAGTTTAGTTTACTATTGGCTCCTTTATTGACTCCCTTCACCCAACCTTTGTTTAAGGAGCGTTGCCTTCAAGGATCTACCTATTGGATTGCTAAGTGCTATGATAGGACTGGATCAAGAGCCGCTACCTAATAGCAGTAATAGAATGATACGTGAGATACCTGCACATGTTGAAACACGCCTTTGACAAACCTCTCTCTTTTGTAAACTACTTGACCGTCGAACTAAATCCTTAGTATATAGGTTCTCAATAGTGGATAGGTTAACTGAAACACTTTGTCTATATTCGTCAGGATATTGACTTCTGGGAACACTTACGAAACGAAGTATGTCGTATGGAACCTATTTGACGAAACACCACTTATTCAAAATGTCCAAACCCTTTCTCATCTCAATTGATCTGGTGTGTTCATCAAGCAATAGGACCTTTCTCAATGATAGCACTCATATCTAGTCCATGGACCTGGCATTTGACAAACCCCTTCCTCAATATCTCATTGAAACAAGATGGTTATGACTTGTGAACTGATGTGGCAGGCAAAGCACCTAAAGGGGTCCATATATCGAATGTGGAACCCACTCCAAGCAGGCAACGTGGGGTGTTGTCTTAGTTAGGGGACTACTGAGAGGAAGGTTAGGGCTGGCCTAGTAGGCACCACTGAATAAGGTTGTTTTGACATCCATCTGATATAAGCGCCATCCAAAGCATGCTAATAATGAAAGAATGGTATGGATAGAAGTATCCTTGGCAACTGGAGTAGATGTCTCATCATAATCGACTCCCTCTTTCTGTGAGAACCTTCTTGCAAGTTCCAATGTTGAAAAATTCAGAATCGGACTTGGAATCAGTTGAGGGTCAGCATCAGAATCGATTGACGACTTGGTTTATGAATTGGTTCACTAAAACAAACATAAAATATGAAAATTGAAAAGAAAAAGTGAAAAAGGAGGGCCCATACTTCTTCATAGGGGTCACTCACTATTCATATGGTGAGGGGTCACTCACTATTCATATGGTGAGGGATTCAATCCAGTCACAGGTTCCCCTACGACTACCTTGTTACAACTGCACCCCAGTCGAAGACCCCACCGTGGTATGCACCAATAAGACCACCCCAACCATAGTGGGCCACACTAGTGGAACATATATAGATAGGGTGATCATTGGTCTGATTCTTCAGGCGAAATCAACTCCTAGGGTGTGACGAGTGGTGTGTACAGGACCCGGGTACATATTCACTGTGGCATGCTGATCCACGATTACTAGCAATTCCAACTTCATGTTCTTGAGTTGCAAAGAACAATCTGAATTGAGGCAATCTTTTTGGATTTGCTCCGCCTTACGGCCTTGCTTCCCATTGTCATTGCCATTGTAGCACGTGTATGGCACAACCCATAAGGGCCATGTAGACTTGACGTCATCCCCACCTTCCTCCAGCATATCACTGGCACTCTTTTGTGAGTGCAGCACGCACCTGCCTTCATAGGAGTGTCATTCCCGTATTGTATCGTCTGTAGTCCTGCCTGACCTCAAACTATGTGTTCCATCAATACAATTGATCAATCGCTCAATCAATCAATCTCAATCAATCGGTGTCTGGGCCAACCTTCCTCAACAATGTGTGTTTTGAATGAGTATTATGTCCTTCCTGAAGGCCGAATGTGTATTGGTGGGTGTTGTTATTGAAAGCGTAATGGGTGGTGTTAGTGTCGGTATCTCCATCCCTCCATCAGTGATCAAAATTATCCTTTTGCATGCATTTTAGGTATCTCATCCGATCAACTGCATTCCATTAGGTCATGGATCATCTAATGGTAGTGGTTCTTTGTCAATTTCCCTCATGCTTTTCATCTGTTGGCCTATTTGCACATGTACAGATCATTTGTTGTCATTTTTATTTCATTTCATTTGCAGAAGTCATTTTAGGGTTTTCAAGTCTCATTAGGTCTAGGGTTTACCACCATGATCTTCAAAAGCTCAACAACAGGCTAGCAGTCACATGGGGATGTTTAATAAGTTTATTAAATCACAAATTTTGCTCATGATTTGCTCCATAAAGGGTTTTTACCTCAAAACTCCGTTTTGAGGTGAAAATAGGGTTTCTCCATTTCACGTACAAATTTTATGTAATTTTAAGTGTCTTCTATATGTAATAAGTATCTACAAGCTGCTCCTAGTCACCCGGTGATATTTCCAAGCACCTGCCGCTACAAAAATTAAGTCATCTTGAGCACCAATCCACCCGCAAAAGCAAAACAGAACAAACCCTAATTTCCTCTTCCATTGAGCTAGGGTTGGCTATGGAATTAGAGATATCTGATCAAAGGAGGCATAAGGGATATCAGAAGGTATGAGGCCATTTCATATCGTCGAACATCAAATATTCATCATTTGTCAAGAAGTCATTCCAAGGAACAAGTCATTCATCACACAAAAGGGATGGTTTTTCTTCAAATTGTGTTTCTGAGCAAGAAAAGATGAATTTGGAAACATTGAGAGAAGTTTTTGTCCTTCAATGATCCAAGAAGAAAGCCTCTTTCATTTTTTACACAGCTATCATGGTTTTAGAGAAATGTCAAAAATATAGTTTCATTAGGAAGGTTGCTGCACCTCTGGAGTGGCCTTGGGAAAATCAAAATTTCTCCTAGCCTAGTTGACCAAATGACTTGCTTGATGAGTGAAATGATAACTAGACACAAATATATTTCCAATGAGATATCATGTACTCAATTTGGAGTTGAGGAAGACCTTCAAAAGTTAACTGCACTAGCACTCTTCCTTTAGGCAGCCTCATTTTTCACATTTTGACCAGTCTTGGGAGATTTGACTTTTGATAGGGAAAATGAACTCCGAATTCAAAAATTCAAGTTGTGTTGGAAAGTAGACTCAATAATATTTCCAACGAGCTATCGTGCACCCAATTTGGACACCAATAAGGCTCTCAAAACTAGTTTGCAACAAGGTGCTACACACAAAATTGACGCTCCACACTTTCTCTTTGTCTTACCTGCGGTCTCGCACAGGTCTCCAGCGCACCTGACCGCATCTTCCATGTGTTAAAGATGTGGACCCTTTTAAGATTTAAAGAGGTGCGGTGCACTTGGGTCAAGGCGCGGCGCACATAGAATAAAACTGGCATGACACACCAGAGAGGCGCATCGCATCAGTCTTTAAAGCCCGAAAATCATCCAAATCTTCCTCCAAAGCTCCCAAATCACAAATTCTTCATTCCACAAGTAAGTATAACATTCCACTTTGCCATTGCAAGAGTTTTAGTCCTCATTGATGGTGTGTAAATAGGTGAAAGATAAAACCCTGTTTTGTTGCACAGTTGCTCTATAAAAACTGCCTAGGGTTTGCAATTTGGTCTTTCTTGTTGTTTTACCCCCTGCATCATTTCACATTCCTCACACTAAAATTTCCCTCATTTCATTTCCCTTCCCTCTCTCATTCAAACTCATCATACCCCCTTATCCCCAAAACCCTAAAACCCTAACACCTAATTCCCACTATTCCCAAACCCTAATTTGCATCCCCAAATCCTATCACTCCCTAAAAAACCCTACATCCAACATCAAATCCCTCATTCATCAGTCCCACTCATCAATCCCATTCGTCAAATAGAAAACACCTATTCTTAATATAAAATATCTTCATACTCATCATTTTACACCAAGTAGTGGCAAATATGCACTTGGAAAAGATGTTAGAGAAGGTCAACAGAGAGAAAAATATGTTGAGGCACATGGCCTACCACTGCTTGGCGAGAAACAAGGTGTGCAAAGCAAGAATCATGATTTTGAAGGCCAAGTTGAAGAAAGCATCAAGGAAGCGAAAAGAGCAAGATAGACTTCAGACCTTGGCTAAAGCTTCCTTGGCCCAACACAACACTTAATGAATGACACTCACCCCAAATTTCAAGAAATTTGGGACACTTTTTGCAATTTTGAAATTTTTGGCCTAAAAACAGGTTTTTCTGCCCGATGTGCCCCGCCACCTGGCGCGCGCTTTTGATGGGGACCTCCTTTTGAGGAAAAATCAGCATTTTTGGATTTCTCATGGAAAAATATGCATGCCCACAAATGGCCAAGAAATTTTGATAGGTTTTGAGCTCCCAAAAAGGTCAAAAACACCTCAAAAATGACCTTTCTACCCCTTTTTGGACACACAGGAAGCAGTGTTGGGAGAACTCAATTTTAGAGCGGAAAATGGAGGCCAAATTAAAAAATTCCAATTGTTCTGGAAAGTAGACAGGAAGACATTTCCATCATGCCCACTTGGAGAAAATTTGGACACCAGGAAGGCCTCCAAAAGTAGTTGCAAAAGGGCGCTACGCATAGGGAAATCAGCGCAGCGCATAGGAGGAGTTTTGCTAATTTTGGCTAAAATAATCTATTTTTTCACCTAGTTTCTTCACAGTTTGACTTTTATCCTTCTAATTTTCAAACTCATGATGTAATTTAATATGACTTGATGGATTTTGATTTAATTATGTTAAATTTTCACTCATAGAGGTAGATTCATCCATGAAAAGGTAGTTTGCAACTGAATGAATCAGTTCCCTAGTTTTTAGAGGCAAGTTGTTCCACCGCCTACTTTTTAGTTCTCAATTTAGAATTTGTTGGAACAGCTCCTAAACTTATGAGCTTGACCCCCAGAGGCTGGGATGAGTTGTTGGTTGCCCATATTTTGTAATTTTTCAGTCATTAGCATGGTTGGACTTTTGGGAAAGCTTGGAGCTTTATTGTATACTCATTTTTCAGCAGTTTGGCAAAGGAATAGACCAGGGTTTGCAGCACTTTATGGGATTCTTGTGGAAACTTGATTTGGTATTGTGTTTCCTTCTGTAATTACAAGTTTACATGTGTTTTATGTATTCCATTATCTCTCTCTGTTCATCTCAACTAAATGAAACAAGGATAAAGGTAGACTTCATTGAGTTGCAGTGCTCTACCTAGGGTTTTGTTTAGTTATTTATGTTTTTAGCTATTTGAAGAGGATCCCTGAGACTTTGATGCCCTCTCCAACTCCTCACCAGTCTAAAAGCTCTCCATCTCACTCAATTTGAAGTGCTAAACCATTTGCCTTCCTCGCCCCATAGAGATCTCTGCAAGACTGTGTCCATTCCCCAGACTCAAATCTGCCTTTCAAATTTGAGCCAACAAACCAACATAAAATTCAATAAAACTCCTCAGAGCATATACCTAGCCTAAAATTATTCTTTATATCAGTCATCTCAACCCTCATTGATCATATTTTGCTGAGATTGACGAGGAGAGAGCCCTCTCCCGACCTGGTGGGGCTAGCTACCAGGTTAAGCGTGGTTTGATGTTACCCTAGATCCTACCTTTCTCAGCCTGAGGTAGATTTAGGTGCTAACAGGTGGGATGAACTAGCATACATAACGTTGTGTCCAGGCCTCTATTGTGAAAAGGACTTCTAGTTGTGGGTCAAGACCCTAATCGTGTGTCTTGCGGGCCTTGTGCTATGGATGGTCAATTCACTGTCGAATACTATTAGAAGAGTGCTTCCCGCTCCCCCGATTATAGATGGAATGGCAGAATGGAGCTAGGTAGATTTATGGATGGATTGATTGGAATCACCTTAAAATGCTATGAGTAATCGACTTGCCAAAATAGATCAAATTGAGAGACCCAGATGGACCCATATGTATATGAACCCCCACAACACTTAGTTGAATATAGACAACATCACTTCTAAGGATGTTTTTGGGATTGACCGGAACCACCTGACCTAGATGCTTTCATACGGAACCCAAAATCAGGCACGAGATTTCACAGGCCCTATTTAAGTGCCAAAATTCATAAAGTTGACTAAAAAGAAATGCTAGGTCGAGACCCTAGTAGGTAGAGATAATTCGGTTGGTTGAACACCAAACTTTTCACTCTTTAACCTGGTGAGAGGATAAGTAGGATTATATTTCGAAGTCATGCTGCCTTGAGATTTATCAGATTTCTGAGGAGATATAGAAAATTGTTGAATTTTGTGAATCAAATATTCAACTTCAGGAGGTTCAATAGTAGATTGTTCTGAAATGTCAGGGTTTGTAGCAGCAGTTGTTGATCCAGCGACTTCTAACTCTGGATTTAAGGTTTCTGAATGGAATGGAGAAGTCGGAGGAGATGGTGAGGGCGATTTAGTTTCAGAATGGTATTTAGATTTAGATTTGCTTGCCATTCATAGTTCGGGGCCCTCCTTCTAGCGCCAAATATGTTGAAGCCTCGAAAATCGGGTCTACAACAAGGGAGATACCCTCCCGGTCCGGACCTTGGTTGGCAGCTCCTTTTCCATTTGGTATAGCGGGTCCGACTGGGGATATGGGACCAGTTTCTCAATTTGTGTGTGTGTGTGAAAGATTGATATTTCTGTTTCTAACAATTTCTGAATGGAATACTTCTAATCTAATTCTAATCTAATAATAAGAAAATTATATTCTAATTACAAAAATATGTAAATCTACACTAACCCGAGGTGTAATCTTTCTTCAATGCGATATAAAATGATTTCAAACAACAACTAGTAATAAAGATCATTCAGCTGCCATGAGAAAAGAATTCAATAAATATGAACCACTTCGTATAAGAAGTTAGACGAAACAGTTGTGCAAAACATATCGCATAATGAACTATTCATACACTAAGCATAAATAAATAGCTATCACTGTACAAAAGTGCCAAATGATAACTCAGGCATTCATACATTAATATATAAATAACTGAACTGGAAATCACTTTAACACAAGGCAGAAATATTTAAGAGATAGAAATACCATTTATAACTAGTCCTACTCATGAGCTTCAAGTGATAATGATTTATCTCTTCTTGATCAAACATCCACTAAGAGTACAAAAGTGCAACATCAGTAGCAGATATCAAATGCAAACATCAATAAATCCTATTCCATTCATTCATCAAAACCTCCTCAGAGGGTACAGAAGTGCATGTTTTGGGGATAAGTTTTTGATACTTTTTAGGACCCTTCTCTAAATGCATGAGAAGGGTTTAAATACTACTAACTAATTCTAAAAATAAATTATTACAAAAATGTAGGATGCAGTTTAAATGACCGTCCTCTTTTCAGGAAGATCAAACAAAATTAAAGCTAAAATTGAATCTAAAATTAAACTACTTCTGTATTTGGTCCTTGAAATCGCATGCATGCAGCATATGTTTGAGAAGAGTTGGTTGGCTGACTTCCGCTTTTAGCTAAGCTGAAAAAACAGAATCGACAAGAGTTGGCACCATTTTTTCGGCCGAATTGATGATACACTTAACAGTAATCCACTGGCTATGTGGCTTTACCAAGTATGCCCAGTAATAATCCCAGTTCAACTTGGTTAACCCTTGGATTGCTTTTTCCTTTTCTTGAGCTCTCTATTTCCAATCTATCTCTATCGTTACTTTCTTGTAGTTTCCAGAGCTTGCAGGTGACTGGGCAATTAGCAACTTGCATTTTTGAGCAATTTTTTTCAGCTAATTGCGCATCGGAAACCGCCTCCATTTTTTGATCTGGGTTTCCTTGATGTGTTTTTCGCCTTTTGCGCTTTTTCCTTTTAGCAGATATAAGGTTCAAAATTTGTAAAAATAATACTTCCGAAAGCTCTTGACCCTAAATTTTAAACTGTCTTTTTCTGATATCAACGCTGTCCAGTATCCCTTTGACCATGTATGTGTATGGGATAATTTTAGGCCTTGCTACTATCCAGTGTAAGAATGAGCAAGCTAGCTTTGTAAGGGATGCTTCAGAAGAAGCATTTGAGCCTGGGATTCTCCTCTTCGAGTAGATTATACATGCCTTCCCACGTAGCAATTCTCGCGTCTCTGTTACAGGCCGTGTCTGTATACAAGGGCACCATTTCCTTTTCCTCAGAGCTTGGAGCTTTGCTTTTCTTTTCCATTTCAACCTGCGTATTGCTTTGTATTGGCCTCTGTACTCCATTCCTGCAATTCACAAGTGAAGTAAAAATGAATGGCGAGGAAGGGTGATGGGAAAGTTTTAAATGCCGCAGACACATCAAGTATATCACCTTACGTGAAATGATTCTTTCGATAAGCACGAACCCATATTCCATTATAACTGGCAACTACCTCATTTATTAGCATTAAAGCGCATAACCATCTGTCAGCTTATGGAAAATAGTTCTCTTGAATAACGTGCCCGAAAGATATGCGATGAAGCAATTTTGTGATTTTCTTTGCAACATCGCAGATCGCAACATCGCAACATCACAAAATTGCAAAATCGCAAAATCATAACATCGCAACGTTGATCGCTTATGACGTCGCATTATCACTTTATCGTTGTATCGCGAAATCGCAATATCGCAGATCGCAGGAATGTTATGTATGACAATCTTTGTTAACCTATTTTCTGCGAAATGTGATCTTGCGATCGACGATATCGCATATCGGAAAATTTTAAAGTGTTTCATGTAAGTTGTATTTGCTGGCTGCGATGCGATACTATCGCGTATCGTGATCTCGTTATATTGGAACTTCAGCTTGTAAGGAGGCATCCCGCTATATTTTTGTGATGTGATTTTCCTAAGGAAATATTTTATCTTACCTTATCATAAAACTTAGATTTTTTAGGTTTTCAAAGGGAGGTTTCCTAATCTTATGATGGTAAGTTTTATTTGAAAAGGAAATTTAACCACTACTTTGATTTTTTAATTTTTTTAACTAAGGGTCCCCACTTATTTCGCATTAGGAATAACACTAAATAAGAAGAGGGGTTGTTGCTGGCCACAACACAACAATGGATGAAAAATGGAAGTGCTAAAAATAGAATTCTACAAATAGCATTTTGGGATACCTCCTATTTTAGTCAGTCCCTAAACTAAAATAGTGAAGTAAAATTCAAATTTGATCTTAGCAACTGTTTGTAAAATAATTAATTAATTCATATTGAGTTAATTAGTTAAGGAAAATCAAACATGAAGTCTATGTGGGGACATGCAATAGTTTCTCCATTAATTGTGGAATTTATCCATCAGTTAAAGAGATAAGGATGAGTTGTAATTAATTGACTTAGTTAACTGAGTCAAGTCCAATTAGATTAATTCAAACATTTTGTTGAATTAATAAAAGTTCAGTTAGTTAATGCTTGCATATATGTAACTACTGTACTTCAGATAACTGAGTATTCTCTCATAAATAACTCATTCATGTCAGTTTAGATAGAGACCTAGTTGAGATCAAATGGAGGGGTAGTGTACTATCAGTTGCTAGAATATTCCATTGTGAATATTCCTTGCATGTAGAAGGAATTCTTTCCTTGAGGATTGTGCAATTACTTCTACAAGTTTTGTGAGTGTGATGAGGCCAATTCACACATGTGGCTTCACTGGACCCCAAGAAAAACTACGCAAGGAAATAGGAGGCTTGGAGGGCTTGAGTTGGACTTATACAGGGTCTATTCAGTCTGTGAGCTGTATTGTTTGATTACAGAGAGAGCAGGATAGCTTGAGAGTTGATTCTTTTTGTAACTTGAAAAAGATTTCAACTTGTATGATAATACAGAGTTGCGGTTTTAGGCTGAGGCTTTCCCGGGTTATTTCTTCTGTGTTATGTGTGATTGATTTCTCATTCTCAGTTATATGTGTTCTCTTGATCTTTCTCAATTCGATTAAGCTTCCGCAAAGTGTTGTAGAAGTAGATCTTGTATTGTGTTTTAGTATATTGCATAATATGTTGATCTACTATGGGAATTTCTACAAAAAATTTAAGGTATGTCAATTTCTTGGCAAAGATTGTGACCTTTTTGTGGAGCCTATCAGCTTTGTCCAATAGTTATGTAATACACATAATCAGTTCTTGTTGTGTATTTTCTTTGTCAGTTAGGATTTTTCCTATTAGGATCTATTGTAGCAGATACAACCACCCTCCAAAATTTTGGCTCGCACACAAATTTCAGAGCCTACCTTGGATCCTACGATCAATCATCCTTGGTCATTTGTTGGTAAGCTGATGATTTCAATCTCCCCTCCTTGATCTTAAGAGTTGTTTGTGTTCTCATCTTTATGCACCATGTGTCATGTTTAGGCATACGGGTTGTTGTTTTTCATGCAAAGGGAAAGTTGTTTTACTTCAAGGTAAAGCATTGACACGTGAGTTGCTATCATCACATAGACATGTTTCACACTCACTACACACACTCTTGTCACGAAGGTTGTTGCATCAAGCAGAGTATGTTTATACATTTTGGATGGTCTATGTTGTATCACTAAGTGTTGGTGTGCGATCACAGTCAAGTCTTATCAATATTTACATATGTTTCATTGATCTCACACTTAGCCAATTTCCCAAGCAGCTTAGCCTCATTCAGCCTCCTGGAAATGTGCTCTTTACTTCTACAACCATCAAGATTGCTCCCTTGCCTGCTAAAACCCCACAGCCCACAGAGACCCCAGCCAACAATGCTCTCCATGAATGCATAGAGCAGTTAGGCGGCCAACACTGCTCTCCAGAAATGCGCAGAGCAGTCAGGCATCCAACATTCCTCTCCAAAAATGCACATAATAGTCCTCCGAGTACCCCCACCCCGTAGCAATGTCCTGTAACTCAAAACTGGACAGTGTTTTCCAAGTTGTCTTGACGGTCTTGCATATAGATACTACGCAGATGGGCCTTGTAGGGCCTCATTCTGAAAACATTCGCTTCCTTCTAAAACCATGTTGATCCATCGCTCAACGACTACAGGAAAAGGTGACATGCTGAGATCACTCCCAAGAAGTTGAGGAGAAGGACCAAGAGAGAAAGTAATGGAAAAGACCAAGACCACATGCAAACTCCATTTGATGCATGATCATCTCAAGGGTATGTATGGTAATAAAGAACAACTTTCGAAGTACACCTCTTTGTTGAGTTTGCAGCACTTCTTGTCATTTTCATATCATCTTGTCCTAAGTAACATGCATGTGTGCAAACAAAAAAGTAATTTCATGTGTTTCCTCTACATGTCTTGCTTCCTTTTCTCTTATTTTCCCAATTTTCATCTTCGGCATGTTGATTTATATTTCATGCTTGCGACCTCATTCTGGTGATGTTGAAGGGTTGTGTTTGAGTTGTGTTTGCTATGTAAAAATATATTGCACTAACACATGATGTTGGAAGAACTATCGCACAAGCATCACCATGTTCATCTGAAGGTCTATC
Organism: Pinus tabuliformis; assembly: GCA_031772625.1. Taxonomy (NCBI): domain Eukaryota; kingdom Viridiplantae; phylum Streptophyta; class Pinopsida; order Pinales; family Pinaceae; genus Pinus; species Pinus tabuliformis. The sequence continues at coordinate 1,247,157,658 of CM062819.1, forward strand.
TGAAGCATTGCACTTGTTGCTTTCATCGTTAGACATTCTTGCAGTCAGTCACACTAAGCATATGTTGTCTTGTTGGTTCGAGATGTCTTGTCGTCAAGTCATGTTGAGTGTTTGTTCGCAAGGTCATGTATACACGAGTTCACTTGCTAACACACTTAACCATTTTTTTGAAGATCTATCCACTGGACCACCCTCCACCAGCCTGACATCTATTGAGCTACACTACATAGTCTCAGCCCTCAGTGACCAAGAACTTCTACCTAGAATTCCACAGATCTTGAGGCTACCTCCCAAGTAGTCTATACTACATAATCCTAGAATTTACCTAGCTGACTGTCACCTAGAAAAACACAGAAGTTGCCCAAGAAGCCATCTCGATCTACGCTGCCTGCAAGACAATCCATCAAGCCTCCTACTGGTCAAACAAAGAATTTGACCAGGCAGTGACCCTGAGCTTCAATCCTCCTAAAAATTGCATAGAAGTTGTCAACATGCCCGTCTCTACTAACTAAAGAAATTACCTAGACATGAGGGACAGGCACTCATTGCCTGTCATTGTACTATCTCTGAAAATTGCACAATTCTGTTAGTGCGTCCCCTTGCCAGCCGACCTACTACTCCTCTTGAAAATTACGCAGTTTTCTTAGATTGTCCACCAACTGCTTGGCATCCTACTCAGCCCAAAAATTATATAGAAATGTCTTGCATGATTGCCTCCCAATTCTGTGCACTTTTGTCTATTAAGCTCTAAAATCCCACTCCCAACCACCCCTGCAAATCTGCGTGATTTTCACTGCCAATGTCCTCTACTGCCCGCACTACCTTCCTGGGAAAAATTGCGTAGTTTTGCCTCCCAGCTGAGCCAGATCCCGCAAAATGTCACCGTTGTTCCATAATTCTCATCCCAGCCTCCCAATGACCTCTGCATAATCTTTCTTGATAGTCCCCCAGAGCCTCGCATCATGGCCTAGCATGTGCTCTCCACTATTTTAGAGCCTTGTCCTCTATCTTGGTCACCTGTAGCCAGAAACAAAAGACAATGCATCATGGTAGACTGGGGGATTTCTAGATTTGATGTCTTCTCGTCATGAGTGATTGCAGAAATAGGTACATTGATGAGATATGGCATGACGATGAATGAGATAAAAAAGGAATGCATGCTAGAAGACTTGCTCGCGGTTGGACGAACACACGAAGCATACCAAGTAGCGAGTGAAGGAGACACATGCACAAGCATGAACTATCAAGCGAACACCAAGACCATGGAAGACTCTATACACCTTTCCATGTGGATGTGAAGCTATGCTACAGCAAGAGCACACTCATCACTCAGCGGCACTGCAGATCGACATGGACACCACCATCAACTGAACATACCAACATTGTCATGTTAAGTCATTGTTGTGCTATACAACACCCCCACCCCCCCCCCCCCCAATTTTTATTATTAAAATAGTTATTATATATAATACAAATGGGGACCCTTTTAAATTTTTCCCCATTTTTGAATAAATTCCAACTCTCAAAAAATTGTTACTTTTCAAAGAGCCCTTTTTGAATCTAACTTAAAACATATTAAAATCCTCATTGCAAATCACAAATCACACAACTCCTTAGAAACAACGTAAAGCACATTCAAAAAATATCGATATGCGACTTACGATTGAACTTCGCATTCGACATCTTGATCACATATCGCACATCGGAGGATATTACAGAAAGATCTTAATTGTTACCTATCAAAGCTCCGATATTGCGATATCTCGATAGTGCGATCTTGCGATATTGCGATATCGCATATCACATATCGCAAGATCCATTAACAAGTTTCATTCATGCTACATTTTAAATATGTGATATGACAAATTTGACAAATGTTTAAATAGAGGTTTTAAGTTGGACACGAGTTGGACGTTGATTTGACATTCGAGGAGGAAAATCGTCTGATCGGTAGCCTGAGAACGAGAAGATGAGCATTTTTCTACTTTCTCAAGCTGGGCAATGTAAGAACCAAATCGGAGGGAGTTTCTGGGAAGTGCTATGCAACGATCATGAGATTGATCCCACTGGGACTTACAGAGGGAACTCCAATTTGCAGTTGGAGAGAGTGAATGGCTATGAAGAAAGCGGAGCATGCCATAATCCTCGAGCGGTTTTTATGGATCTGGAGCTGGGAACTATGGACAGCCTCAGGACGAGGCTTTATGGCCAGATCTCCAAGCCCAAAATCTTCGTCTTCAGTCAGAACGGTGCCGAGAACAACTGGGCCAAGGGGCTTTATACTGAGGGGGCTGAACTCTTTGATACCTTTCTTGATGTCATCCGCAAAGAGGCCGAGAGTTGCGATTGTCTCCAAGGAGGGCTTTGGGAGATGATCATCGGTGCCTTGGTTAGGGTTTTTTCTGCGACTACCGTCGCCGACACTCTACAAACCAAGAAAGGGAGCTCCCCAGATTTAAATCGATGCCCTTGCGCAATCAAGTGTATAGATCTCGGGCTATGGACAGAGCTATGTTTTGGAACTGGAGCGGAACCTGTCCTTTTTTCCTTGGAGCTTTCTCTCCGCATATCATGGCTGATCCACAGTCACACTGATTTGAACAAGATAGAGATCGGCCATATTAGAATAGGGCGTGAAGGAGTGCTTTGGATAGCCACGAGTAACGGTCCTGCCTCAAACAAGAGGGCGGCGACAAACCCTACAAAGTCTTTCTTTCCCGCACCTTGGTGGAAGGGAGATATGTGCAAAGATCTGGTCTTTCACCACAAATCTGTTACTTTCTTGTTTTGCCCGGATCTGGCACATGGGATAGACATGGGTATCATTGAGAAGACTATTCTAAGAATTGAAAGGACCAATACAGCAGATGGGAGCTTCTCTAGCTGGATGAGCTCTCCAAGAGGGCAGCTTGTGTATCCGGGAAACAGAGATTGCCGAATACAAAAATCACTCTCGATCTTTGTACGGCCATTGGGGCAGAAGCAATCGATGCCAGCTTTGTGGGAAGAGAGGACGGCCAAACTGGATCCCAAACCGAGATTGCCAGTTCTAGCTACACCAGATCAGTTCCCAATAGCTTTCAAATCTTCATCATAATGCCCAAGGGGAATACAACCTTAATCTGGGTTACTACAATGGATAGTGTTATAGATCTGAAAAATAACATAGCCAATAAAATTGGTTACCCGGCTGGCAAGCAACACCTAATAACAGGGGGTAGATCTATATAGATTATAAAACCTTGAAGGATTACAACATTAAACCAGGATCCACAGTGATTCTCAATATGAGATTACGTGGAGGTGCAGCAACCAGCAAATCCACAGGGGGCAGTGGGTACAAATCAAGTCACAACCCAGATCAGCACCATCAATACAATAATGAAGGAACATCTTACAAGCATATTTTACAAAGTGGAAAACCTCCTCCAACAGCTCCAAAGCAGGTTGGAACCGAACCAAGTCCATATATAGTGGAACAACTGCAGCATACACCAGAACTAACAATTGATATAGCAGAAGCAGAAAAGGTACGTGACAGCTATGAAAAGCAAGCCATCATATGTCATTTTAACGGTTTTTGGCCCAAACCCATGGATCTGTTTCATTGGATACTCACAAAATGGTCTCTGGACTGTGAGATCCATCTCTGCTCCAAGGGGTTTTTTATAGTTAAATTCCAGTCACCAGAAGACAGAGAGTTTGTGATTCAGGAAGGACCATGGTTCTGGGGATCTTCAGGTCTTTTTATCACTCCATGGTTCCTGGATTTTGATGAAACAATTTTGTTGTTTCTAGGATGCCTGTATGGGTACGTCTTCATAACCTTCCTATCCATTTCTGGGATCCAAAGATACTTGCTTGCATAGGTAATTCTATTGGCAGATTCATCAAATTGGATACACAAAGAATCAACGAAAGAATATTTACTTTTGCATGCATATGTGTGGAAGTAGAGCTCAGCAAAGGATTACCGTAAAGTATAAAACTGAAACACAAAGACCACAGCTGGCTACAGTCATTAGACTATGAAAATAAATCTTTCAGGTGCAGAATATGTCAACAAACTGGACACCTGCAAAATGTATGTCCAAAATACATAAAGAACAGCCACAGAAAGAATAAAACAGGCAACCATCAAAAGGGATGGAACTTCCCCCCTCTAGATCCGGAAGAGGAGGAAGACAGTGAGGAGGAAGAACCCATCCCTAAAGAAAGCAACCAAACAGAAACCCAGAAGACATCTCCTCAAGAGCCATGGAATCACAATCGGGGAAGAATTCAAATACAACGGAAATTAGTGGAACCAAAAGGCAGCACACGCCAGACACCTTAGATTCAGACAAAGAAAATCCTCTACCCGACGAGGAAAATCCACTTCAACTTGTTCCCATAATTCCATCCCATGGAGAATGGCGAAAATTTGAGAAGAAAAGGGGAGGAAGACATGATCCTCCCAAATATATAGTTATTTGTTTCCTGTTGTGGCCTTTTCTCATAAATTTTTCTTTTCTATTCATTGAGCTCACTTATATGAGCTGTTACAAGACTCCCTGCGTGGAGAACAACTGAAAACTTTCTAACTCTTCTCCAAAACTTGATAGGAAATTTTCCTCCATATGCATATGCTCTAGCATCTACAAAATGTAATTTCTTTTTATTAATAGAAATTACGATTTTTTTCCAAGTGAAAAAAAAAGTTGGACACGAGTTAGGTCAACATGATTTAATACGGTTATCATCCATATGCATGTAATCATGGTATTCGTTATGGTTGATTAATGCTAAATCCACTCCCCGGATCTTTTCTTAAAAGTTTCAGTCATTTCTTCAAATCTTTCATTTTATACGATAATCAATTGCCATTGGTTTTAATAGAGACTCTGTTGAAACAATGTCCATTCGGAAGGTGATGCAGAAGCATACCAAGCAATATATCATAGAAATAAAAAGCACAGATATGCCATCCATGTTTATAGACACAGTATGCACTACAGATGGAGGCGCCACTGCATGGAAGAACATCTATACTACACTGGAGAGTGAAAACCCTAAAGTAACGAAGTACAGTTCAGAGATGTTGCATGCTCTTTCCTCCACAGAATAGCAGCAAGGGATAGGCTCCTGCCATACACAGATATGATGAGATGGGTAGTAGAAAATACAGAAGTGGAAGATAGACTTATCAAGACAGCAAAAAACGCAGTCTTAGGTTCTTTCAGAGCCAAAGACAGCGAAAAACACAGTCTTACATTCTTTCAGAGCTAAACATTTACAACAAATGTACAAGCTACCTGGTGCCCAACACATTTACGAAAAATAGTTTGTTGCGAAGTTTGTAAAAAAAATGAAGACCCATTTCAAATGATACAGGAATGGAGGAGAAGAGACAATAAGTTCAAACAAGATAAAGCGGGTATGTACCCCATTGCTTCTTTAGCCAACCCTTATAATTTTGCAGCCTTTATGCTATGTAGGTTGTATGGTATCCCCGATAATACTAAGTTCTCGATCAATTCAGTTCATTTAATTGATGCTTGTCTTAATTCTCACATTATGAATTCCGCAACCATTCTGTTTGACAATTTGGGCAAAGCGATTCCTGAATATCACCAAACCAAGGCTGCCTCCTTTAGAGTAGTTCCCCAATTCTTCATGTCTGCATATGTCTTTGATGCTATTTGTTTCTACACTCATTTTCAAACTATGGGTTGGAAATGGACTACCAATGATCCTACTCCTATATTCCTGAGTTATAAGAAAATGTGGGAACAAAATTTTGTTACACATTTTCACCATTTATGCTATGGAGTTGTTCTTCCCTTACATCAATTAATTTTCAACAGAAGATGTCAGAGATTCACAAAAGAAGCTATCACAAACCTCCAAGCAATTGTAAGGTATTTTCTTGAAGAAGCTTTCTCTTATATTAGGATATTTGGTAGCCAAGCTTCCCCACATGTCCTCCCTATGTATATCTCGGATAAACTATTGGCAAGGGAGGTAGCATATCAAACAGTAGGAAATGGCCTCACAAGAACATTAAGGGAAATGACGAAATCCCTATGGCCAAATTTTCCCCTTCAGCGTGGGTCATTTACCCTTGTTAATTATGTTCATGCATATAAAGAGTATCATAATTTGCAGTTATTAAAGCTCCCCACTCTACCATCAAGGTCTTTTGATCCACAACAAGTAACAAACAAATTCACCATTTTAGTTAAGATCAAACATGTAACTCATGCAGTAGATGAGTTTGAAGATTTACTGGAATCAGCTGAGAACTTTGAGTAGATTCGGAATTGGTTCAAGACTAAGTTAATTCCAAAGAAATTGAAAAAATTCCAGGTGTTTATAGAGTAGATATTAGAGCACCTTCCACAATAATTTTGGATTACTAGTTATAGAACTGAAACCAAGTCTCAGGAGCAGACTAACCTAGGCACCTCACAAGATCAGTAAGCAGAAGAAGATGAACTAGAAAAATTGTGGGATGCATTCAATGACAAACTATAGGATACCCCTAAGGTATCATCAACATAAGAACTCACAGGATTTCAAACCCCACCAGGGCAAACAGTTACACCAACAAGGACCACTGAAGGTCCAAAAACAAGTTTCCAAGATACAGAGGTAATTCCTATAGACCCAACTACTGAAATTGTCTTGAAAGTAACAAATATCCCTCCTCTGGATGTATTTTACAGCCCTCTTCATAAAGTTGTTGTAAAAATAATAGAGAAAGAGAAGGAGAGTCGAAACTCCTCAAGAACATGAATTTATGGATGTCCTATGGAAGGACACACAAATAAATCTGACCCAACACTTGACTCGGCTATCTCAATTCGCCGGAGCATATGCTACAACAACAATTGACAAAGCAACTGAAGTCTTTGTTTTGATTAAAGAAAAAGATGACCAGATCGCACTATTACAACGGAAGTTAGATGAGGAAAGAGCCAGCGTGAACCATCAAGCAGAGGAGCAGCTCCACAAGCTACAACATGATATGGAACTACTGAGAATAAGTCATGAAAATGACTTATCTGCTAAAAACAAACAAATCTAGGAGCTAAAGAGTGACCTAGAAAGGTATAAGGATATTCCTACTGCAGAGGAATTCCTTAATGAGGCTTTAGCACTGAATAATTTACTGTCAAAGCAACATTATCTCTTCCTCCAACATACATCAAATATCATTCCACATCTTAATACTAGTGAACAATTAACAAACATGATTATTGATCAAAGAATTGAGTTCAATGAACTCAATTCTAAGATCTCTGACTATATTGAATGGCAAGATTCAGATGAGGGGAAAAGATCAAGTCTCCTAAAGATCAACAAAAGACACAAGGATATTCTATTCACTGATTGGGACTCATAGGTGAAACAGGCCGAATTAGCAATAGCTAGAGCATCAGGTATTTCAAAAAGCATTATCAAAACAGTAAATCACATGTTGCACAAATACAACCTCATAAAGGAAAGTGATCCAAAATCACTTCCTGATCTTAAAGCATTAGATGAGAATTGGAAGAATAAAAGTCATCTATAGAAAGAAACAGTTGAGAGGCTATCAAAAATCGATTGGGAAGTAGTGTGGCAACTTTTGGTCAAACCACACAGTCAAATCATGACCTTGAATTAATCCTTGGATTCAGTACAAAGAATGTTGCCACCTTTACACGACGTTATATTTGCAGGGAATTTGAGAACACAATTTGGGATGCCACCACAAGTCATGCCAATGTCCAATATTTGTGAGCTGAAAGGCAAAGCTAGCAACGGTGATTCATCGAGAAAAACCTAAGTCATTTTTGAGCAGTTTTATTTTTGGAAAGTTGGATACTAAGAACGAGGAAGGTTGTTTGAAACCTCCTCATAGATATTTTGTATAATTTATTTTTAGTTAATTAGAATAGTATTTAAACCCTTCTCATGCATTTAGAGAAATGTCCAGAATTTTATTAAGAATATTTACAAAGAATGCACTATAGTAAATTTTTAGATGCCTTGATGGAATCATTGAACATGGTCTTGTCAATCAAATATCTTTTTGATGATCACTGTTGATGCACTATTGTATTCATTGAGATACTCATTGGTAGAAGATTGATTGTGGCCTATTTTCACTGGTCAAATGAGCAGAATAGTACACATCTGTTACTATTATCATGTTTGCTAAAAAAAAATTCTAGCATTAGTGATAAGTTTCTCTTTCATAAATTATGTATGAAATCTGTCAACTCTGTTTGAATTATCAGTTGCACTATTGTAAGATATCATAATAGAGAATGGTCTGTTTTATATGTGATCATTAGAATATGCGATATGTTTTTCACAATTCTTTTCATTAACTATTTTCTCAAAGGAATTATCTTACAATATATTAACTCTATATAGTCTACGATTGATCTATATCATCATAGATTACATAGACATCTTTTTATATCGAATAAAACCAGCAATACCCCTGGTTAGATTAAAATAGATTTAATTCAAAGTTTTGCATCTTAGAATAAAGTTGTGTTAGTTTCTAGTTATTCTTTTGCGAATCATTAGAAAAAATCCCACATATGAATCCAAAACACTGGGAAACTGGTCCCATCATACCCAGTTGGAGCCACTATTCCAAACGAAGAAGGAACTATATTAAGGTTTGGACCAGGTGGTTATCCCCCTTATTGTTGCCACAGATATCTGAGGCCTCAACATTTTTGGCTCTAGAAGGAGGGCCCCAACTATGAATGGCATTTAAATCTAAATCTCAAACTCGAAGCCTTCATAAGAGTCAATCTCCCTTGAAAAATCACACAACTTCTCAATCGTGTTCTAAGTCACTCACTCAGAATTCAAAAGTTGTAGAAACTTCCCCCTCATCTCTTGAAGTATCTCAATAGTTACCTTCTTCAAAATATAACCCAGAATCTCCTGAAGTTCAGTCTTTAGTTCATAAACTAGAATGAATATATATTTCTGCTGAGAAGCCTGATAAACCCAAAGCTTCTGAAGAAAGTGTTACTTCACTATTCAGAGAAACTAGTATCCTAACGCGATCAAAAAGTGATAAACTCAGAATACCTCATTTTGAGTTTCCAATACATTCATAGCGTAAGAAAGTTTATGTGTCTAGATCTAAGTTTGATACAAGTGAGGTCACATCAAATTCACCTCCTTTCACTCCCTCATTCACCACACCTCCATTTACATCTTCTCATCTTTCCATTTCTTCTACTCAAACTATTAGTGCTACCACAAGTAGTAATGGTCTAGTTTTAAGTTCTACATCCATACCTATTACCTCTGGATCTTCTTCTATATCTTCTCAAATCCCAACTCAAGTTATGGCTAATCAGCCTTGGACTAATCTTGGTGTTGTGTTGTTTGCAAATCCACATCCTCTTCCTAATCATCTAGAGAAATAGTTACCCAAATACAATCCAGATGATGGTCTTCCTGCTGAAGAACACATCAACAATTTTATGTTGACCATGAATTTGAATGGGGTTGTGCATTAAGATATTGTAGTAAGATTGTTTCCCTATACTCTTAAGGATCTACGGGATCTTCATACTTTTCTCTTCCAGCAAGAACTACAACAGACTGGGTAACTTTCAAACAACTGTTTCTTGCAAAATTTGGAGACGATAGAACTGTGGCATCTTTAATCAATGCTCTCTCTAACCTGAAAACAAATTCAGGTGAAAGGATCAAAGATTTCAACTCCAGATTTAACAAGTTATTAAAAAAAAGTCCCAACTGCTTCTAATCCTATTGTTGATGTACAAATAGAGTGGTACATTTATGTTTTACCTTCTAATATAGCCATTTTTGTAGATAGAGTCAATAGGGCTACTCTTCTAGAAAACATGAAAGAAGCCCTGTCTGTAGAAAAGAGAATTCTAGCTTTAGAAAAACGATCTGAGATGGAAGATAGAAAATCTAAAAAAGTGACTTTTATTCAAGAATCAATGAAGAAAGCCCCAAAGGATCCATTTGATCTTGAAGGTCTTCAAAAGGTCTTGAAAACTATGTCAAATGATATGATTGAAATAAAGAAACATTTAGATGAATCATCAATTCCTAAGAAAGCATATCGCCCATACAATAGAAGTTCTACTTCATCAACTCAACCTCCAAATGTGATTTCAAGTGCTGAATCCGATCAAGATGTTGAAGACACCTCAGCAACTGAAGAAGAACCAGAACCTGACAAAGAAGTCGAAATAAATGGGTTATGGGACTTTATTCTCCCCACCGAAGAAGAAAGAGAGGCTATTCTTACATCTACAAGGAGAAAAACATCTGCTGACTCAACTATACCAAATCAAAAATAGAAATATCCTCCCACAAAGGAGAAAGCAGTCAATAAGAAATCTAAAACTTATCATATTCCCCTAGATACTTCCAAAACATTGATAGTTTCAAATACAGTGGAATACAATATAGTTGAAGACATGAAAAATACCAAGGAAAAATTTCATTATATGAAATGACCAAACTAAAACAGCAGCAGAAAATCTCACTGAGAGAACTCAAGGCAGTTCTTGTAGCTCCCATACCACCACCTATTATAGCCCAAGCTGTCAGCGATATGGGAAAACCCCCATCACCTTCAAACAAGGTAAATCCAAATGATCTTGTTCTGATTGGTGATAGATCTATTTCTCACACTCCTCCTTTCCTTTTGACTTATGAAATTTTCAATAAAAATGTTCATAATTGTCTCATCAATTTAGGAGCTTCTTCGAATATCATGCCAAGATCTGTGTGTGCAAAACTCAACGTTACTCCTCAAAATTCTGTTGTGCATATAGTTTAGTTGGACAGAACAAAAGTTAAGGTTTTTGGAGAAATGTTATCAGTATCTATTAGATTATCATCGAACCCAAAGGTATTGCAAGTGATTGATGTCTTAGGGGAAAACATCCTTGAATTTTATGGTCTTATTTTAAGTAGGGATTGGTCTGAGAAACTACATGGATATTTCGCAACCGATTGGTCACACATGTGGTTACCATATAATGGTAAACCAAATCAAATTAGAGTTGATCACGAAAAATTTATGAAACATACAGTCACTGAATTAGAAGGAACGAATGAGCCTGTAGTTTTCACTAATAATATTATTGGAAATTATTCTGCTGAATCATTCCTTGGATCATTCAATGCCCAAATCTCACCTTTCCCAGAAAATATTGTTACTTCTTAGGTTGAGAAATTTTCTCAATCAGACACTTCTAAATGTATTAATCTTAGTAATAAAACTTTAGATCATTCTTTGTTCTGGACTCTATACTTTGATGGTTCAAAATCAAATGATGGTGTAGGAGTAGGTTGCATTTTAATCAATCCACAAGGAGAGAAAACAATGCTAGCTTTCAGACTCGAATTTCAGTGCACAAACAATACTGCCGAATATGAAGCATTGATACAAGGCATGTACAAAGCCATTGGATTAAACATTAAATATTTGTAGGTTTATGGGGACTCTGAGATAATTGTTAGGCAAGTCAGGAACACAATCCATTGTATTTCTGGACACTTGAAACATTATCAAGCATTAGCTCAGAGCCTCACTTCTCATTTTACTGCATTTAATATTTCAACAGTCCCTAGATTACAAAACGCAAGTGCTGATTTACTTGCTAATGTAGCATCTAAATTGATACCATCAGAAGAATTTAGTCTAGATAGATTTTCGATTGAGTTAATTTTTAGGCCTTCCATTCCCGATAACATAACAAATTGGAGAGTGTTTAATGATGATACAGATATAATCGACTTTCTTTCATTAGATGGATCTTATGAAGGTCAAATCGTAGATGAACATGAACATGACTTACAAATTGAAAATAAACTGGATGTAAATCCACTTCCCAAATATGTAGTCAAGATGGAAGATCTCTATGATTTAAAATATAGGTTTAAAAACACCACCAATTCAAAAACACAAAGTTCTGCTCTACGATTTGATTTGATTAATCTTGATACACCTCATAAACCTTAAAACATAAACCTAGGTTTGGGCTTAACAACCGATGAAAGGATGTCATTCATTAAATTGCTAAAAAAATATAAAATTATCTTTGCTTGGGATTATTCAGATCTCAAAACATATGATACTTCTATAATTCAACATACTATAGCCATGATTTCAAATGACAACCCTGTCCAACAAAAACTTAGGAAGATCCACCCAAACTTAGAAAGTCAAATTAAGTCTAAACTAAATAAAATTCTTAAAGCCAAAATCATTTTCCCTGTAAGACATTCAAAATGGGTGTCAAACGTGGTTCCTGTGAGGAAAAAGAATGGAGACATTAGGATTTCAATAGATTTTAGTTTGAATAAAGCCCACCAAAAGGATAATTTTCCTTTGCCTACCATGGAGCAGATTTTGCAGTTAGTTGCAAGTTCTGAATTGATGTCTTTTCTTGATGGATTTTTAGGTTATAATCATATTATGGTTCATCTAGATGATATATTAAAGAATACATTTAGGAAAAAATGGGGAACATATGCATATTAAAGGATGCCATTTGGATTGATTAATGTTGGCACTACATTTCAACGTGCTACGGACATAGCTTTTAGAGGACTAATCGACAATTCAGTTGTAATATATTTAGATGACATCACTGTCTATTCTAAACATAGAAACAACCATATCAGTCACCTAAAACAAATCGTTTAGAGATGTGAGAAATTCAGCATTTCTTTGAATCCTAAAAAATCTTATTTCGCCTTAGCAGAAGGTAAATTATTAGGTTTCGTGGTATCTAATAAAGGAATCTATATCGATCCCGATAGGATTCAAGAAATTGAAAACATTCCCCTGCCATATAACAAAAAAAAGATGCAATCACTTTTAGGACAAATTAATTTGTAAAAATATTTATTCCTAATTTTTCTCAAATCGTCTTACCCATAGATTTAATGATCCGACATTCAATTTTTAAATGGGGAAAAGACAAGAAAGATTCTTTTGAGTTGATAAAGAAAGCCATCATTGTGGCTCCTTCCTTAACTACTCCCAATTTCCTAAAACTATTTGTATTATACATATTCTCTTCTGATACCTCTTACGCAGCAGTTTTGACACAGCTAAATGATCAAAACATTGAAGCACCTATTTCATTCTTTAGTTCTAACTTACAAGGCGCTGAGCTAAATTATTCAACTATGGAGAAACAATATTTTTCTATATTTAAAGCTTTAAAACATTTCAGACCTTTTCTCCTAAAAACACACACTAAGATAATAGTACCTTACCCCGTTGTAAGGCAACTGTTAATCCAACGAGAAGTAGGAGAGAAGAGAGAAAATTGGGTTACTGCACTTCAGGAATATGATGTAGAAATACATCTTGCTAAAATTATTAGAGGTCAAGGTTTTTGCAGAATGCTAACTGGAGCCTCTCATTTACCGACAGAGGACGATCAATCTAGTGAAGTGCAATTATCCAAGGTAAGCCTCAACGATTCTCAATCACAATACACTGATCTGAAATTTTTCTTGAAAAATGGACATGCTCCATTATATCTCAATTATACAGCTAAGTGTGCTCTAAGGCTTAAAGCAAATCAGTATCAATTAATTGATAATGTGTTATTTAGAAGAAATTATGATGTTGTATTATTAAGGTGTTTAGAGAAGCCTAAAGCTGAAAAGGTAATGCAAGAATTACACGATAGGCCAACTGGAGGTCATTTCGGAGGAAATACCACAGCACATAAAATTTTGCATGGTGGGTACTATTGGCCAACCCTTTTCAAAGATGCAGATGAATATGTGAGGAAATGCAAAGTATGTCAAACCGTTGCAGGAAGAGAAAGGAAAGCAGCACTCCCATTGCAACCAATAAATATACAGCAACCATTTGAACAATGGGGGTTAGACATTATTGGTGAAATAACTCCAAGCTCCTCCAAACAACATAAGTATATTCTAACGGAAACTGATTATTTTACAAATTGGGTAGATGCTATCCCATTAAAGGTAGTTAATACCCAAAACATTACAGATTTCATTGATCAGTTTATAATTACCAGGTTTGGTCTCCCATCAGCTTTAATGTTTGATAATGCCTGTTACTTTTCCAAAAATGCTATGGTTGAGTTTGCTTTGAAAAGAGGATTTAAACTTAAATACTTAGCTAACTATTATCTGCAAGGTAATGGATTAGATGAATCTACAAACAAGAACCTGATTAGAATTATCAAATGGATTGTAGAGCAAAATCATAAGAACTAGCATAAAGCATTAATATTTGCTCTCTGGGTAGATATAATTACTCAGAAGGCCTCAATAGGTGCTTCTACATTTGTATTGGTTCATGGGAAAAAAGTAATTCTACCCACAAACATAACAATACCATCTCTTGCTTTAGTTCAGTTTATTGATGAAAACCCTTCTTCTTCTCTTCAACTTAGACATGATCAAATCCTTAAATCGGAAGAACGGAGGGATAAATCCAATGCAATATATGCTCACATCAATAGATAGTTAAGGCTTCATTTGATACAACATCTACCAGCCCAAGAACATTTGAAATTGGAGATCTTGTTTTGAAGTGGGATAAGGCACATGAGGAAAAAGGTAAACATGCCAAATTCCAAAGACTATGGCTTGGTCCATTTCAAATCATAGAGAAATTAGGCCCATCCACCTTTTTGTTACAAGATTTGTTAGGTAGGAAAGACTCTTTACCTGTAAATAGGAAAATTCTTAAAAAATATTTTTCTTAGGAGCTAAATTTTAGTTTTAGGAAAATAAGGATTGAATAGTATCTCTTTTGGTTGTTCAAATTTTAAATTTCTGATAATTTACTTGATTTTTTCTTGCTTCTATAAATAAGAAGAGTAAAAGGATAGTTATAAATATGAGATTTAAATAAACCTTATTTCTTTGGAAAATTTTGAATTTACTAAAGACATTTAGTTTCTGAAAAGACTCTAGATTTTATAAAGTATAGATGTTTTTGTACTAGTCAAGAAAAGAACATGTAACTTAGCAAGGACTCTCTACAAAAAGGTATTTACCAACTCTATAATTATCATCCATAACTCTTAAATGAGCCAATGGTTCACCCCATCTGATAAATTTTTCTTTTTTCACAGTGTAATTAAAAAATATTCAAAACTTAAAAGATAATAAGGCTCATCATGAGCTTGTTTATCATGATCATAGGAAAATAATTTAGACTGATATTACCAATATTGAATGTCACACAGGGTAATAGTTAATGATTGAAACAATCAAAAGACAAGGGGTCTCATCACGAGCCAGCTTGTTCAATCTAAATTAAAACCAACAAATGACATTTTTACCATCATGTTACCAAGCCTAGACAATGGCTTTTAAGAAAATTTAAAGAGAAAAAATACCATGAAAAAGAAACAAGTTCCAAGTGAAAGGAAATTGAATAAAATTTTGATTAAATTTTGAAATTAGGAATCAATTTTAGATGGGACTATGAATCATTGTTGGTTAAAATATAACCCTGTCGAGGCTATGAATGTTTGCTGGCAGTAAGGGATCTATCTATGATAAATGAGTAAAAACTTATAAAGCCAATTTTAAGAGAATGCCTGCTTTATTTTTTTTTAAATCTAAGTATTCATTGATACAGACATTTATGTTTTATCACTTAAAGAGTTGAGTAAGAAAAGAAGTGAGATAGGTGAATACTATATATTCCATAGAAACAATGTTTAATTTATGAATCATACAATTCTCATTCTTACAACTTTTCTTGTTTTGAAAGTTTGAGAAATTTCAAAGAAACTAATGAGAGATAATTGGTTCTCCCAAGTGAATCGCCAATTGTTGTTCTATACAACACCCCATGCCCCCCCATTTTTTTATTATTAAAATTTTATTATATATAATACAAATGGGGACCCTTTTAAATTTTTCCCCATTTTTGAATAAATGCCAACTCTCAAAAAATTGTTACTTTTCAAAGAGCCCTTTTTGAATCTAACTTAAACCATATTAAAATCCTCATCGCAAATCGCATAATTCCTTAGTAACAAAGTTAAGCACATTCAAAAAATAATGATATGCGACTTGCGATTGAACTTCGCATGCGACATCCCGATCGCATATCGCACAATAGAGGATATTATGGCAAGAGCTTAATTGTTACCTATCAAAGCTCTGATATTGCAATATACTGATAGTGTAATATTATATCGTATATCGCAAGATCCATTAACAAGTTTCATTCACACCACATTTTAAATATGCGATATGAAAGATTTGACAAATGTTTAAATAGAGGTTTTAAGTTGGACACAAGTTAGGTCAGAATGATTTAATACGGTTATCATCCCTATGCATGTAATCATGGTGTTCGTTATGGTTGATTAATGCTAAACCCGCTCCCCGGATCTTTTCTTAAAAAGTTCAGTCATTTCATCAAATCTTTCATTTTATACGACAATTAATTGTTGTTGGTTTTAATAGAGACTCCACTGAAATGATGTCCATTAGAAAGGTGATGCAGAAGCATACCAAGTAATCTATCACAAAAATCGAAAGCATAGATATGTTGTCCATTTTTATAGACACAATATGCACTGCATATGGAGGTGCCACTGCATGGTAGACCATCTATACTACGCTAGAGAGTGAAAACCCTAAAGTAACGGATATTCGACCAACTGTTGACAGTACAGAACCATCAGGAGTACAGTTCAGATATGCTGCATGCTCTTTCCTCCACCGAATAGCAGCAAGGGCTAGGCTCCTACCATGCACAGTTATGATAAGATGGGTAGTATAAAATACAAAAGTGGAAGATAGACTTATCAAGACAGTGAAAAACACAGTCTTAGGTTCTTTCAGAGCCAGAGACAGTGAAAAACGCAGTCTTAGGTTCTTTCAGAGCCGAAGATTTACAAAAAATGTACAAGCTACCTAGTGCCCAGGACAGTTACGACAAACAATTTGTTGCAAAGTTTGTAAAGGAAAATGAAGACCCATTTCAAATTATACAGGAATGGAGGAGAAGAGACAATAAGTTCAAACAAGATAAAGTGGGTATGTACCCCATTGCTTTGTTAGCCAACCCTTATAATTTCACAGCCTCTATGCTATGTAGGTTGTATGGTCTCCCCGATAATACTAAGTTCTCAATCAATTGGGTTCCTTTAATTGATGCTTGTGTTAATTCTCACATTATGAATTGGGCAACCATTCTATTTGAGAATTTGGCCCAAGTGATTACTGAATATCGCCAAACCACGACTGCCTCCTCTAGATCAGTTCCCCAATTCTTCATGTCTGCATATGTATTCGATGCTATTTGTTTCTGCACTCATTTTCCAACCATGGGTTGGAAATGGACTACCAATGATCCTACTCCTATCTTCCTGAGTTATAAGAAAATGTGGGAACAAAATTTTGTTCCAAATTTTCACCAATTGGGCTATGGAGTTGTTCTTCCCTTACAACAGTTAGTTTTCAACAGAAGATGTCCGAGATTCGGAAAAGAAGCTATCACAGACCTCCAAGCAATTGGAAGGTATTTTCTTGAAGAATCTCTCTCTTATATCAGGATATTTGGTAGCCAAGCTTCCCCACATGTCCTCCCTATCTATGTCTCGGATAAACTATTGGCAAGGGAAGTAGCATACCAAATAATAGGAAATGGCCTCACAAGAACATTGAGGGAAATGAAGAAATCCCTATGGCCAAATTTTTCCCTTCAATGTGGGTCATTTACCCTTTTTAATTATGGTCATGCATATAAAGAGTATCAGAATTTACAGTTACTAAAGCTCCCCACTCTGCCATCAAGGTCTTTTGATCCACAACAAGTAGCAAACAAATTCACCCTTTCAGTTAAGGTCAAACCTGTAACTCATGCAGTAGATGAGTTTAAATATTTATTGAAATCAGCTGAGAAGTTTGAGAAGATTCGGAATTGGGTCAAGACTAAGTTAAATCCAAAGAAATTGAAAAAATTCCAGGAGTTTAGAGGGCAGAGACTAGAGCACCTTCCACAAGAATTTTTTATTACTTATTATATAACTGAAACCAAGTCTCAGGAGCAAACTAAGCTAGGCAAGTCACAAGTTTAGGAAGCAGAAGTAGATGAACTAGAAAAATTGTGGGATGCATTCAATGATAAACTACAGGATACCCCTAAGGTATCATCAACACAAGAACTTACAGCATTTCAGACCCCACCAAGGAAAACAGTTACACCAACAGGGACCATTGAAGGTCCAAAAACAAGTTTCCAAGATACAGAGGTAATTCCTATAGACCCAACTACTGAAATTGTCTTGAAAGTAACAGATATCCCACCTCTGGATGTCTTTTACAGCCCTCTTCATAAAGCTATTGTAAAAAGACAGAGAAAGAGAAGGAGAGTCGAATCGCCTTCAGAACATGAATTTATGGATGTCCTATGGAAGGACACACAAAAAAATCTGACCCAACACTTGACTCGGCTATCTCAATTCGCTGGAGCATATGCTACAACAACAATTGTCAAAGCAACTGAAGTCTCTGTTTTGATTAAAGAAAAAGATGACCAGATCACATTATTATATCGGCAATTAGATGAGGAAAGAGCCAGTGTGAACCATCAAGCAGAGAAGCAGCTCCACAAGCTACTACCAGATATGGCTCTATTGAGAATAAGTCATGAAAATGACTTATCTGCTAAAAACAAACAAATCCAGGAGCTAAAGAGTGGTCTAGCAAGGTATAAGGATATTCCTACTGCAGAGGAATTCATTAATGATGCTTTAGCACTGAATACTTTGCTGTCAAAGAAACAACAACTCTTCCTCCAACATACATAAAATATCATTCCACATCTGAATACTAGTGAACAATTAGCAAACATGATTATTGATCAAAGAATTGAGTTCAATGAACTCAATTCTAAGATCTCTAACTATATTGAATGGCAGGATTCAGATGAGGGGAAAAGGTCAAGTCTACCGAAGATCAATGAAAGACACAAGGATATTCTACTCATTGAATTGGACTCACGGATGAAATAGGCTGAATTATTAATAGCCAGAGCATCGAGTATTTCAAAAAGCATTATCAAAACAGTAAATCACATGTTGCACACATCCAACCTCATAAAGGAAAGTGATCCAAAATCACTTCCTGATCTTAAAGCATTAGATGAGAATTGGAAGAATAAAAGTCAGCTACAGAAGGAAACAATTCAGAGGCTATCAAAAACTGACTGGGAAGCAGTGTAGCAACTTTTGGTCAAACCACACAGTCTGATCATGACCTTAAATTTCTCCTTGGATTTTGTACAAATAATGTTGCCACCTTTACACAACACTATATTTGCAGGGCAGTTGAGAACACAATTTGGGATGCCACTGCAAGTCAGGCCAATGTCCTACATTTGTGAGCTGAAAGGCAAAGATGGCAGTGGTGATTCATTGAGAAAAACCTGAGTCATTTTTTAGTAGTTTTATTTTTGGAAAGTTGGATACTAGGAATGAGGAAGGTTGTTTGAAACCTCCTCATAGATATTTTGTATAATTTATTTTTAGTTAATTAGAATAGTATTTAAACCCTTCTCATGCATTTAGAGAAAGGTCCAGAATTTTATTAAGAACATTTATAAAGAATGTGTTATCGTAAATTTGTAGATGCCTTGATGGAATCATGGAACATGGTCTTTTCAATCAAATATTGTTTTGTTGATCACTATTGATGCACTATTGTATTCTTTGAGATACTCATTGGTAGAAGATTGGTTGTGGCCTATTGTCACTGGTCAAATGAGCAGAACAGTACACATTTGGTACTATTATCATGTTTTCTAAATTTTTGTTCTAGCATTAGTGATAAGTTTATCTTTCATAAATTATGTATGAAATCTATCATCTATATTTGAAGTATCAGTTGCACTATTGTATGATATCAGAATAGAGATTGGTCTGTTTAATATGTGATCATTAGAATACGCGATATGTTTTTCACAATTATTTTGATTAACTATTTTGGCAAAGGAATTATCTTACAATATATTAACTCTATATAGTCTATGATTGATCTATATCATCATAGATTACGTAGACATATTTTTATATCGCATAAAACTAGCAATACCCCAGGTTAGATTAAAATAGATTTAATTCAAAGTTTTGCATCTTAGTATAAAGCTGTGTTAGTTTCTGGTTATTCTTTTGCAAATCATTAGAAAAAATCCCACATATAAATCCAAAACATTGGGAAACTGGTCCCATCATACCCAGTTGGAGCCACTATTCCAAATGGAGAAGGAGCTGCTTTAAGGTTTGGACAGGGTGGTTATCCCCATTGTTGTTGCCACAGATTTCTGAGGCGTCAACATTTGTGGCGCTAGAAGGAGGGCCCCGGCTATGAATGGAATATAAATCTAAATCTCAAACTCAAAGCCTTCATAAGGTTCAATCTCCCTCGAAAAATCCTACAGCTTCTTGATCATGTTCCAAGTCACCCACTCATAAGTCAAAAGTTGTAGAAACTTCCCCCTCATCTCTTGAACTATCTCGACAGTTACCTTCTTTATAATATACTCCAGAATCTCCTAAAATTCAGTCTTTAGTTCATAAATTAGAACGAATATCTATTTCTGCTGAGAAGCCTGATAAACCCAAAGCTTCTGAAGAAAGTGCTACTTCACTATTCAGAGAAACTAGTATCCTAACGCGATCAAAAAGTGATTAACTCGGAATACCTCCTTTTGATTTTCCAATACATTCACAGTGTAAGAAAGTTTTTGTGCCTAAATCTAAGTCAGTTACAAGTGAGGTCACATCAAATTCCCCTCCATTCACTCCCTCATTCACTACACCTCCATTTACATTTTTGCATATTTCCATTTCTTCTACTCAAACAATTAGTGTTACCACAAGTAGTACTAGTCCAGTTGTAAGTTCTACATCCATACCTACTACCTCTGGATGTGCTTCTATATATTCTCAAATCTCAACTCAAGTTATGGCTAATCAGCCTTGGACTAATCCTGGTATCATGTTGTTTGCAAACCCACATCCTCTTCCTAATCATCTAGAGAAATGGTTACCCAAATACAATCCAGATGATGGCCTTCCTATTGAAAGAACACATCAACAATTTTATGTTGGCCATGAATTTGAATGGGGTTGCGCATGAAGATATTGTAGTAAGATTGTTTCCCTATACTCTTAAAGGATCTGCGGGATCTTGGTACTTTTCTCTTCCAGCAGGAACTATAACAAACTAGGTAACTTTTGAACAACTGTTTCTTGCAAAACTTGGAGACTATAGAACTATGGCATCTTTAATCAATGCTCTCTCTAACCTGAAAACAAATTCAGGTGAAAGGATCAAAGATTTCAACTCCAGATTTAACAAGTTATTAAACAAAATCCCAGCTGCTTCTAAACCTGTTGTTGATGTACAAATAGAGTGGTACATTTCTGCTTTACCTTCTAATATAGCCATTTTTGTAGACAGAATCAGTAAGGCTACTCTTTTAGAAAGCATGAAAGAAGCCCTATCTGTAGAAAAGAAAATTCTAGCTTTAGAAAAACGATCTGAGATGGAAGATAGAAAATCTAAAAAAGTGACATTTAGTCAAGAATCAAAGAAGAAAGCCCCAAAGGATCTGTTCGATCTTGAAGGTCTTCAAAAGGTCTTGAAAACCGTGTCAAATGATATGATTGAAATAAAGAAACAAGTATTTGAATCATTAGTTCCTAAGAAATCATATCGCCCATACAATAGAAGTTATACTTCGCCATCTCAGCCTCCAAATGTGATTTCAAGTGCCGAATCCGATAAAGATGTTGAAGACGCCTTAGCAACTGTAGAAGAACCAGAGCCTGATGAAGAAGTCGAAATAAATGGGTTATGGGACTTTATTCTCCCCACCGAAGAAGAAAGAGAGCCTATGCCTGCATCTACAAGGAGAAAAACATCTGCTAACTCAACGATACCAAATCAGAAATAAAAATTTCCTCCCACAAAGGAGAAAGAAGTGAATAAGAAATCTAAAACTGTTCAAATTGATCCTATTCCCCTAGATACTTCCAAAACTTTGATAGTTTCAGATAGAGTGGAATACAATATAGTTGAAGACATGAAAAATACCAAGGCAAAAATTTCATTATATGAAATGACCAAACTCAAACAGCAACAGAAAATATTACTGAGAGAACTTAAGGCAGTTCCTGTAGCTCCCATACCACCATCGGTTACAGCCCAAGCTATCAGCTATATGGGAAAACCCCAATAACCTTCAAACAAGGTAAACCCAAATGATCTTGTTATGATTGGTGATAGATCTATTTCTCACACTCCTCCTTTCCTTTTGACTTATGAAATTTTCAATAAAAAATGTTCATAATTGTCTCATCGATTCATGAGCTTCTTCAAATATCATGCCAAGATCTGCGGGCACAAAACTCAACGTCACTCCTCAAAAGTCTGATGTGCATATAGTTCAGTTGGATAGAACAAAAGTCAAGGTTTTTGGAGAAATGTTATCAATATCTATTAGATTATCATCCAACCTAAAGGTACTACAAGTGATTGATATCTTAGTGGCAGACATCCCTGAATTTTATGGTCTTATTTTAAGCAGGGATTGGTTTGAGAAACTACATGGATATTTCGCAACCGATTGGTCACACATGTGGTTACCATATAATGGTAAACCAAACCAAATTAGAGTTGATCACGAAAAATTTAAGAAACATACAACCACTAAATTAGAAGGAACGAATGAGCCTGTAGTTTTCACTAATAATATTATTGGAAATTATTCTTCTGAATCATTCCTTAGATCATTCAATGCCCACCTCTTACCTTTCCCAGAAAATATTGTTACTTCTCAGGTTGAGAATTTTTCTCAATCAAACACTTCTAAATGTATTAATCTTAGTAATAAAACTTTATATGATTCTTTGTTCTCGACTCTATAATTTGATGGTTCAAAATCAGATGATGGTGTAGGAGCAGGTTGCATTTTAATCAATCCGCAAGGAGAGAAAACAATGCTAGCTTGTAGACTCGAATTTCAATAAACGAATAATACTACCGAATATGAAGCATTGATACAAGGCCTATACAAAGCCATTGGATTAAACGTTAAATATTTGCAAGTTTATGGGGACTCTGAGATAATTGTTAGGCAAGTCAAAAACACAATCCATTGTATTTCTGGACACTTGAAACATTATCAAGTGTTAGCTCAGAGCCTCACTTCTCATTTTACTGCATTTAATATTTCAACAGTCACTAGATTACAGAACGCAAGTGCTGATTTAATTGCTAATGTAGCCTCTAAATTGATACCATCAGAAGAATTTATTCCAGATAGATTTTCAATTGAGTTAATTTTTAGGCATTCCATTCCCGATAATATAACAAATTGGAGAGTGTTTAATGATGATACAGATATAATCGACTTTCTTTCATTAGATGGATCTTATGAAGATCAAATCGTAGATGAACATGAACATGACTTACAGATTGAAAATAAACTGGATGCAAATCCAATTCCCAAATCTGTAGTCAAGACGAAATATCTATATGATTTAAAATATAGGTTTAAAAAGACCACCAATTCAAAAACACAAAGTTCTACTCTAAGATTTGATTCGGTTAATCTTGGTACACCTGATAAACCTCAAAACATAAACCTAGGTTTGGGCTTAACACCCGATGAAAGGATGTCATTCGTTAAATTGCTAAGAAAATATAAAATTATCTTTGCCTGCAATTATTCAGATCTCAAAACATATGATACTTCTATAATTCAGCATACTATACCCATGATTTCAAATGAAAATCCTGTCCAACGGAAACTTAGGAAGATCCACCCAAACTTAGAAAGTCAAATTAAGTCTGAACACATTAAAATGCTTAAAGCCAAAATCATTTTCCCGACAAGACATTCAAAATGAGTGTCAAACATGGTTCCTATGAAGAAAAATAATGGAGACATTAGGATTTGCATAGATTTTAGAAATTTGAATAAAGCCTGCCAAAAGGATAATTTTCCTTTGCCGACCATGGAGCAGATTTTGCAGTTAGTTGTGTAGAAATTCCCATTGTAGATCAACAGATTATGCAATATACTAAAGCACAATACCAGATCTACTTCTACAACAAACTTGCGGAAGCTTAATAGCCTTAGTGTTCATTGATCAGTTTATAATTCCCAGATTTGGTCTCCCTTCAGCTTTAATGTTTGATAATGCATCTTACTTTTCCAAAAATTCTATGGTTGAGTTTGCTTTGAAAAAACTTAAATACTCAGCTAGTTATTATCCACAAGGTAATGGATTAGTTGAATCTACAAACAAGAACCTGATTAGAATTATCAAACGGACTGTAGAGAAAAATCATAAGAACTAACATAAAGCATTAATATTTTCTCTCTAGGCAGATATAATTACTCATAAGCCTCAATAGATACTTCTCCATTTGTATTGGTTTATGGGAAAGAAGCAATTCTACCCACAAACATAACAATACCATCTCTTGCTTTAGTTCAGTTTATTGATGAAAACCCTTCTTCTTCTCTTCAACTTAGACATGATCAAATCCTTAAATTGGAAGAACATAGGGAGAAAGCCAAAGAAATGCATGCTCATCATCAACAGATAGTTAAGGCTTCATTTGATACAACATCTACCAGCCCAAGAAATGTTGAAATTGGAGATCTTGTTTTGAAGTGGGATAAGGCACATGAGGAAAAAGGTAAACATACCAAATTCTAAACACTGTGGCTTGGTCCATTTCAAATCATAGAGAACTTAGGCCCATCCACCTTTTTTTTACAAGATTTGTTAGGTAGGAAAGACTCTTTACCTGTAAATGGGAAAATTCTTAAAATTATTTTTCTTAGGAGCTAAATTTTAGTTTTAAATTTCAATTTTAGGAAAATAAGGATTGAATAGTATCTCTTTTGGTTGTTCAAATTTTAAATTTTTGATAATTTACTTGATTTTTTCTCGCTTCTATAAATAAGAAGAGTAAAAGGATAGTTATAAATATGAGATTTAAATAAACCTTATTTCTTTGAAAAAAAATTATTCTACTAAAGGCATTTAGTTTATGAAAAGACTCTGTATTTTATAAAGTATAGATGTTTTTGTACCAGTCAAGAAAAGAACCTATAACTTAGCAAGGACTCTCTGCAAAAAGGTATTTACCAACTCTATAATTATCATCCATAACTCTTAAATGAGCCAATGATTCACCCCATCTGATAAAATTTTCTTTTTTCACAGTGTAATTAAAAAATATTCAAAACTTAAAAGATAATAAGTCTCATCACGAGCTTGTTTATCATGATCATAGGAAAATAATTTAGACTGATATTACCAATACTGCATATCACAACAGGGTAATAGCTAATGATTGAAACAATCAAAAGACAAGGGGTCTCATCACGAGCTAGCTTGTTCAGTCTAAATTACAACCAGTGAATGACATTGTTACCATTAGGTTACCAAGCCTGGACAATGGCTTTTAAGAAAATTTAAAGTGAAAAGTACCATGAAAAAGAAACAAGTTCCAAGTGAAAGGAAATTGAATAAAATTTTGATTAAATTTTGAAATTAGGAATCAATTTCAGATGGGACTATGAATCATTGTTGGTTAAAAGATAACCTTGTCGAGGCTATGAACGCCTGTTGGCAGCAGGGGCTCTATCTATGATAAATGAGTAAAAACTTATAAAGCCAATTTTAAGAGAATACCTGCTTTATTTTTTTAAATCTAAGTATTGATTGATACAGACATTTATGTTTTATCACTTAAAGAGTTGAGTAAGAAAAGAAGTGAGATAGGTGAATACTTTATATTCCATAGAAACATTGTTTAATTTATGAATCATACAATTCTTATTCTTACAACTTTTCTTGTTTTGAAAGTTTGAGAAATGTCAAAGAAACTAATCAGAGATAACTGGTTCTCCCAAGTGAATTGCCAATTGTTGTGCTATACAACAACCCCCCCCCCAATTTTTTATTATTAAAATAGTTATTATATATAATACAAATGGGGACCCTTTTAAATTTTTCCCCATTTTTTTGAATAAATGCCAACTCTCAAAAAATTGTTACTTTTCAAAGAGCCCTTTTTGAATCTAACTTAAAACATATTAAAATCCTCATCGCAAATCGCAAATCACATAATTCCTTAGTAACAAAGTTAAGAACATTCAAAAAATACCGATATGTGACTTGCAATTGAACTTCACATGCGAGATCCCGGTCGCATATCGTACATCAGAGGATATTATGGCAAGACCTTAATTGTTACCTATCAAAGCTCCGATATTGTGCTATCCCGATAGTGCAATCTTGCGATATTGCAATATCGCATATTGCATATCGCAAGATCCATTAACATGTTTCATTCGCGCTACATTTTAAATATGCGATATGACGGATTTGACAAATGTTTAAATAGAGGTTTTAAGTTGGACATGAGTTAGGTCATAATGATTTAATACAGTTATCATCCCTATGCATGTAATCATGGTGTTTGTTATGGTTGATTAATACTAAACTTGCTCCCCGGATCTTTTCTTAAAAAGTTTAGTCATTTCATCAAATATTTCATTTTATACGACAATTAATTGTTCTTGGTTTTAATAGAGACTCCGCTGAAACGATTTCCATTCAGAAGGTGATGTAGAAGCATACCAAGCAATCTATTGTAGAAATTGAAAGCAAAGATATGTCGTCCATTTTTATAGACACAATATGCACTGCAGATGGAGGCGCTATTGCATGGCAGACCATCTATACTATGCTGGAGAGTGAAAACCCTAAAGTAACGGATATCCGACCAACTACTAACAGTACAAAACCATCAGGAGTACAGTTCAGAGATACTGCATGCTCTTTCCTCCACTGAATAGCAGCAAAGGCTAGGCTCCTGCCATACACAGATATGATCAGATGGGTAGTAAAAAATACATGAGTGGAAGACAGACTTATCAAGACAGTGAAAAACGCAGTCTTAGGTTCTTTCAGAGCCAAAGACAGTGAAAAACGTAATCTTAGGTTCTTTCAGAGCCAAATATTTACAACAAATGTACAAGCTACCCGGTCCCCTGGACATTTACGACAAACAGTTTGTTGCAAAGTTTGTAAAGGAAAATGAAGACCCATTTCAAATGATACAGGAATGGAGGAGAAGAGACAATAAGTTCAAACAAGATAAAGCGGGTATGTACCCCATTGCTTCTTTAGCCAACCCTTATAATTTCGCAGCCTCTATGCTATGTAGGTTGTATGGTCTCCCCGATAATACTAAGTTCTCGATCAATTGGGTTCCTTTAATTGATGCTTGTGTTAATTCTCAAATTATGAACTGGGCAACCATTCTATCTAAGAATTTTTCCAAAGCGATTACCAAATATCACAAACCAAGGTTGCCTCCTCTAGAGCAGTTCTCCAATTCTTCATGTCTACATATGTCTTTGATGTTATTTGTTTCTGCACTCATTTTCCAACCATGGGTTGGAAATGAACTACGAATGATCCTACTCCTATCTTCTTGAGTTATAAGTAAATGTGGGAACAAAATTATGTACCACATTTTCACCAATTATGCTATGGAGTTTTTCTTCCCTTACATTAGTTAGTTTTCAACAGAAGATGTCCGAGATTCACAAAAGAAGCTATCACAGACCTCCAAGCAATTGGAAGGTATTTTCTTGAAGATTCTTTCTCTTATATCAGGATATTTGGTAGCCAAGCTTCCCCACATGTCCTCCCTATGTATATCTCGGATAAAATATTGGCAAGGGAAGTAGCATACCAAATAATAGGAAATGGCCTCACAAGAGCATTGAAGGAAATGAAGAAATCCCTATGGCCAAATTTTCCCCTTCAGTGTGGGTCATTTACTCTTGTTTATTATGGTCAGGCATATAAAGAGTATCAGAATTTGCAGTTATTAAAGCTCCCCACTCCGCCATCAAGGTCTTTTGATCCACAACAAGTAGAAAACAAATTCACCCTTTCAGTTAAGATCAAACCTGTAACTCATGCAGCAGATGAGTTTGAAGATTTACTAGAATCAGCTGAGAACCTTGAGAAGATTCAGAATTGGGTCAAGACAAAGTTAAATCCAAAGAAATTGAAAAAATTCTAGGAGTTTAGAGAGCAGAGATTAGAGCACCTTCCACAAAAATTTTGGATTACTGATTATAGAACTGAAACCGAGTCTTAGGAGCAGACTAAGCTAGGCACGTCATAAGATCAGGAAGCAGAAGCAAATGAACTAGAAAAATTGTGGGATGCATTCAATGACAAACTACAAGATACCCCTAAGGTATCATCAACACAAGAACTAACAAGATTTCAGACCCCACCAAGGCAAATAGTTACACCAACAGGGACCACTGAATGTCCAAAAACAAATTTCCAAGATACAGAGGTAATTCCTACAGACCCAACTACTGAAATTGTCTTGAAAGTAACATATATCCCTCCTTTGGACGTCTTTTACAACCATCTTCATAAAGTTGTTGTAAAAAGACAGAGAAAGATAAGGAGAGTTGAAACTCCTTTAGAACATGAATTTATGGATGTCCTATGGAAGGACACACAAATAAATCCGACCCAACACTTGACTCAGCTATCTCAATTTGTTGGAGCATATGCTACGGCGACAATTGACAAAGCAACTGAAGTCTTTGTTTTGATTAAAGAAAAATATGACTAGATCACACTATTACAACGGAAGTTAGATGAGGAAAGAGCCAACGTGAACCATCAAGCAGAGGAGCATCTCCACAAGCTACAACAGGGTATGGAACTACCGAGAATAAGTCATGAAAATGACTTATTTGCTAAAAACAAACAAATCTAGGAGCTAAAGAGTGACTTAGCAAGGTATAAGGATATTCCTATTGTAGAGGAATTCATTAATGAGGCTTTAGCATTGAATACTTTACTGTCAAAGAAACAACAGCTCTTCCTCCAACATACATCAAATATCATTCCACATCTGAATACTAGTGAACAATTAACAAACATGATTATTGATCAAAGAATTGAGTTCAATGAACTCAATTCTAAGATCTCTGACTATATTGAATGGCAGGATTCAGATGAGGGGAAAAGGTCAAGTCTCCCAAAGATCAATGAAAGACACAAGGATATTCTATTCACTGATTGGGACTCACAGGTGAAACAGGTCGAATTAGCAATAGCCAGAGCATTGGGTATTTCAAAAAGCATTATCAAAACAGTAAATCACATGTTGCACACATCCAAACTCATAAAGGAAAGTGATCCAAAATCACTTCCTGATCTTAAAGCATTAGATGAGAATTGGAAGAATAAAAGTGAGCTACAGAAAGAAATAATTGAGAGGCTATCAAAAACTGACTGGGAAGCAGTGTGGCAACTTTTGGTCAAACCACATAGTCAGATCATGACCTTGAATTTCTCCTTGGATTCAGTACAAAGAATGTTGCCACCTTTACACGACGCTATATTTGCAGGGCAGTTGAGAACACAATTTGGGATGCCACCACAAGTCAGGCTAATGTCCGACATTTGTGAGCTGAAAGGCAAAGCTGACAACAATGATTCATCGAGTAAAAACTGAGTCATTCTTTAGCAGTTTTATTTTTGGAAAGTTGGATACTAGGAACGAGGAAGGTTGTTTGAAACCTCCTCATAGATATATTGCATAATTTATTTTTAGTTAATTATAATAGTATTTAAACCCTTCTCATGCATTTAGAGAAAGGTCCAGAATTTTATTAAGAACATTTATAAAGAATGCGTTATCGTAAATTTGTAGATGCCTTGATGGAATCATGGAACATGGTCTTTTCAATCAAATTTTTTTTTGTTGATCACTATTGATGCACTATTATATTCTTTGATATACTCATTGGTAGAAGATTGATTGTGGCCTATTGTCATTGGTCAAATGAGCAGAATGGTACACATCTGGTACCATTATCATGTTTGTTAAATTCTTGTTCTAGCATTAGTGATAAGTTTATCTTTCATAAATTATGTATGAAATCTATCATCTCTGTTTGAAGTATCAGTTGCACTATTGTACGATATCATAATAGAGAATGGTCTGTTTTATATGTGATCATTAGAATATGTGATGTCTTTTTCACAATTCTTTTGATTAACTATTTTCTCAAAGGAATTATCTTACATTAGAATATGCGATATGTTTTTCACAATTCTTTTGATTAACTATTTTCTCAAAGGAATTATCTTACATTAGAACATGCGATATGTTTTTCACAATTCTTTTGATTAACTATTTTCTCAAAGGAATTATCTTACAATATATTAACTCTATATAGTCTATGATTGATCTATATCATCATAGTTTACATAGACATCATTTTATTTCGCATAAAACCAACAATACCCTAGGTTAGATTAAAATAGATTTAATTCAATTTTTTGCATCTTAGAATAAAGTTGTGTTAGTTTATACTTATTCTTTTGCGAATCATTACAAAAAATCCCACATATAAATCCAAAACACTGGGAAACAGGTCCCATCATACCCAGTTGGAGCCACTATTCCAAACGGAGAAGGAGTTGCTTTAAGGTCTAGACCGGGTGGTTATCCCCCTTGTTGTTGCCACAGATTTATAAAGCCTCAACAGTCATGTAATGAGTCATCTAGGCTACGTCACTACTTGGGCCATATTATAATCAATGTAATGTAATGTGGAAGTCCAAGAGACCCACATGTAAAGTTGAAGATTCATGTAAGTCAAACAGTCATGAGGGAAGTCGAATAGTCACAAGGGTCAGTTTCACCCTTGGTTATATATACCCCTCATTTGTACATGTAATGCCCCACTTAAATCTTATCATGCAAATTTTATTAATGTTTACATTACTTGAAAATAATGAGAAATATTGGTGAATACCTTCATTTTGGAAACTATAAATTTATTTACTAATATAAAAATCATTATTTCTATTTTATTCAAATTCCAAACTTGCCTTCTCAAATTGAATCTTAGGTAGGATATGGTCTCCTTCCATTATTTCAAATTATATATATATATTCATCTCACATTCCCAAATGTACTCTCACATTTACTTAGTAGAAGACACGGTCCTCTCCATTTAATTACATCTCACATTCCCAAATGTACTCTCACATTTACATAGGAGAAGACATGGTCCTCTCCATTTAATTACATCTCACATTCCCAAATGTACTCTCACATTTACTAGGGAGAAGACATGATCCTCTCCATTTAATTACATCTCATATTCCCAAATGTACTCTCACATTTACTTGGGAGAAGACATGGTCCTCTCCATCTAATTATCAATATATATATTCATCTCAAATTCCCAAATGTACTCTCAGATTTACTTGGGAGAAGACATGGTCCTCTCCCATTAATTTCCCAATTTTATATTCATATCACATTTCCAAATGTACTCCCAGATTTACTTGGTAGAAGATAAGTCAACTGTAAGGATGGTGGAGAAGTTAATGACACTAATGAGATGTGGTTGAGGTGTAGAAGAGAGGGAGGGTACAAAAAGGGAAGGAGGAAGGGAGGAAAGGGCATGTGGGGTCTTGCTTTGATTTTGGGGGTTGGCTATGATTTTAGGATTGCTGTGATTTTGGAGACCTAAGGAACCTGTGGAGGTTTCTTGGGTTAGTTGAGAGGAGGGAAATATTGCTTATCTTAGTTTGGATTATTCATTTTGGACACACTACATCTGGTTGGACTTGGGCTCGGAGGGCTAGGGAACCTGTGGAAGTTTCCTGGGCTAGGAATTATTTCCTAGTTGGCTGGGAGGTAAATCCAATCGGTAGTCGAGAGGAGTGTTTCAGCAAGAGAAACAGCTCAAGGGCATCTCCAGCCACCGGTATAGGTATTCCTCTATGCATAGGTTATTCATGTAAATTATTGAAATAAAATGTTCACTATAAGTTGTGAGGATTAGAAATCTAAATGGTAAATTTTCATTGTTTAAATGTCTTGTAAGAAAGTAAATTATTTCTTCATATTGTATTTAATTTCTAGAGAAAATAGATCTATTAGAAGACCCTAGGATAGGGCCTTACACATGGTATCAGAGCTTTGGTTAAAAATCTGGACCCAAAACCCACTAAACCCAATTCTACTATAAAGAGCTTGTAACCCTCATAAGGACTTATAATCCTAATATATATATAATAATTGGTTTTTAGATTGAGAATGATACATTAACTTTTACCTCTGTTAAAGAAACCAAAGACTTAAAAAAAATGGTTTCGCTTAACAGCCAATTGATCATTCCATCAGTGCTCCCTTTAATGCAAAACCACTGCAAAAGAGAGCAAGATCACAAACACAAATCCATGCTTCAAACATGAGATTTCTTCGGTCTTTTAGGAATGCTAAAGTCGATTACAATCTTTATGGCTCAATGCCAAAGGAAGAAGTTGATCGGGTTCCATCATAGAGTTGAGGCCATTAACATTTATTCTAACACCAAGATAACTGATATTCTGCCCGAATTCGGTTATAGATAGAGTTCTTATGGAAGCGACACTGGGCAATGCAATGAAACACTTCACTTATTGTAGATGAAAGGAATTCAAGCAAACTTCTCCACTTATGTTTTTCTCTTGCAGCTCTGCTTAAATAATAAGTCTCCATCCCAAGGGAAATTAGTCCATTCTCACATTATTCAAATGGTATTTAATCCAGATATGTATTTAGGTAATGTGCTTGTGATAATGTATATCAAGTGTGAAAATCTAGAGGGTGCCCGCAAAGTGTTTGACAAAATGACCATACGAAATTTTGTCTCATGGACTGCTATGATTTAAACTTATGTGAGCCATGGATTTGTTAAGGAAGCATTGAAACTATTTTTCCAAATGAGACAACCAGGTGTTCAACCAATCAGTTCAGTTATTGCAAGCATAAGGCAGAGGCTTTTGTGTTTGTGAGGAGAAACAAAAATGCACGCAAAATCAAATTCAAAGGTGACCAATTTGGCACCTTCATCCCTAACCAAGTCACCTAGAAGACTTGTATACTATGTGCAGAGTCCTTCCTGGGATTCTCACGATGGGGAAAAGAAGTCATTTCAGTCCACCCCTATTCTCAGCCCCATGGGGTCACCCCCTCATTCAAATTCGTCCCTCGAGCGCCATTCCAGGTAGTCATCCACTAGCAGGTTTTCGGGGTCATTGAAGCATGGCTCCCGGAAAGTACAACCACATGATGGACGCCATGGAAAAGGAAATAAGGGCTGGAACCAGTGCAATGTCATAGAAGAGGAAGGACCGTATGAGGACGATGAGAAGAGCTGGCCGAGGCGGTGTTATGTTTTTCTCTTTATCTTGTGTTTTGCTCTTCTTTTCACAATGTCTTCACTCATTCTATGGGGTGCCAACAGGCCCTACAAACCAAAATTCACTACGAAAATTATTAGCTTCCATGATTTATATGTCTCGAAGGGGTTAGATGCAACCAAAGTGCCCACCAAGATGATATCCTTAAACGCTACTTTAAAAATGTGCTTCCACAACCCTGCCACATTCTTTGGGGTTCATGTGACTTCCACACCCATGGATCTAATGTACTATCAACTTGTAGTTGCCTCGGTATAGGTACAGAATTTTAATCAGTCCAGGAGAACCCATCGCACTATAGATGTAGTGTTGCAAGGCAAGAAAGTGCCTCTCTACAGAGGTGGTGCTAGCTTGACTAGCGCTGATGCAGTGGGTAGCATTCCTTTAGACTTAAAATTTGATATCAAATCCAAGTATTATATCTTGAGTAAGCTCATTAAAACAAAATTCAGGAAGCGTGGTTACTGCAAAATTGATTTGGACTCAGTGACCCTCATGAAATCCAGATCGCTGAAGAATTCTTACGAGTATGATTAGTGCAGAAGAATACAATGTCACAGGCTCAGGTTTATAAAAGTTATACTAATGCGGTTATTTTGTTTTATTCAGTGTAAAGATTTTTTTTTTAAGCTTTAAGGCTAATGGACTTAGCTGTCGTTGACCCTTCATCGGGTCTGGCCAAGTAGTTTTTTTATGAAATGACTTCTAGTCAACATTTGATTGTAAATGTAAAGATGCCTATGTATTCAATTGAGAGAACGCTAGAAGAAGAGATCGATGATGGGTATTTTTCAGGTAGTAGATGATGAACTTAGTTTCAAGCCATTAGGAATAATAGGCATTCCTTATGATGGGAACGCTAGAGTCTAAATAAAGCTTGAACTTTAGGTTCACATCTAATGAATGTATGGTTGATGGAAGACGAATTAAATTAATTATTTAATTACTTGTATTTTGCTTCGAAAGTGATGAATGTCACATGAATAAACAAATATTTCGAAATTGGAAAACCCTAGATTGATTGGTGTAGAAATGGCAATCCAACCCATTCTTAAGGTAATTACCATTTCCCTTTCCAAAGAGTTGACATCTCTCAAATATCCCACAATAAGAATCATGGTTTTCATCTAGCAGATCCAACGATACCACCAGGAGGAATTTCTATTTCTCCTGGTTGTAACAAGGTATCAGCCATTGATAGATTGTTTAAAAGCTAGACGCACTTCTACCACGAATATTTGAAATGGTGCATAACATTATTTTTAGTTATCAAATGAGTAAATAGATTAGTAGTTTGATTTCAGATGTCGACAAAATGGTGAAATGGATCTCACTGTTTGTCTTGGCCCAAACTAGGAATCTCCTATTTGGACAATCAATGCAAAGGGAAAGCATCCAAGGCTCCACCAATTCTTCTACAACCACCTATTTGCTAGATACTACACTAGTTGTGCGCTTTTTCATTGTGAAACCCGAGAATATATGTTTTCCACGCAGGATCCATTTTGCATTCCCTTTCATGTTTCTCGTTTGGGGTAACATTGGCTTGTAGTGCTTCTATCAGTATCTGAACCTCCCTGTGTTAGACTAGCAAGCCGATCGACCATTTACTTGATTGGATCATCACCAATGGAATGATGTCAAAGTTGCTAAGCTATTTTATTTTCTTTTGGACATGAGCATGTGTAAAAAAATTATTTATTGTGTGATTTCATTGGAATTTATCATTATCTAGTCCTTTGGATGCTTGTCCTATGGACATGGACGGTCCAGGAGGTAGAGTGGCATTTAAATTTGATCGTCACTTGCATCTTTGAATTTGATAAGGCAAGTTAAGACTGGTTTGATGGTAAGTAACACTTCTTCACTTGTTTGAGCAGGCTTAATAATTAAGAATATGGGTTTCTTCTCAAGAAATCACAAGTTCAAATCTAGAAAGGGGTAGAGTATGTATACCTCTGTAGAGTTTAGCAGTCGAATGATCCTCAATTACATATTTGATTCTGATAAGGCAAGTTAAGAATGATTTGAATTAGACTTGCTTGAGTGGGCCTAAGGGTTAATAACATGTGTTTCTTTCTAAGAGGTCATAAGTTTGAATCTAGAAAGGGGTAGAGTATGTATACCTCCATAGACTTTAGCAATCAGACCAGAAAGTGTTAGAGTATGCATGCCTCCATAGTCCCACAAACAAAGAGGTCTCATACGCCAATTTGATGTTGGTTTTGCTGTGATCTTAAAATAGATTAATAAATTATTATTATTATTAGTATATATATCACTCTAAAATGAAGATCCACCCAGTAATGTCCAGTAGGGTTGGCTCAGCTAAGCAAGATATGAACTTGAGCTTGCAAGTAGTAAAGAAAAATTCAGTCCATAAATTGGCATTAACTAAGGTTTTGAATGGTTGACTCCGTTGAGCATCATTAAAGAGAAACTTTCATAGCTGAAGTTCAGTGGCAAAGAGCATCCAAGAATTTGTTGAATACAAGCGCTTCCTAGGAGAGGTGGAGGAAAATTTGCAAAAGGTTAAATAAGGAGTATTTAGCGATAAGGATTATCTTCCTTAATAACTTTGGCAGAATGAAAACTGTTGTAGGACGAGTTGGTTGGTCCCATGTCCTAAAGAATGGTTCTTCATTAAGACTACTTTGAAAGGGATGGTTTCCAGAGTGGTAGATTTTGAACTAGTGAAATCAATAGGAGAGAACTTTTTTGAAAATGGGCTAAGTGGGAATGAAAATTCCAGTTTCATTGATAATATG
The DNA here is from genome assembly GCA_031772625.1 of Pinus tabuliformis. Lineage (NCBI taxonomy): Eukaryota > Viridiplantae > Streptophyta > Pinopsida > Pinales > Pinaceae > Pinus > Pinus tabuliformis. The sequence goes on from CM062819.1 coordinate 1,247,193,789, forward strand.
CATAACAAAGCCAAATTATTGGAGAGGAAATCTCAACTACCTTGAAGAATACTCATAGAAACTCAAGGGTGTAGTTGTAGCTTGCATCATGATCATTTTCCCTTTGGATGTCCCTTGAACCTGCTGGCATTACCAATAAAGAAATCTAGGATACTAGCTTCAAATTATATTATTGGTGCTGGGATATCAGTTTCGTTTATCTCTCCCATATGTTTGTAGTGTAAAAAGATATAAACAATATGAAAACAAATCCTATTACCAACTCCGGTCTCTAGAATTTTGGTATTTGGAATCAACTTGCAAAAATAAAATCTCACTCATATTCCTTATTAATACAATTCTGCAGCCTTAGTGCCCAAAGTCGAGCAGATTGATAAAAATCGGGGATTAGAGACCCATTTCTTTATGCAAGCAGCAATTCTTATAGAAAATTATTACAAAGAGAATCATTTTATGTTAGAACTCATCTCCGTAATCAAACAAGGTTAAAGGGGCTTGTCACAATAGTTAAAGAGGCAGTCACAATGCCTATGATAGTATGAAGAGGAACTTTTGATGTGCATGTAAATAAAATGTGGTATATTTCTTTTCTACTTTAAATGGAGTTCATTAAGGTTATTTTCTCTCTTTTAGTAACAACAATATATTATAATGGTAGTGATTTGATTTAAAATCAAAATTTAGCTAGATATCAAATTAATTTATAAAACCTTCTCTTAAATTTTATGTTATATGGCATGTTATGTATTTTAAAATGGCTCGTGAGAGTTGGTATTTTCAATGGTATTTAAATAACCGAGAATTTCAGAGTAAGTAATTGATTTTTCATAAATGATTTCATCGTTATGGGAGAATTCCTCCAGGCAAGTAGATGGTTGGAAAACTGCAGTAGTATTTATTATTAAGCACTGGACCTAGGATTAATTTGATATATTTAAGCTCACAAGACACTAATCCATGCAGGCTTATGATGAGCCCCAAAAATGGGTAACTTATTGGGCTCATTTTGCCTACTATTCTTCATCAATCCACCATTTTTCATAGATTATGCATGTTTTTTTAGTATGTTTATGTTATTTGAACGAATAAGGGTGATCACTTTACCAAGGAGGCTAATACGTGGTTATTTCAGGTTTTTTAGACAAATTTTAGAGAAAAGCCAAGAAATTATGAGTCAGGTGAGAGCCAAGCATGAGGGAGCAAGGGTGAGGATTCGTAGGGAGGTTGTCTCTTGCATTAAATGGCCCTTCCTCTAAATCTCCACCCTCAACTCAGAGCTCAGCAGGCCACCAAAATGAATCCTAAAGGCAGCCGAGCAGCTTTGTGAAGAGTGACTGTTTACTGGCAGTTTGAACAGCTGAGTCCCTTGAGTTAAGGAGGGCTGCTAGGACCCTTGTAGTGTATAAATAGGAAGGCCTCAGCCCTCGTAGTTTACTTTTTGAACTGTTTGGTTTTGCACTATAGTGCTATCTTTGTTTCAGCTCATTTTTGTAGCTATTGTTGTATAACTTTCTTGTGACATGATTATTTTTTAGGAATGAAGAGCAGTGTTACTTGGCATCAGTTCTGAGTTTTCTTTAGGAGCCTGTAGCTCTTGGGGTTGGGCCCAACCCAAGTGCCAAGAATTGCTTTATGTATTATTATTTGTTCTTTATGTCTTTGCAAAATAATTTCTGTTAAGTAGATTAAAATCTTGCTGATTACCTAGGTCAATGTTTATGATTAGAAAGGATTTTTATGTTCAGATTGAGTTTATAAGTTATTAACAGGGAAGAGCTTTATAAAAGGCCATCAAGCACCTCTGATTTCACCTCTCCCTCAATGGGATCAGGAGCTGGGATCAAGGTGACCTTACTACCACCAAAAACACTGTCTTTGCTTTGCCATGCAATCATTAGTGTTCGATTTTTATTTGCAGAAGTTGGTTACATGTTCATATTCTTGATTGCTTCGTTGCACAGTTAGTATACATGGTTTCATTGCAAATAAACTTCTGTTCATTCTCTTTATTGTTAGCTAGATCAGATTAGGTTAACGTAACTAGGTCTCTGATTTTCCAAGTCTTCGTTGGTTCAGTTGAAGAAACAACTTGCAGAGCACTCGTACCACTTCTCTGTCTACCCATACTCCATCAACCCCATCTGATCCATCCCCTAACACGGATTCTTGCCTCACGTTTGCCATTTGCTCACATAACCCTAATTTTTGTGCAACATTTCTTCACTCCTCCTTGAACAAATCCAGCCATATTCATCTCTCCTCAACTCCATCCACCAAGTCCTGGACCTCCTCACACCCTTATCCTACCCCTGTACTCACTTCTCCACCTTTCTCCCTCCATCCACCCTCCAAAATCCCATTTCTAAACATCTTATAGAAAATACAGAACATCCTGTAGAACCCCTGTAGACTTCCTGTAGAAGCTCATGAACGTGGTTTCTTGATATCCAAACTTTGTGAAATTCTCTAGAAGGGTGCCAGGGACCCCTTAGGCCCTCTTTGAACCTTCCCAACCATCTGCAAGCATTTCCTCTCGCCAATCCACCTCTGCACAGTCAAAACAGTCAAAGCACATGCCTAATAATTCTAAAAACTTATTCAAAAATATAAAAAAATGTTTCTTTTCAGATTTTACTATAGAAGTAGCTTAGACACATGCATTTTACCTTCCTAGAATTCAATGGAATCTCTTTCAATAGCTTGCATCCTCTTTCTGGCATCAGTAGGGCTCGCTGGTAAAATTAGGGTTTGCTAGGGTTTGTGGTTCCTTTCAGCTTTCCAGTTTCTTTTTGCAAGTAGGTTAGCCTTCTTTGAGTTAGCTTTCATCCATCAGTTAAAAAGCTTCTTCTAAGAGCTCATAGAATTTGGCTTAAGCTCCTAGAAGACTTGTGCCAGCTGACCAAGTGACAGTCGCGGCAAGAGCTAGTACTTGTGCATACAGCACCGTCGCTTCCAAGTTTGTTACGAACTACCGGGTTGATAAGAGTAAAGAAGGGAGTCCCAGGAGTTGCAGCATTATTGCTGCAATATTGGAGCCCACCAACTTAGTATATATTGTGGCAATCAATATTAATATTGGTAATCAATTAAATATATTGGCATATTTAAGATCACTAAAGTCCAAAGATTGAATGTCTTCTTAAACAAAATATTAGCATGCGGGGACTTGGATAGTATGACTCCTTAATTTGGCTTCTAGGATGGTTACCCTGATGGCAATGCTTGGCAAAATGCTCAGTAATATTTTTCCAGTCCATGCTCTAAAGATGGGAATGACAATAACAGATAAAAATATTTGTTGATTATTTATGTCTCCTCTTAATAGTTAGAAGCATAATTTCAAGCCTTTTGGATTAAACTACTTCGAGATTTTGGTAATTAGATATCCAATGTTAATGACTAAAATTGAAGAAACAAAAAGAATTTGCATAAAGACAAACTTTGGTAACAAGTTTCAAGCCTGTGGATTGGACTACTCTGTGCCACCACCAATGCAACTTGGAGATTTTGGTAATCAAATATCCAATGCTAATGTCTAACTTTGAAGCAACAAAAAGAGTTTGGAATATGCTATGTTTAAAAGACCAACTTTAGGTACAAGTTTCAGTTAACAAATATTTGCAATATCATCCCATCATTAAGCTCATGTTTAACATTGAAGGAACAGAAAGTGTTTGGAGTATACTCTGTTCAAAAGACTAACGTTGGCTACAACTTTTGATTAGGAAATATTTGCAATATCATCCCATTGTTAAACCGGTAGGTTCTCTTTCTTTTTCTTTCTTTTTGGTAATTTAATATTGTAAATTGAAAGTAATTTATAATTTTATTGTTTTGTTTTCTTAGGGCTTGAAGTTTAGGTTCTTGCTTTGGAATATTAGAGCGATTTCAACGTCTCTAACTTAGGGATCTTTAGTTAAGGTGTAGAGCATGAGAAACTTCCAGTAATAAAGAAATTTTGCAAAACCATTTTGGAGATGATGAATAAAGAAAAATTGTAGAAACCATTTTGGGGGACTTTGACGAAAGTGATCATATTAGAGACAAGAAATCTAGATAAAGGAAAAACTACTCTCCAAACCCCAAAACCTAGAAATGTTACTTTTGTGAAACATGAGAATAAAGGTAATGAAATGTATCTTTAAGACATCCCAAAGGATGGTTGCATTGGACATTACTACAAAGTATGCAAAGAGACCCTCAACACCAAAACCTGAGACCCAATTACCAATCAATCTTATCACATTGTGTTAAAAAGAACTTCAATAGCTCGAGGGTGGATGTGTGCAGCAATATTTTCAACGAAAACCCTATTTTGCAAACCGTTTTGGAATTGTACTTTCTTTCCATAATGTGTTAGTGTAATATGCAATATCCTTTAGAGAGCTTAAACAATTTTTTGGATGGTTTAATTGGGCAGTACTACCTGTGGAAGTATTCAAGTTTTATTGTGCAAGCATTATACAAATAATGATAGAGATGACCAACTGAAGTAAGACTTCAGAGGGAGCTATAGAATCATTGGCATAACACTTGATGACTCGTCTTGCCTAAAGATTATTAAATGAAGGAAGCCCATGATGAAGGATTTTGATCCAATGACTTTGATGATTCGTTATATCTCTGAGAAGATGCATGGTTACTACATGATTATGATTGGATGACTTTGGCACATGAACCAAAGAATTAATGATAGGAAAGTTAGCAGGTTATGGGAAAGGTCACTTTCCCGACATTCAGAGGGATCTATGGTCAAGCTATTATGATTGGTTTGTGAAGATGTAGCTATTCTATTTCAACATGCAGCCCAAGTTCATTAATTGTATAGTTAATTCTGCCACATCACAATGATTAAATTTGGCTGAAGGATGTGTCACTTGAATGTTTTGAACAAACTCTGAAATTTGAAGAATGATGTGAACTATATTTACATTGAAAATTGCAGTTTTGATCCCACTAATCTGTACCTGAGGTCTTGTTTGTTGCCCACCTTAGTGTCTATTAAATATATGGATGGTGTGAACAATATTTGCACTGAAAATTGCAGTTTTTGAGCCAGTAATTTATACCCAAAATGTGTCCCAATCTAAATAATGTAGTTAGTTAGATTTTACATACAAGGGTGGTTTTTAATTCTGTTGATAGCATATTATCATTATTCTTATTTAAGATATAGTAGATTTTCCATTCGGATAGTAGGATTATCTTTTAGATAGTATATTTATCATTCTTCGGGGAGGAAGTCATAATAACAAATCTCGAATTTGAGAAGTAAATGACTATGAAGCATGGGAATTCAGATTAGGATGTGTTGAAATATCCTGTATGTCACGTTAAGGATTATTCTATGGGTGGTGGAATTATCTAGTGAAAACATAGATTGAATACCATGGACTTGTGTAAGGCTTACTATGATAGTTGTTTTTAATGATCTTAAATTAAATGAGAAGATCAATTCGTAGAGAATTTGGGATTTTAGAATGGAATCTTATTTAGTTAATAAAAGACCAGTGAAAATATTAGAATACACTTTTCCCCTTATTCTAGTGTTGAATAAAAATGTCGTGAAAAATAATGTGTCTCTAGTTTTGGATAAAAGGGCCCTCAACTTTCTTCGCAACTTTTGTGGTCACTAGCCACTTGTGAAAGGAGTGGGCATCTTTAGAAATGCGATGCCATTTAGAAAGGAAATACTAATAGCAACAGGGCAAAGGAAATTATTCCATTCGTTTATTTATTTCTCATTTGTCTGGTCATATCATGAGCTGCAATATATATCATGAAATTGTTTTAGTACTAGTAAACATTGATTAAATATAAAACCTTTGACATTTAGAGGACATTTCTCTCAAATTACAAAAAAAAAAAAAAAGTATGAAAATCATGAGGGAAACAGTTTTTGAAGTTTTGAGTCTTCTATTTTCAAGTTAACTAATTGGTTTGGAAGATGAAAAGCCAGCAAATTGGAAGAGTGAGACTTTTATATTCTCTAAGGTATTTATATGCATGAAACTGATACTAGCACCTTCTAGTGGAATTAATAGTGCACTAATCAGTTGCTTTCCAATATTTTGGTTTTGGTACCACCTTATAGCATATCCAGGTTCAAATGCTATTTTCCATGGTGGACAGTTGAATTTGTTTCAACTCTAATTGTTATCGAGGGGTTTCACAAGGTTGTCACATGAGCATCTGTGAAGCCCATTTTGACTTAGATAGCTACCCATGCTAAGGCTCTATTTTGCAGCCCCATGTTATTATCTATGAACATTATGTAATATTGATGCATTTGGTTGGACACATGAAACTACTTATATAAATCAATTGATAGATTTGATATTGATGATGGAAATGGTTGATGTATGGCCTAAATGTATGACTCACTTAGTGGTGAATTATCTAGTGCGTGACTTATCAGAATTATTTTGTTTCATATATGGCTCAAGTGGATATGATTGGTTTAAATGAATGACTTAGTGAATTTATGATTTATTTCCAGTATGAACTGCAAGATTGACATGTGGATACTAGACTTAATAACATGAGGATTATATATCTTGTTGTTATATAAATGCATGAATGAGAGCTAAAATACAGGGGGAAAGAACTATATGATAGTCGATATCTACTCTTCCATTGAGGGAAAGTCGAGACATCTCATGAGGAAGGTATAATGTACATTGTTCTATTACATTTGGTATCTACTTGATATGCACTCATATGACATGAGTAAAATGCAAATGACAGGTGGCAAGACTACCTGACTAGATTATTCGATGACAAGTCCAACCAGCATTGTAGTGTGGTTCGTGTTAGGGCGTTGACCCTAGTTGTGAAGGAGGGGTGGAGGCATTTCCCACCGTGTATCCTCCGAAACCTGAAATCATGGGAGGGTAGTGCTGGACATGCTCCTCTAGATGTGTGATGACAATTGCCAGTTGCCTGCTGAGGAAGTTAGGTCGATATAATCGACGCTTCCACCATGTCAATTTTATAAGTGGTTAGTATGGTTGTTGCCACTGATAAAGCAGCAGAGGACGAATAGGGTGGGAACAGAAGTAGGTCAGGATGGATAGGAGGATGTAGATCAATTGGAGACTCTTGATGGGAAGTAATGTCATTGTCTGACTTATCAAATTTTACTGCTATAACTCTTTGGTTAGTTATGCTTTCGAACTCCTTGTATCTTTTCATTCTGACTTTGAGACGAAGTTTTCTGAAGGAGGGGTGTATGTAATGCCCCACTTAAATATTATCATGCAAATTTTATTAATGTTTACATTACCTGAAAATATTGAGAAATATTAGTGAATACCTTCATTTTGGAAACTATAAATTTATTTACTAATATAAAATTCACTATTTCTATTTTATTCAAATTCCCAACTTGCCTTCTCAAATTTAATCTTAGGTAGGATATGGTCTCCTTCCATTATTTCAAATTATATATATATATATATATATATATATATATATATATATATATATATATATATATATATATATATATATATATATATATATATTCATCTCATATTCCCAAATGTACTCTCACATTTACTTAGGAGAAGACATGGTCCTCTCCATTTAATTACATCTTACATTCCCAAATGTACTCTCACATTTACTTAGGAGAAGACATGGTTCTCTCCATTTAATTACATCTCACATTCCCAAATGTATTCTCACATTTTCTAGGGAGAAGACATCGTCCTATCCATTTAATTACATCTCACATTCCCAAATGTACTCTCACATTTACTTAGGAGAAGACATGATCCTCTCCATCTAATTATCAATATATATATTCATCTCACATTCCAAAATGTACTCTTAAATTTACTTGGGAGAAGACATGGTCCTCTCCCATTAATTTCCCAATTTTATATTCATATCACATTTCCAAATGTACTCCCAGATTTACTTGGGAGAAGAGAAGTCAACTGTAAGGATGGAGGAGAAGTTAATGACATTAATGAGAGGTGGTTGAGGTGGAGAAGAGAGGGAGGGTATAAAAAGGGAAGGAGGAAGGGAGAAAAGGGCATGTGGGGTCTTGCTTTGATTTTGGGGTTGGCTATGATTTTAGGATTTCTGTGATTTTGGAGACCTAAGGAACCTATGGAGGTTTCTTGGGTTAGTTGAGAGGAGAGAAATATTGTTTATCTTGGTTTGGATTATTCATTTTGGACACACTACATCTGGTTAGACTTGGGCTCAGAGGGCTAGGGAACCTGTGGAGGTTTCCTAGGCTAAGAATTATTTCCTAGTTGGCTGGGAGGTAAATCCAATCGGTAGTCGAGAGGAGTGTTTCAGCAGGAGCAACAGCTCAAGGGCATCTCCAGCCACCGGTATAGGTATTCCTCTATGCATAGGTTACTCATGTAAATTATTGAAATAAAATGCTCACTATAAGTTGTGAGGATTAGAAATGTAAATGGTAAATTTTCATTGTTTAAATGTCTTGTAAGAAAGTAAATTATTGCCTCTTATTGTATTTAATTTCTAGAGAAAATAGATATGTTAGAAGACCCTAGGATAGGGCCTTACAATACATACAACAAACTTTTCACCTTGGCTCCTCCCACATAACCATGAGAGTCTGTAGTCTTTTCTTTTAGGAGCGAGCAGTGGCTCCAATGCCCGGTTATCAAGGTTAGTGATGTAATGGTGTACGAATGTGTCTTAGAACTTTCACTTAATTCAGAAGCCCGTTAACAAGCCAACACATTTTCACACATGTATTGTATTCGTTTGTACTTTGGATGCTTGTAGTGCATGTTTCTTCAACCTGTATTAAGACATTTGAACTATTTCTATTGTTCTAGTACATATGTTTTTGGAAATGTGTTGTATCAGTTGTTAATGATGTCTCATCCGTGTGGACTATTCTGTTGGATACCTGATAGATTCATTCTCATAAACTTGTAATAAAGTCCATCACACTCGTGTGGACTATTCCGCTTGGTGTTGTACGTGTTATCTGTTCACTTTGTGTTTGTGACTACCGCATCCATGTGGACTGCTCTGCCGGAAGCTATGCACATCTTGTTGTGTTGTGTGTCTCTAACAAAGTTGGGACTATTCCCTTTCGACTTGAGACTCACTCTCACCCTCTCCCTATGCAAGGAAAGAACTTCGAAACAAGAGACACTAAGCACTCACCAGCCACACGAACCTCGTTGTTTGAAGACAAATTAAACCACTCTCATGTGATGACAAGCAAGAGCTAAGGAAAATATTTAAGATAATGACAATCGGGCCATCATATCGGATGGGACTCCTACGCCAAATGGTGTGAGGTCTAGTTGGGACTTCATATGGGGAGATCGGCTGAATGTTGGCTGGTCCATCACCGTTAACAGGGTCTTTAAATCCCAATAGAGATTAAAATAGAGATTAACAATTTGCAAGTAAAAGGTTGTTCTATCTCTAGTGGAATTCCCCACATTTGGAATCCAGTCCTTGGTGTCTTAATCAACATGTCTTTTAGGAATGTAGTTTCTTGGTTGCCTAACATACTCTTCCGCATTTGAGATGGCTCTTTGCTCCACTACTATGATTAATTCCCTACAACGTTCCATTACTTCCTAGGCTCAAGTTTGATGGGCTAAAGAGGGATTATGCCCTAAAGGAGGGTAGAGTCCAGGATGCCTTCATTTTCCACTTCGTTGAGGAGTAGAAAGTCGATGCTTGGACATAGTGACAGGCTTAAGACAAATAGGGGGATCAAAGAAAAATGCGAGCAAGTAGGAAGGCAATAGAACTCCATGAGATCTATGCAAGAATGTTGGGTTGTGTTATATTCTTTCCACGTAGTTAATAGGGGGTTTGAAGGGCACCTGTAACCCCACTTTATGGGGTCCGAGGCAGCGCCCTGGAAAATTTTGGTTTTGGACCATATGTTAGGTTGGGCAGACCCACCTATGGTTTTGTGCATGATTTTCGCACATGTTTTTTGGACGCGATGGTTTTCGGTCCATGGTATTGGATGCTTCGGCATGTATAAATATGTATTGTAACATTGAAAGGAACATAATGAAAAATCAAGCTGGTAGTCCCGGTTTTGGGATCCAGGGAAAAATCTCTGTGCATATGTGTTTTATGGGTTATGCTCTCGCATTGTTTATTTTCTTTGTTTAAGAATTCGTATGCAGGTAATTTCTGTACAGGGTTAAAACCTACATTTGGTATCAGAGTTGTTTTGGCTTCAAGGAGACGCCTTTGTTGCTGAAGGGTTTCGCTCGGGCCTGTGGTAGACCCTGTTCAGTGGGAGATCTGCGAGATTGATTCTGGTGGTGAAAGAAGATGGCGAGCAGTGGAAAGATAGAGATTGAGAAGTTCAATGGTCAGAATTTTGAGTTGTGGAAACTCAAGATGGAGGATCTGTTGGTGGATAAAGATCAGTGGATCACGGTAGATCCGGGTACTAAACCATCGAGAGTGACCCATGAAGAATGGAAGAAGTTGGATCGAAAGGCAAAGAGCACAATACGATTGTGTGTCTTGGATTCAGTATTGCTGAATGTATCAGGGGAAGCTACGGCAAAGGCTTTGTGGGTCAAGTTAGGGACTTTGTACCAATCTAAGTCTCTGGTGAATAAACTGTTCCTACGGAAAAAGCTATATAACCTGAGGATGAAAGATGGAGACTCAGTGACAGAGCATCTGAATGCATTTAATACTGTGGTAAGTCAGTTATTATCTGTTGATATTAAAATTTCAGATGAAGATAAGTGCATCAGTCTGTTGTGTTCTCTACCAGATTCGTGGGATAGTCTAGTTATTGCAATAGGTAGCAATGCAACTGCTTTGCAGTTTGATGAAATAGTCTCAGCCTTGCTGACGGAGGAGATGAGACGGAAAAATATGGACAACCAGAATGGTGATGCCTTGTCTGTACGAGGACAGTCCCAGAACAGAAACAAAAATAAGTCATCGAGTGGGAGATCTAAATCTAGAGGGAGATCTAAATCTCCAGGAAAACCTACAAAGGTGGTGTGCTGGAAATGCGGAAAGGAAGGGCACTTCAGAAGGGATTGTAAATCTAAAGCTCCTGATAAAGGAAAGGGATCTGATGATGCTCCTTCTGCAGAGGCGAAAAACACCTCAGATGAAGGTGGGGATGTGTACTTGGCTTCTTCAAGTACACATGTAGATCATGAGGCATGGTTGACTGACTCAGGTGCATCCTTTCACTTCACTCCCCATAGAGAGTGGTTCTGCGAGTATGAGAAATACGATGGTGGTGATGTCTTCTTAGGAGATGATAGGAAGGCTAGAATCATTGGTCGGGGAAAAGTAAAGTTGAAGTTGCAAGGTGGAAGGGTTAGAACACTTCCGGGTGTTCTACATATTCCTGCATTGGCCAGAAATCTGATTTCTGTAAGCAAGTTGGATGATGCAGGTGTAAAGACGGTGTTCGAGAAAGATACCTGCAAGATGGTTCAAGGAGCACTGATATTAATGCGGGGAGTTCGGATTGGAACTCTGTACAAGCTGCAAGGTAGCACTGTTGTTGATGGGTGCAATAGTTCTATGGTTCCTGAAAATGGAGTAGAGAATCTAGTGGTCTTTGAAGAGAAGACCATGTTGTGGCATCAAAGGCTTGGACATATTGGAGAGAAGGGCCTTCGAATACTTCATGGTAAAGGTATGGTAGAAGGTATGAATAATAGCTCTCTGGATTTTGATTTCTGTGAAAATTGTGTATATGGGAAGCAGAATCGGGTGAGTTTCCCCTCTGGTGGTAAGAGGACGAAACAGATATTAGAGCTTTTGCACAGTGATGTGTTTGGACCTATGAAGGTTCCATCACTGGGTAAGTCTGTGTACTATGTATCATTCATAGATGACTTCTCAAGGAATACATGGATATATTTTCTTAAGAAGAAATCTGAAGTCTTTGACAGGTTTAAAGAATTTAAGGCTCTGGTGGAAAATCAGATAGAGAAGAAGATAAAGGTGATGAGGACAGATAATGGTGGAGAATTTTGCAGCAAGGAATTTGAAGAATTTTGTAAGAAGTGTGGTATAGCATGGCAGAAGACTACTCCATATACACCTCAGAAAAATGGAGTCGCAGAAAGAATGAACAAGACGTTGATGGAAAGGGCAAGAAGCATGCTAAGTGTTGCCGGGTTAGGACAGGAATTCTGGGTAGAGGCGGTGGATACTGCATGTTACCTGATCAACAGATCACCTTCATCAGCGTTGGAGGATAAGACTCCACAAGAAGTATGGACGGGTAAGAAACCCTCTCTTTCACATCTAAGGGTATTTGGATGTGATGCATATGTACATGTTCCAAAGGAGAAACGAACCAAGTTGGATAGTAAATCTGAAAAGTGCATCTTTATTGGGTATAAGGATGGTTTAAAGGGTTATAAGCTTTGGAACCCAGTCACACGGAAGGTTGTGTACAGCCGAGATGTGTTGTTCAGAGAGGTAAAAGATGTTCTTCAACATGAAGTCCAGCCAAAGGAACCTGAGAAGATAGAGTTTGAGCCAAAGGAGGAAGAATCAGACTCTGCAACAGAGGAGGAATCAGAAGATGAAGAGCCACAAACTCTGGCTGTGAGAAGATCAGTTCGAGAAAGAAGGCAGCCAGAAAGGTATAGTCCATCTGCTTTCAGTTCAAATTTTTCTTTGTCTGTTACTGATAATGATCCCAGAACTGTGAAGGAAGCAGTGGATTCAGAGGATGGAAAACTCTAGAAAGAGGCCATGGTCGATGAAATGGCATCTTTGCACAAAAATGAGGCTTGGGATCTGGTGGAGTTGCCGGCTGGAAGGAAACCCATTGGCAGCAAATGGGTGTTCAAGAAGAAGACAAATGGAGAAGGAAAGGTGGAGAAATACAAAGCTCGGTTGGTAGCCAAAGGTTATTCCCAGGTGCCGGGAATTGATTTTGGTGATATTTTTTCTCCTGTTGCCAAGGTAACTTCTATTAGATTACTTTTATCTGTTGCTGCTGCTTTTGATTTTGAGGTAGAACAAATGGATGTGAAGACAACATTTCTTCACGGGGATTTGGAAGAGGAAATCTACATGAAGCAACCTGAAGGCTTTGCGGTGAAGGGTAAGAAAGAACTGGTATGCAAGTTAAAGAAGTCTTTGTATGGGTTAAAACAGTCACCAAGGATGTGGTATCAGAAATTTGATACATTTATACGGGAACTTGGCTTCACCAGAAGCAAAGCAAATCATTGTGTGTATTTTAAATTAATTGGTGACCGTATTATTTATCTGGTCTTTTATGTGGATGATATGTTGCTGGTTGGAAATGACAAAGAAATTATCCAGGATTTGAAGACCCAATTGTCCTCCAAATTCGACATGAAAGATCTTGGTGCTGCAAACTATATTTTGGGCATGGAAATTAAAAGAGATCGGTCAAAGAGGAAGCTCTGGTTAAACCAGAGGAAGTATGTCGAGACAATACTCCAGAGGTTTAATATGCAGGATAGTAAACCGGTGAAGGTTCCTATTCCTGTAGGTGTGAGGTTATCTGCTGAACAGTGTCCCAAGACACAAGAAGAGGAAGAGGACATGTCCCGTGTTCCATATGCAAGTGCAGTGGGTAGCCTGATGTATGCAATGGTCTATACTAGACCAAACATTGCACATGCAGTGGGAGTATTGAGCAGGTTTATGTCAAAACCTGGGAAGGAGCACTGGACAGCAATGAAGCGGGTTTTCAGGTATTTGTGTGGCACTAGTGATTATGGTTTGTGCTACCAAGGAAGACCAGGATTGGACAGAGTGTTGGATATTCATGGCTTTGTTGATGCGAACTGGGCTGGAGATCTGGATCAGAGAAGATCTACAAGTGGGTATGTGTTTAACCTATTTGGAGGTGCAGTCAGTTGGATGAGTAAGAAACAATTTGTAGTGGCACTATCAACTACAGAGGCAGAATACATGGCAGCTACTCATGCAAGCAAGGAAGCAGTTTGGTTGCAGAGATTGTGTTCAAGTATGGGGTTAGTACAGGGAGCTATAAGAATAGACTGTGACAGCCAAAGTGCAATTTTCTTGGCAAAGAACCCTACTTATCATTCAAAGACAAAGCACATTGATGTTCAGTATCACTTTGTGAGGGATATGATAGAAGACAGAAAGGTGTTGCTGGTAAAGGTGGACACTTTGAAGAATACTGTAGATGCATTGACAAAATCTGTGAGCTCTGAGAAGTTCTCTTGGTGTAGAGAAGCAATGGGAATCTCAAGGCTGAAAAATGACTAAGATCTCCTGTGGCCCCCTGTGGAAAGAAAACAACAAGTGGGAGATTGTTGGGTTGTGTTATATTCTTTCCACGTAGTTAATAGGGGGTTTGAAGGGCACCCGTAACCCCACTTTATGGGGTCCGGGGCAGTGCCCCGGAAAATTTTGGTTTTGGACCATATGTTAGGTTGGGCGGACCCACCTATGGTTTTGTGCATGATTTTCGCACATGTTTTTTGGACGCGATGGTTTTCGGTCCATGGTATTGGATGCTTTGGCATGTATAAATATGTATTGTAACATTGAAAGGAACATAATGAAAAATCAAGCTGGTAGTCCCGGTTTTGGGATCCAGGGAAAAATCTCTGTGCATATGTGTTTAATGGGTTATGCTCTCGCATTGTTTATTTTCTTTGTTTAAGAATTCGTATGCAGGTAATTTTTGTACAAGGTTAAAACCTACAAAGAAGATAGTGATAGTGGAAGGGATAGGCTTGGGATTCAAGAGAATAAGAGAGTTAAAAACAATGGGATGAAATAGGGAAGAGGGGGAGGAGAGAGAAGGGAGATTAGAGTGATAGAGAAGAAGAGGACCAAGGGAAGGTTGAGAGTTTGCTGCACCAAGAAAAACAAGCCCCCAGAATTACCATTCCTATGTAAGTGATATAAAACTAGAAACCCGCAAATTCAAAATATGTGTGCAATGATGCAAGGAGGAAATCTAAAATTGAAGCATAATCCCAAATTGAAATGAAAATTAGACCAATATTGCAAAGATGGTGATTTATGTGAACTGCGCCAGTGAGAGAATTCCTCTGGTTGAAGAGTTTCCAACCGAGAACGATGGTAATTCATGCATTCCTCAAAACCTCCATGAATCAATTCTCCAGAACCAATAAAACCACACAAATTTTCATGATACCCATGGATGATGGATTATTGTTAGAAATTGTATTACCCTCACATGACAAAGTTGGATAAATTTAGGAGAGTCGGTTAACTGAGTCAAGTCAAGTGAGTTCGAGTTAAGTTATAGTTTGGAAAAAGTTTAATTTAGAGTGTGTGTGAATGTGAAGTTATTTTAGGCGAGTTGCTAGTTGAAGAAGGTTTAAATACCCATCACCGAATTCATTGTAAGAATCAAGTTTTGTGTGAATAATATAGAAGAGCAGTAACTCCTATGTTTTCTATGTGTCAATTTGTGTATTTCTCCTCTTTGTCTTTCCATCAATTGGTATCAGAGCTGAGGAAAATCCAAAAGATTCAAAAGGACAAAGAGTCTGCAGTCACAGCATGCAGAACCGCACTCGACTGTATGAGTGATAAGTGACCGAGAATAAATTTTCTCCATTGTTGCAAACAACCTACAATTCAACGTTTACAATAGTTGTGTTTAATCGCATAGAACTCCATGAGAGACCAAACAAAAAGTACCAAGAAAACACCTATAAAAAAATATCGCGTAGAGTGCAAGACATGAAAATCATATGGTGAAGAGTAGGAGAAAATTCAATGAAAATCACGTGACCACACCTTAATCAAATCGCGTTAGTCTTTATAATATTCGAGGAAAATCAAAGCTCGTTTTTTTTTTCTGAGCCTCGTGCATATGGTGCTGAAAAGTGTTAATTGATCAAAAGTTCTTTATCAAAAGGGCGAGTTTAGAAGGTATTTTTTAAACCAAAGGTTTTTCAAAGAGGCTTGTTTAAATTTTTTCAAGGTTATAGATATCATGAAGTTTCACAACTTTTTATATTGTGAGGTTTTAAATATTGATGAAAATTCTATAGAAGGGTGTACAAAGGTGCATAAAGAGATTTTTTTTTTTTTAAGGAGAATTAAAAAAGATTTATTGACAAAGAGAGTTTAGGGCTCTGTAAAAGTCCATTGGTTTGCCAAAATATTTTTTTGTTTTGTTAAGCATGACAATGTTTTTTGGGTGAAGATTGTGCTTTACGGGGATGCATATTAAAAATTGTAATTTTTTTCAGGGACAATATGGAAGATAGTCTCATGCATTCTAGAAAGCAGATATAAGACAAAGGAAAGACATCAGTCATGGGTAGCAGATCGCGACTGAAGAAGATTAAGAAATGGAATAAAAAAAAGAGACAGAAATCATTGTCATGTTTAGAGAGGTTCATGCCGCAGCTGAGGAACATAGAAGTCTACCACCTCCTATGTTTAATGATGCCCTAGCTTTGAATTTCATTCAACAAGCAATGGATGAAACGATTATGTGCAAGGTAGCAAAAACTACAACTTCCAAGGAAGCATGGAAGATTTTAGAAGAAGAATTTGGTGCAAGGGGTAGTGACATGCAGCCGCAAGATGTGTCACAATTTGTTGAGTCAGACGAATATCTGAGAGTAGATGAGCAAGGCTCTAAGAGGACAACAGAGCTTGGAGAATCGCACTCAAAAGTGGATGATGGTTATAATGAAAACCATAAAATTGAAACACATTATGCAAGCATGGATATGGATGAGGAAGATGCAACAAAGATTGCAAAGAGAGAAGTTAGAGCTTATTTATGTGAAGTAGAGAAAGAGAATATAAATGCTTAAGGGATCCACTGTAACGTGGATGGTGCAGATGAAGATGAATATCACTGTGATGAGACACATGTGGATGATGACTGCAAAGTGAGATGTGAATTTGTGAATCCAACCACAATTAATGGATTTGGGGAAGTTGAAATTGTTAATGAGCACATGCATGCTTAGATATCCCACAATAGAGTGGATGGAAATTATGTTGATGTTAACTTTGATGAAGAACATTTAACTAGTGATGAGTGGTTGCACATGATGCAACAAAAGCTCTTATTGATATGTTGTTATTTGGTGAGAGAAGCCTACTTGTGTCTAAAATCCAAGTGGAAGACAACATGTTAGCAACAACTAGTGATTTCAAAGAAGATGAAAATGAAGTGATTCAACAGTTTTTTATGAGAATATCCACTGCCAACATAACAGTAGAAGATAGCCTCGATGCGGCAAAAAGGAAGGCAGATAAGGAAGGGGAGAAATCTCTCACTATAGAGCATAATGAAGATATTTTTAACATTAATTTTGAGTGTGTAGGTAAACAAGATAACAACCTAGCTAAAAGAGAATATGAAGAACAGGATGCAGGAAAGGATATGGACGTTTATGAAGACAATGAAGAATGCATTAAAACCATTTTTCAACAATGGAGTCAAGAAGGGATAAGATTCTGCTATCAAGAAATATGGCAGAAAGAAAGTGAGAAATCTGAAGCACAAGAAGGAGAGCAAAGAAGATAGTTTGAAGATGTAATGTTGTGGAAGCAGTCTATGGTTGAACGAATATTTGAAGATGAAGGTGTAGAAGACATGATTATATTTATTTTTAGCACAAATTCAAGACAAGTCAAAGAAACATTATAACAACAACAAATAAAGAAATATGGAGCCTACAACAAGAAAGTGCAACTAAGAATGAAGCACTTTCGAGGATATAGAATCTAGAAGTAGAGAAAAAGAAAATGCAAAATTGTAAAAGTCTTGAGTCATTGTATGTCTAGTTAAGACATAGACAAGCATGCATGTTTCAGTGGTAATTGAGTCAATTTCTATTGTTAAGTCATGTTAAGTCATGTTGAGTCAAGTTAAGTCACGTTGAGTCATACGGTCGTAATTAAGGGGGAGTGTTAGAAATTGTAATTACTCCTGCATGTCAAAGTTGGCTAAATTTAGGAGGGTTAGTTAATTGAGTTAAGTTGAGTGAGTTAGAGTTAAGTTATAGTTTGAGAAAAGTTGAATTTAGAGTGTGTGTGCATGTGAAGTTATTTTAGGGAGTGGCTAGTCGAAAAATGCTTAAATACTCATCACCCAGATCATTGTAAGAATCAAGTTTTGTCTAATCAATAGAGAAGAGAAACAACTCCTACGATTTGTGTGTGTCAATTTTTGTGTTTCTCCTCTCTATCTTTCCAACAATTATATGCATGTAGCCAGTGTCAAGCCACACATATTTGTCCTACCATCATATTGTCTATATCACATATTTGTCCTACCATCATATTGTCTATATCATCCTATTATTGTTATACTCCAAATCTTTTCATAATAACCTCTTAAATTCCCCTGGAGACACAATACATTGCAAATGCTCTTCAAACTCCCACATGCATGTTCACATGGTTTCTGAAGCGTTATGTATGGGAACCCATGTAGACTGTCATTTGAAAGGCAGCCTACCTTCGTCATTTATGTCTATCACAGTCATCCACAGAAAGGCGGGCTCTTTCATTAGGTCCACCGCCGTGATCGCAGTTGAGGAAAGCGGGCCCTTACATGTGTATCCTATGTGGGAAATGGTTATTATCTATTAACCATAATACCTCTCATATATAAAAATTGCAAACCCTTGCAAACCCCGTGAGTTGATGTGTAAAATATCGCAGGTCTTCGACGGTGTAAAAAAACATTAAAAAGAAAAATATACATTTATAACAATTACTTGTTTTCACCTTATTAATCAATAAACTTTACAGTAACCTAAACTTCATAGTGGTGACTCATGCGTAGAAATTAGTATTATTTAATGAAAAGCAAGGACAGTTATTCATGTCATTTTAAGCAAATGAATGTGATCTTCTTTTGCGCACACTGTGCATAAATAATCTTCACAGGCGCAACAATCGTAACCAGGCTTCTCTATGATAAAGGCTTCTCTAGTTGCATATTCTGTGGTACATATAAATGCTGGTGGAATCTTTATCTGTTTGATGTAGTTTTCATTTAAATCAATTTCAGTTAACTCCTGGCTTAAAGACTCGTATAACATTAATGAAGGAATGTACAGTGATTCCTGCTCAAATAAAACAATGAATCGCAGCTTCGTGAAAACTTGCACGCAGTGTAAAAGCAGCAAGTGCAGGTAATTGCGATTTGTTTTATTGTTGTCCCATTGCATTTGGAGGTGGGGTCTGGCACTTGATGAATCCCGGATATTACATGATACGGTATGATAGAATAGGAACCTGCATATGGTCCTGACTCGCTGCACTTAATTCCCTTCCCACGAATTTCGAATTTCGACAGTTTGTTTTCTGTACGTCGGAGTAATAATTTTATGTATGTACGCCGGTTTCAGCTCTGGAATCAAGCTGGCTGTTAATTTTAATTCCAGACCTGTTGTTGTAGGACTTTCAATTAGGCTAAATTTCGTAGCAAATCGATCTTATTTTCACCTAATATTTAAAACGGAAGTTGGGCCAATTTTTTAAGATATACGGTTTTATTGCTTAGTTTTTAGTGTGATTTTTTTTGGAAGTTTTCTGGGTTTAATTTCTCTCAAATCAAGTATGAATTTATTGAAATCATAAGTGTATAAATGTAATAGGTAATTTCTGCACCATGGAAATGCCCTAACATTTTCAGAATAACCTATATATACAGCCAAAAAATTAATTTAAATAATACAAATCAAAATTTCACCTCAAATTTTTCCACCAACACCACAAACTCCACTAAAATCACAAACTCCTCTTTTCATTACTATAACTTTCAAAATGCGTTAAAATTTGTTCAGGATTTTGTTTTATTTTAAATTGATAAAAGAAAAATCTGTATACATTATTAAATTACTCCCGTTTAAATGTTTACGAGTAAAAATTCGTTGTCTTAAATGCGTTTTAAGTATTCCCAGTTATTGACGTAAATGCGCCGACTGACAGCAACAATAATATATGAATGCAGTGTCGTAGAGATATTAGCTGATGGCTATTCCTGATCATTTTACTCCCCGACCCACGTGATTGCAGCTTCTAATTTCATGGTCATATTTTTAATGGGGAACAACCCTTGCACTTTCTTGGAGGCGATTTATTTAAGGTACATGAATGCTCTACAAAGACTGCGAAAGCGGTCATTAATCTGGTTGCTGGATATATATTATATATATCCATCTTGTTCCTGGTCTGTGATCATCGTGGTCATGCTGGTATAGATGCTTGGGAGTAGGGTAACAATGGAAATGCTCGGTTCATGTTTTGTTGATGTTGTTGTGGTTCTGCTGGTTTCCATGTTCGTGTCCAGTTGCAGGTATGGTCAACTTATATCTGCACAGTCGACGCGGCCAGCTTTCTTTGTTTTTGGGGATTCTCTCGTGGATAGTGGTAACAACAATTATCTTACGACGACCGCGCAAGCAAACAGGAGACCTTATGGTATCGATTATGTCACCCATCGCCCTACCGGACGCTTTTCCAACGGAATGAACATTCCCGATATTATAAGTCAGTATTCATCATCCATCTGCTTCATTTAGCTTAAATAAGTCAATATTCATCATCCATCTGCTTCATTTAGCTTAAATCTGAAAAAAATCATTCAAGCGTAAATCAACTTGACATTTTTGGATACGTTGTCATGGATTTATCTTAAATTTCGATATATAACACTTTCAAATCGTTGCTAAATATATATTTTTTAATTTTGAAAATTTCATATATATATATATATATTTTTAAGTTGTCATGGATTTATCTTAAATTTCGATATATAACACTTTCAAATCGTTGCTAAATATAAATTTTTTAATTTTGAAAATTTCATATATATATATTTTTAAGTTTAGTAGTTAAATTATTATGAGAAGTGGATCTCTTGTCTTACAAATAAGAGAATTTTATATACCAATTTGATGTTTAGCTTGGTCAACTTTAAAATTGGATAATAATAATAATCATTAATTATATATATTAAATGTCTAACTACTACACCTTATGAGATTAAGTTTCTACAAATCTCACAGTGCATTCCTAAAAATAACCATGTAAATCTGTAGAAGTCTACTCCAAAGCCGAAATTCCCATCCAATCATTATTCCTGCTCCAAAAGATAATAAATATTATTTTTATATTGATATATAACATTATTTTAAATATTATTTAGGATTATTGTAATTGGTTGAAGAGATGATTATAATTTTCCATTTAAATTATTATTATACAGATTGAATGAATTTAATGGTTAATGGTTAAAAACATGTGTTTGAGTCATTAATATATATATACTTTTATAAAATATATTTTAAAAATAAATAATAATTTTATATATATAATAAATTAAATTATGATAACTGATATTTATTATAATGATTTTAAACTTTATCGAAATTATTATCTTTCAAATAATATTAAAAATAACATGGTCCACAAGAAAGGAAGAGATGAAAATAGTATAAAAGGTGATGTTATAATCATGACTTGCAGTTTTGTTGTGAACCAACCTTGCACTCTTAATTCTGATCACTCAAAGATTTACTCAGGATGCTGCCGTTGTTGAAATGAAAAGAAGGCTTAGTGACCTCAGAAAACAATATACATGAGAAGTAACGATGATAAAGGTGATGTTATGTACTGCAGGCGAGATGCTAGGGGTGGAATCTGTGATGCCCTATCTCGATCCTTCCCTCCGTGGCAACAACTTACTTCGGGGAGCGAACTTCGCGTCTGCAGGCGTCGGGATTCTGAACGATACAGGGATACAATTTGTATGATCGACTTTAATGGATAATTTTCATTCATTTGATCCCCAACGTGCGAAAGGAACGAGTACTGATGTAGTTGGGTCTAATATTGTTTACAGGTTGATATTATCAGAATGCCACTGCAGCTTGCATATTTCAGAGAATATCAGAACCGAGTTGCAGCGATAATTGGACGTCCTGCAGTGAACAGGCTGGTTGCGAGAAGTCCAGTGAGCATTACTCTGGGAGGAAACGATTACGTGAACAACTATTACCTCCTTCCTTTCTCTTTGAGATCACGCGAGTTCTCCTTGCCCGCTTACACCCAGTTTATCATTTCAGAGTATAAGAAGCAGTTGGCGGTAATTGTTAATTATATATGTGTTTTAATTGGGTTGTGTTTATATACAGTCAATGGTTTTATTTTTTAAATAGTTATAGATATGTAAAAAGAAAACAACCCTTCTGAAAATTTGGAAGGTATGTCTAATTGGAAAGTTTGGAAGCAGACACTGCACGAGTTAGGAGCACGGAGGATTATGGTGACGGGTGTAGGGCCAATGGGATGTTCTCCTGCAGAGCGGGCCATGAGAAGTCGCAATGGCGAGTGCGATCCCACTCTACAGCATGCCTCAACCTTGTTTAACTCGCAGTTAAGGACTACAGTGAATCAGCTCAATACTCAATTTGGCGGCCACATTTATACATTTGCCGATAGCTTCTCAGTCGGCATGGAATTGGTATCCAACCCTCAAGCATACGGTAATATCTAAATTTATTAGCCAGCTAATTATTTTCCATCATCTCCAGATCGTGTATTGAATGGTGTACTACTTTCCAGGATTCGAGAACGCGAGAGACGCTTGCTGTGGGCAAGGCCGTTTCAATGGTATAGGGTTGTGTACTTCGCTATCAAATCTGTGCCACAACAGGAGTGCCTATACGTTTTGGGATTCCTACCATCCATCGGAGAGAGCGTGCAGGGTGATCGCTGGCCGTTTTATAAATGGTCCCTCTTCCGATATAAGTCCTGTGAATCTCAGTACCATGATGGGACTCAATGTCTGAGAGGACAGCTGATAGCGAAAGGTCGGGATGGGTTGAGCAGTTTGAAAATAATCCCTCGTTCTTCCCTTCTGAATAATAGGAGTAACAGTGTCTGATCAATAGGAATAGGAGTAACTGTGTTTTTGTTTAATGTTGTTCTTCTTTTTTCTCCAAAACTACAGTTGGGCTAAGCTTTACGACCGGACGAATGATATGTTTGATCAGTGAAGTCAGATTATACAAGACTCAGTGGAAACTCGGTGCCTTAGTGTGCTTAATAGTTTATATACTTATAATTATAATTAAATTGTGTTTAATGCTTATGCAAGTAGTTTATATATATAACTTTTATTCTGTGATGTTTTAAGTATCATGGCATGTGATGTTTTGAGTATGATGTCACGTGGATTTAGAACAGAAGAGAATGTAATTTCCTGGTATGTGATGCTGTGAACATGATGGTATAAATGGAATATAATGTTTTTATTTAAGCGACAATTTTGTAAAGATCTTTTAATTTTAAATATATTTATATTTAAATTTTCAAATATTATTTTTATAATTTATTAAATTTGTAGTTATTTAAATTTAATAAAAATATTTTGAAATTTATTTTATATTTAATAAATATATATATATATATATTAATTTAATTGGAGATAGGGGTAATTAATTTAATCGGTGATAATTGTAATATAAAATATTATGTAGATTAAGTAATTCAAAGTTCAAATCTCAACCTTATCATTATAGGGAAGAAGATTGTTGTAGATTCTAGAGATTAGTAATAGCAAGGAAAATTGACCTTATTTCAAGAAGTTTTGAATTGATTTAAGAAACTTTCTGTATAGGTTTTCGGAAAGGAGTTCTTTAATTAGAACACTTCACTCATAAGTCATCATTCAATTAAATTAATGTAAAAACTTTACCCATATTAAATTGCCTTTAAATTAATATGGTTATCTATTTAAAAAAATATAATAAATCTAATTTTAAATAAATCTGGCTATCTATTTAAGAAAATATAATAAATCTAACTTTAAATGTTCGTCACACAAATTTCCATACAAATTTGATTGATATAAAAAAAATTAAAAAAATAAAATGTGAAAAATTGAATAAATTTTTTAAATATATAATTTATAGAATATATGTATACTCATGAAATTTAAGTTTCTGTTTTTAATGATATGTTAATTTTCCTATAAAATATAATACATATTTACTTTAATAAAGAAATAAATATTCTAAAAATAATTTTTTATTTTTATTTTTAAATAAATTGTTTAGTTTGATTTATTTTAGAAAAGAAAAGAAAATATTAATATTAATATTTTAATTTTATATAATTTTTAATTATTTTATATATATATATAAATTGTTAATACTTTAAAGATTTAAGTATTGAGGGTCATCGTTTGGATTATACTTTAAAAATTAATATATTATATTATATATCATGTTTTGGATTATACTTTAAAAATTAATATATTATATTATATATCATCTTTTGGATTATACTTTAAAGATTATTAAGCAAATTTTCATAACTTTTAATTATTATTATATATAAAAAACAGTGACTAGAAAAAATTAATGGTAATTTTTTTTATATAAATTTGAAAATAATGTTGTTTTTAGTTATAACTTTTATATATATAACCTTAAAAATAAAGAACCACCGATATTGCCGGGACCACCCAAAATATTCTATGGTTTCACCGATTACCATGGGCTAGGAAAGACCACTTCCCTATCGTTCTTTGTTTGATAGGGATATCGTTCACCCCATCATAAGTCAACCACGGATTCAAAGTGCGTTATAAGGTTTTTTAATTATTCTTTGGGATCCGTTGGTTTGCTAGTAGTGGAGATAGGAAGGAAAGATCCCTTCCCTCGTTTTTTACTCGTTGTAGGGCCTAGCCCAGGCACGAAAAACATCTATTTTGCTCAATATATGTCACTATCCCTATTTCCACTTTTACCTTCACCTTTATATGAGTGAAATTTTCTCACTTTTATTTTCATATATAAATTAATATTTTTTAAAAGACTAAACACAATTTCTAATAATCAAATGCAATTAAATGTTCTATTTAAAATGGAATTAAATGTTCTATTTAAAGGAATTAGTTTTGTCAAAATGTTGTATATTTGTAAGCTTTAATGGTTAAGAACATGTGTATTCTTTTAAGAGATCACAGGTTCAAATCAGAGGAGGTAGAGTATGTATGCTTTGTAAAAAAAGAGGAGGTAGAATATGTATGCCTTGAAAGTGAGTTCCTTATCCCACAAACAAAAAAGTCTCATACACCAATTTGATGTTGACTTGACCGTAACCTTAAAATTAAATAATAATATAATTCTTAATGACACTAATATTAACCAATAATTGTATACACCAATTTAATGTGTGACTTGACTGTAATTCTTAATGACACTAATATTAACCTATCATTATATATTCAGACATATAAATTTAGACAATTCTATATAAATAACACTCCAATCCATATAAAAGAAAATATGGGTTGGCCTGGTCTCCCTTCCAAAAGTTCTATCCTTTTATGTGCTACGAGTCCACAACATCCTAATGGACTCCTTTGCAGCACAAGAGGTCCACATACCATAAGGAACTTTGGCGGTGAACGAAACACCCCGCTCCATCTTATCCCATAAATCTATTCATGATACATTTGGTTGCCTTATCAATCGCCATTAGGGTGCTTGTTAGGTCAACTTGATTCACGTCCGACACGAGGGTAGAAGTAAGTTATTAAATTGCTCTTCATTGAAGGAAATGGGAAGATCGGTATTACACGTGTGGATAAAATGGAAAGGAAAGGTTTTAATGGCTTGATATGAGAATAAATGCCAGTTATTAAATTGCTCTTCATTAAAGGAAATGGGATGATCGGAGTATCACACGTGTGGATAAAATGGAAAGGTAAGGTTTTAATGGTTTGACCTGAGAATAAATTTAGGAGTCGTTTAATGAGGCTGAGGAATTGCTTGGACGGTCAAAAGTGGTCGGAATCCAAGCAAAAAAAATTTCAAAAAATCTTATAGAGGCAGTGTTTGAATCATGTTTTTAATGGTAGAAACGGATTCAGCGCCATCAAAAATGTTTAAGACACATAAAATTTTGAAGTTTAACAACTATAACTTGGATTTACAAAAATCCTTGCAAGATTTTCTCTAAATATAACTAAAATTTCTATAACTTTCTGAGCAACTCCTCGACCAACTCCTCGACCTTGTTAGACTACACAAGAAATTTAGGGTTGGAATACAGATCCCTGCACGATGTTACCGAAATTATTGTCTCACATGGAACTCTCGTTGGCACGTGGAATTGGATAACAGCTTGTTCGTTGGGTTTTGTGTGAGTCTCCTTGGCACGTGGAATTTGGATAACACCTTGTCCGTTGGGTTTTGGTTCATTAACATTGGCATGAAGTCGGGTGTAGCAAGAAGACAAGTTTTCCTTCCACCAAAGTCATGGTTTTTTCTGAGGTGAATGGGTAGTGAGAATCTAGGGAAGTTGTTGGTGAATCCTACGATTTAGACGATCACGTCAACATTCGGTTACTTTAACCTCCACGATAGAAATTATGAAAGTTGTTGGCCAATCCTATAATTTACACGATCACGTCAATATTCACTTTACTTTAACCTCCACCATAGAAAGTATGAGGGGTATATAAAGTTAACGATGATGAAATTAAGGGTCTATGATGTTAAAGGGAAGCACCTCAACATGTCTCGGCTACTTTGTCCACTACTTCTTCGTTGAATTCGGTTTGTGAATCCTCTATTTCTCTACCTACCCTGAATAGAGTAGCTTCTCCTTT
The DNA here is from genome assembly GCA_031772625.1 of Pinus tabuliformis. NCBI lineage: Eukaryota > Viridiplantae > Streptophyta > Pinopsida > Pinales > Pinaceae > Pinus > Pinus tabuliformis. Next base: position 1,247,220,415 of record CM062819.1, read on the forward strand.
GGAGAATGAAATTTCTTAGGGGTGTTCTTGGGATTTTCATATAATGTAATATTGACATTCCTACCAATTTTGTTTGTAATTGGGGGTTCTTTTCTCAAGTTTTCCAATACCTAGAGTAGCTCCTATTTTAGACAATGATGTTTCTTAGGGAGTTATTTAGCACTCTCATATAACTTGGTATTGACATACGAGTTATTGCTTAAAAATTTAATTTATTTAAATCTAAAATAAGTAAATTTCAAATGATTTGTTGCTTGGAATGAAAACATAAATAATAATAATTATAAATGGTTAGTAATAAATTATTTGTAAATATAAATATTTAAATACAAAAAAGTTAATTTAAAAAAATAAAAAGAGCATAATTATTTTGGACGTGTATATTATTATGAATATTCTAAAATAATCCCTAGATGTTAAATCTCTACCACCTATCTAATAATTATTGATAATTAAATTAAAATTTTGGAAGCCCTATTTCAAAATAGACATGCCTATCAAGGTAACTATAATATTTGAGGAAATAGTGAATGTAATTTTTTAGTATCCATTATTGTGTTTAGGATATATGTATATATATATATATATATATATATATAGAGAGAGAGAGAGAGAGAGAGAGAGAGAGAGAGAGGGGTTCCCACAAAGATTGTGTTCATGATTGATCATAGGCATATTAATGCGATGTGATGGGAATGGGTAGTGGAGGATGGTGATGTTATACACTAGTGATAATTGTTGCGCTCCCCGTTAATGATGGTGTTAATCCAATGCTCCCGTGTGTTTCGTGGCATGTGCTTAACACTAGCGATGTGTCTGTTTACTAACACCTGCGGGTTTTGGTGTAACGGTAATCGTGGTTACAACAAGTGGTATCAAGAGCCAAAGGTCTCAAGTTCAAAACACACCTAGCTCGCATTGATGGGGGAGATTGTTGCGCTCCCCGTTAATGGCGGTGTTGATCCAACGCTCCCGTGTATTTCGTGGCATGTGCTTAACACTAGCAATGTGTCTGTTTACTAACACCTGCGGGTTTTAGTGTAACGACAATCGTGATATATATATATATATATATATATATAGAGAGAGAGAGAGAGAGAGAGAGAGAGAGAGAGAGGGGTTCCCACAAAGACTGTGTTCATGATTGATCAAAGGCATATTAATGCGATGTGATGGGAATGGGTAGTGGAGGATGGTGACGTTATACACTAGTGATAATATACACCTCAATTTGGCATTTCATGCCTCCTGATGCATGTGGATAGTATTATCATTGGATATGGTTGTTGATTTTTGCATCACAACAACAACTAACTTAACTTAGGTTCATAATCTCACGGATACTGTACCATTAAATTCATAGCCATGACAAGAGCTCTTGTAAGTAAATAAAAAACATTCTAGAGAATCTTAGTTAGGAATCACCCCTCCTAGGCTATTGGAATTATATGTATATATTTTGTATATTGGATCGAGAGAAAATGTTTCTCTACCATCTAAAACTTCACTATTCTCATGAATTTTTATTTTTTGTGCTAGGGGCACTCCGAAAAGAAGGTAACCTCTGCTTGGCACTATGAACATAATTAAAAAGGGGTTAGAAGGAAATGATTAGAGGTAGCTGCCTTCTTTTGTGTCTCCGAAAACATCGACAAGATGGTCATCTTAGGTATTTGCTTTTAAATTCAAGTCTTCGCTTCACAACTTTGGTCTCAAGTTAGAGTTTGTTTCATAGTATTTTTGTCTAGTTACTTTTCTTAGTTTCTTCTTCCCTATTTGGTAATTTTTTCTTAGTGCTTCAATAATGTGTTCATACTTTTGGGCCTTTTTTTAGGTTTCTCCCCTCTTTGTAAACACCCCCCATATTTTAATTGACACTCAACGTTTATTTTATTATTTCACTGGAATCCTTCTTTTCTCATTCTATCCTTGTATTTTATAGTTGGTGGTTTCTAGAGAGCTTATTTTGATGTTTTCAATGAGGAGGTTTTTCATTCTCTCTCCCCTGCATTGGCCTTTTGTCTCTCATCTATCTTCTTGTACCTCAAGTAGATGTCCGTTTGGTTCCTTTTGATTTAGTACCCTCCTTCTTCTAGTCTCAATGTTCTCAGTCAACTCTCTATCAATCATGGTCCATATGGCATGCTCTCATAGTCAAATAGGGAGAGAAAGTCATCAATTTTTATGTATATCAAGGGCCTAGTTCTTGATAGAGAGGTCAACTATAATGTATGTTAGGGAAATTCCTACTCAAATTCACAAAGAAATTGCAAATTCAAAAAAGGAGGCTAGAATTGAACAATGATTGATCATTGACGCATAAGTGGAAGAAGAGGTTAGTGTATAGCTATCAAACACCAGGAATACTAGGACTAGAAAAACAAGATATATGCATACTATGAACATCTACTAGCAGTTGAAAACAATCATGGGGAAATTCTAAGTACAATGCTTGGAAACCCATCAAGAAATCCTCTTGTGCATTAACAAAAAGAAAAATCATACAAATAAGTTGATTGACAACGTTTGATCTTTGCCAAAAAGTTGGAAGACCTCAAGTTCTCTACCTCTCATGACGAGGGTGATGTTCCTAACACCATCTAGGTTGACCCCCCATCAAAATAGATGTATTTTATTTTCTTTTTGACTATATATAATAGTTGCAGCCTAGCATGAGGATATATATAGATTAGTTGATATCTTGTTACATTATTTTAGACATTTTTATCTCTTTGTTTTTGTTATCTAGTCTAAACTATTTACATGGACTTAAGCTCTAATATTATGTTTCTAGTCTGGATTTCCATTGGTACACCACCAAACATAAGGTATGTTATATATATATATATATATATATATATATATATATAAAAGAAATAAAAACTTATATTTCTCTCATCTCAGAACCATACTTAACCATAAAAATATGGTCAACCAAGGTACCTTCCTTTAGACATTAACCATCAACCAACAATATTCACATTAAAACGAAAGTGGTTAATATTCACTAATTATCGCCATGGTCTATGTTTTAAAACTAATAACATGAACTAGATCATATCACCACCTCTACTTTAATGTTGTTACTTAAGTTGACTTAATAAATAAGAATGTGCATTTCTCCTTAAATAAAAATCATATCATAACGAAAGTGGTTAATATTCACTAATTATCACCATTGTCTATGTTTTAAAACTAATAACATGAACTAGATCATATCTCCACCTCTACTTTAATGTTGTTACTTAAGTTGACTTATTAAATAAGAATGTGCGTTTCTCCTTAAATAAAAATCATAAATTTAAAGTTACGAAAAAATAGAATAAAGATCTCATACATCAATATCTGGCTTAACCTTCATCTTGAAATTAGATTTTTATTTTTAACAAGGGAGGTTGCATGGAAACTAGTCTTGCCTTGAACCGGAAGCGGGGCTTGAGAATTGAACTAGTCATAATCTAACTAAGCAGCTTCTATACTTCGTACAACTCTCCTAGGGAGGTTGCATGGAAACTAGTCTTGCCTTGAACCGGAAGCGGGGCTTGAGCGTTGAACTAGTCATAATCTAACTAAACAGCTTCTATACTTCGTACAACTCTCCTAGCTCATATAGGTAGGTCCTATAGCTTAGACAGGTACGGGCAAGGGTCTCACAGCACAGAACCATAGCGATCAGGAGGAGTGGATCAAATGCAATGAGGAGTCACTGATCCAGTTGTTTACCTTGTTGAATCAGTTGACCCAGCAGTGGTTTAAGCAGGTGAACTAATAGCGACATAGGTAGCGTAGGCATAAGAAGCTAGGGCTAAGGCAATAGAGCGAGTTGTTTTTCCAGTAGCAGAGGTGGTTTAAGTCGATCCAGATGCAGGAGTAGCAGTGAGTGTAGGCAGTTCCTGTCCCTAAGATCCAGAGCTAGTTTACTTCGTTGCAGTGTACGATTTAGCCGTGTGGATGAGCAGCGTGTGAATTGCTCTCCTCTGATGAGTAATAAATGACTCGGTGGTTAGTAGCATGAGAGTGAACCAACAATGTAATGGGTGAATCCTGGTGATTGGGTAAGCAAGTGGAGCCATTCTAACTGCTAAAATTTTGATTGCAGTGGATTTTACACCCATCTGTACTACTGAGTTGGCAAAGATCGCTCACTACGTTGATGAATCTGAAAGGCGTGGGGTAAAACTTCTTGGGCTCTCATGTGATGATCACGAGAACAGACAAAGACTGAAAATGCCATGCCTACGCAGAAGACTACCCTTCTTCTTGAGAGCTTCACGGGGACTACTAAATTTGACAATGACGGACGATCCGCTCGTAGGGGGTTTACTGCACAAGGCTCTTGCAGAGGGTGGGTACCCCAGTGAATACAAGATGCTCAGCTCCGCACAACATAGGGATTAGCCCGCTTTCAGGAAAAACATGAAATAGTGAAAGATCCGGCATGCGAGACACGATGATCATGAGAAATTCCCATTGCCCTCCAAAGTCTTTCATATTATTGGTGCAAATAAAAGGGTGTGTGAAAATTAACCTATTATCTATCTATTTCATATTCATATTCATGTTTTGAGTATTGATGTTTCAATGGCGGTGACATGTTTTGAAGCAGTTGAATTTGAGTTTCCTGTACGCGGGCACAACAGGAAGAAATTTTGATGAAGTGCTACGTGTATTGGATTCTCTTCAATTGGTAGCTAAGCATCCTATTGCCACCCCTGCAAATTGGAAAGTGGGTGAACGTGTGATGATATCAGCCTCTGTAAAAAACGAGGTGGAAAAACAGAAGTTCCCACAGGGATATGAGACGATCAACCTCCCATCTAGCAAAGATTATGTTTGGCTTGTACAACTTTCACTAGTTTAGTGCTCTTTTTTTATTATCTATAGTAAGAAGTTATTTAAAATTTAAAATAAATTAAAAAGAATATAGCCAAAATCATAATTATTAAAGGAAGAAAATGTTTAAGATATATATTATCTCAAATGTGTTTAAAATATATATTATCTATGTTTTTTTTAAATTGAAATTTTTATCTAGATATCCAATTAAAATCCGGAATTCGAACATGCTAACTATATAGATAGCAGTACAAACCCTTTATTCTGTGGGGAAGAGTGGGGGAGATGTGGTTTCCAGCGATTCAATCTGTAGAATGATCCATCGTTTTGAAAATATGTACCTTTTGTTTCATGATCAACTTCGTTTTTGAAAAAATGGAGCATGTTGTATCCGCAAATCCACCTCCAGGTAAAGACCTGAACTCTTCGTGTCTGGAGGAACCCACAAAGTTAAAAAAACATTTTATTTTCGATGATCAAGCAGAAAGTCGATCACTACATGTACATGTATAATTTTAGTAGTTTGTTCTTAACAGCGAGCACCAATGGAAAAGGTTGATTCCAACGAGATCGCAAGAACCTGGATCTGTCTTCGCCGAACTTGTTGCAGCCAGCTATGAGTTCTTAGCGAAGGCGAAGAAACGAGCTTGGTAAATCGTCTCGTGGCCATATATACGTAAAAGGGTTCATCGAGCAGAATACCTGATCCGTGTCAAATTATCATGTTTTTCCAGAGCATAACACCTGTGCACATAATTTATTTGCTGCATGTTTTTCTAGAGCATAACACTTGTGCACATAAATCATTCGCTGCATGCATGGATAGTGTAACATGTCAAATCTGCTTTAACTCTGTGATTTCTATGCCCAGGTATCAACTTCAGCAAGACCAACGAGTTGTCTTGCTCGCATTTCCATTATTGCATTCGTTGTAAGTTGTCTGTCGCATTGCCATTATCGCCCTCGCTGTAAGCAACCCAATCTGCTTATCCACTTATGAACTAAGGAGAGCCGGAACAAAGCTTATTGTGGTGCTCTGAGTTCAATCAACGTCATTATCATCGAATATGGAAGCCGAGGGCCGCAACTCTGCCTTCAGGTTGCTCGCAGGTCTCAGCTTATCATGGAATATGCAGGCCGAGGGCACAACTCTGCCTTCAGGTTGCTCGTAGGTCTCAGCTGAAGAGAATTAACTTATTTATGATTCTCTCGGGTCTGAAATGAAGGGTCCTTCTCCCCTCGCTTCCGCAATATGTATGATGTTGCGGCTATAACTGAATGCAGGCCTGCGGTGTCTCAGCAACTGTACTGTTTTGAAGACATCCAAGAAAAGGTAGCGCTAGTACTCACTCACTCAATTGGAACAATTTCTTAACAATTTCTTTTAAACTTGAATTAGTTTTGTTTTAGGGTTGTCTCTCCTCTTATTCAATTGCTAATTTAGGCCTAACACTGGCATTACCTGAACCTTGGGGCTTTCATATTCGAGTCTACAAATTACCATTTTTCACCATTTGGAAGCTCATAAGGATCTCACCTCAAGAGCACAGGAGGAATCATGGCATAGCGTAGACTGAAAATGTACATAATTCAGAATTCACATTCATTGGCAATGAATATAGTCTACTTACATTCAAATTAGTTATCTTCTAGGCAATGAATATAGTGTACTCAAAAGGTATTCAAATCTTATCCTCTATGTTGTATATTTTCATTGTGATCCTGTATGTTTTCATGCATTGTAATTTCTTGTAACACAAGAAGCTTTGCAAGAAGAAATAGAACCATTTTTTCAAAATTGCAGAAATAGAAGAAATAGAAGCTTTCTTGCTTGAAAGCATAAATGAAATTCAAACCCTAAGCTTCCCTTTGAATTAAGGCTTTGAACAAAACATTTGTGTTGGTTGAAGTTTGTGCGACAGAATAGTCACCAAACAAATAGAATGAACAAAGTGAACAAAATAGTGGTGTGTCTGTGTGTTTCCTGTCAGCATATAGTGCCTGTCAGCGTATAGCTTATTCCAATTAAGTTGAACAGTTTGGACAAAAGAACCATCATACGCCGCTCAGACAAAAGAACCGTCATTCGCTGCTATAGAGAGGAGTGACAAGAACTCGCGCAGACAAATGTCGAACAGGTTCTTGTTCTTGTTCCACTCGCAGAGGCACAAGTTCTTTAATCGTTCAAGAACTCGCAGAGGCGTGGAGGCACAGGTTCTTTCATCATTCCAGAACTCGCACAGGCAGAGGGCAGACAGGTTCTTGCATCATTTTTTCATCTTAACAAATGCTTTTGCTTTCATTTTAGGCCTAATGCAGGCAAGTAAAGTCGTTTTCTCTCATGTAAACTGCAAACTACAATTTTGCTTTCATTTTAGGCCTAAGGAAAGCAAGTAAAGTTGTTTTCTCTCATGCAAACTGCAAACTACATTTTTGAAGAGGCCAAATAAGACTGCGAAAATAAAATGCAGTGTAAAATATATATAAAATGAAGTATTGACTTAAAAACTTTGCCTAAAAACAATTGAACTAATACTAACTCCAAAATTTCGATTATTATTATCCCATACCATTGCGAAATGACAAAAACTAATAATATGTATTTATACGATTTATATTATTCTTTTTAACTATTCTAATAAAAACATTTTAAACTTGAACCACGAAATGTGGTCTACTTTAGCGCACTTAAGTGAGGAATAATTAATCTTCACGCGCAGAACAATCGTAACCAAGCTTCAGAGTTGCATAATTTTTTGGTACGTATAACTACCATGAAATCAGCTCACACAGTGAATCCTCGATATATTTCAAAGTCCTTTCGAATTTACGAAATTGTGGATTCTGCACCGAAGTATAATATGTGAAATTAACACATTTCAAAAATTAGGTTAAGAAAAGAACTTTAAATGCTGGTGGAATCTTTCGCTGTTTGATGTAGTTTTCATTTAAATGAATTTCAGTTACCTGGCATGAAGACTCGTATAACATTAAACATGAATTGTAGAATGATTCCTGTTCAAATAAAATAACGACAGTTTCGTGAAAACTTGCACGCAGTGTAAAAGCAGCCAGTGAAAATAATTGCGATTGCGTTATTGTCGTCCCGTTGCATTTTGAGGCGGGGTCTCGTACTAGATGAATCCCCGATATTACATGATACGTTCTGATACATAGGATGAATCCCCGATATTACATGATATGCTCTAATACATAGGTATCTGCATATGGTCCGTACTCACTGCACTTAATTCACTTCCAACTTTGACAGTTGTTTTATTTATGTCAAAGAAATATTTTTATGTATGTAGGCCGGTTTCATCCCTGGAATTAAGCTGGCCGTTAATTTTAATGACCTCTCTTGTTGTAGGACGTTCAATTAGAGTAGTCTAAATTGTTGGGTATTTTTCAATGGGAGAAAATACCAAAAACCAAATGTTCAAACACACAGAGGCAATGCTCTGTTTTACTTTACTCCAGGATCTTTTTGTGCAGAGGAAGACCAAAAAAAATTTCACTGAGAGACAGAGTATTTCACCATAAAATATTTCTATTCATTAAAAGCTAATACAAACTTCATCCTCTTTTACTGAGAGGGATTTACCAATGTAAAATCCTTTTTATATTCACTACTGTGAAAAACAACTTACTGCTGTAATAAAAATTTACATATGCTTACTGCTGTAAAAGAAATTTACACAGACTTACAAAAACACGCTTCACCATTTTCTTTATGCACTGCTGTGCAAAACCACACATGGTTTTTCTACTCCTCAGTTTTACGATGGCCAACACTAAAACATTACAACCTGTTCATATCTTTTTACACACTGCTGTGTGTTCCACCTTTTACTGCACCCACATATTTTTACGCTGCTGTGAACACAAGTTCTTTACCTCCCGTGTGCCATACATACTTTAAAAGTCAACACTCAAAACAAATATACGACCTCCCTCTTTTAAATATTACATTACATAAAAAATGACCATACCTATCTTTAAATGTACCATTCCTTTTACGTACAAAACTTACGTGCTATATAAAAATATTGAAACGTGCCCATAACATTATTAAAAGCATCTACCTAAAAACTACGAACAACACATAAATTCATTAAATTCTTTCATTCGGCGGTCAAACCATAAGTCTTTTACTCCACGTAATAGCTTTAATTGACGCAGGCCCGTGTGCAGGTTTAATCAATCAACGGCGGAAAAAGGTGGAGCAGATCCAACGGCGGATAGCGATATCGGAAGGCCAACATATGCTGAACATTAACACCCGAGAAAATGACGTTGGGTTACGTCAGGGGTGAACCACGTGTCAGCACTAAAATTTCTCGGGTTCGATCATCGGAAAATCCCTTTTGCCTGAAATCAACCCGAGAGCTTTCCGGCGAGGTTTATTGACCGGTTTCTGGTAGCTGCGTTGAAATTAGATTTCAACACTCCCCTTTAATTTCAACAGCTGGGCATTCGGTCATACCCAGACACTTTCTCAAAAATTCAAAGCTCTTCTGATCCAATGGCTTTGTCAAGATGTCTGCAACCTGTTCTTGAGTTCTGCAATGTTCTAGGACAATTTCTCCATTGTTCACCAGTTCTCTGATGTAGTGAAACCTTGTATCAATGTGTTTCGTTCTTTTATGAAACACTGAATTCTTTGACAAAGCAATAGTTGAGCTATTGTCACGAAAGATCACTGTCGCTTTTGCCTGCTCTTGGCCTAAGCTTCTCAACATTCTTCTCATCCACACTGCTTGACATGCTGCTGCTGCAGCTGCCACATATTCAGCCTCTGCTGTAGACAATGCTACAATGGACTGCTTCTTAGAAGCCCATGAAATGGCTCCTGAACCCATATGAAAAACATAACCGGAAGTGCTCTTCCGATCATCTACACTTCCAGCCCAATCGCTGTCTGTGTATCCAACCAAATCTGAATGTTCTGAGGCATGATATAAAATTCCAAACATTTTGGTGCCTTTGACATACCTCAAAATCCTCTTTGCTGCTTGCCAATGTGCCTCCTTTGGCCTCTCCATGAATCTGGAAATTAAACTAACAGCATACATTAAATCAGGCCTAGTTGCTGTTAAATACATAAGGCTGCCCACAATGCTTTTGTACAGGCTAGGATCAAAATCCTTGCTGCTGTCCTCTCTGCTGAGCTTTAATCCCATCACTGTGGGAGTGATTGCAGCCTTGCATTCTTCCATCTTAAATCTGCTCAAAATTTGATTTACATATCTTGCTTGAGATATAAAAATTCCTTTTTCATTTTGATCTACTTCTATGCCTAAGAAGTATCTCAACAAACCCATGTCAGTCATTTCAAATTCATCCTTCATGACTGATTTAAAGTTCTCAATAAGATAAGTATCATTTCTAGTGAAAATAACATCATCTACATACAAGACAACAATTAAAATTTTACCATCCTTTTCCTTGATGTAGACTGTGGGTTATCCTTCACAATTGTCAAATTCATTATCCAATAGATATGAATCTATTCTGCTGTACCATGCTCTTGGCGCTTGCTTCAGCCCATAGAGAGCTTTCTTCAATTTGCACACTTTGTGCTCTTCACCTTTCTTCTCATATCCGAGAGGTTGTTCCACATAGACCTCTTCCATTAACACTCCATTTAGGAATGCTGATTTCACATCCATTTGGTAGACTTTCCATTTGTTTTGTGCTGCTATAGACAGCACTGCTCTCACTGTTTCCATTCTTGCAACCGGTGCGAAAGTCTCCTCATAGTCTCTCCCATATTGCTGCTTGTAGCCTTTGACAACCAGTCTTACCTTGTGCCTTTCTATCTTGCCTTCAGCATTGCTCTTGGTCTTATAGACCCATTTCACACCAATGACTTCTTTGCCTTTTGGTAACTCAACCAAATCCCATGTTTTGTTTCTCTCTATGGCATTCATCTCCTCATCCATAGCTTCTATCCATTTCCTATCTTTAATTGCATCTTCGAAATGAATAGGATCATCAACATGACAATACAAGGCAAATAAGGAATTCATTCCTTCATCATAAATTTCACTTAGATTTCTAAACTTCTTACCTCTTTCACTTGGTGTGCAAGTGCTTGAAGATGCACTTGAATTTCCTCCTTGTGGTGTGCTTGGAGAAGCACTCTCATTGATCCTCAATGGTGTCCCTTGCTGTCCTTGTGTTGGCGCTGCTGTTTGGGGATGCATTTCAGCCACCTCCTCTTCATCTTCATCATGAGACAAACAGTTCTTGACATTCACTGTTTTCTCTATGCTTCCATCCCAAGCTTCCTCTTCAATGAATTGAACATCTCTGCTGACAAAAAACTTCTTGGTAGATGGGATGTACAACCTGTAGGCTTTGGATTCATCACTGTATCCAACAAGGATACACTTCTCCCCTTTGCTGTCCAACTTCCTCCTTAGCTGATCTGGAATGTGTGCATAGGCCACACATACAAAAACTCTCAAGTGGGTGACTCCTTGCTTTCTCCCACTCCATGCTTCTTCTGGCACCTTGTTCATCACTGCTTTTGTAGGACACCTATTCAAAATATACACGGCACAATTTACAGCTTCAGCCCAATAATCATTTGGCAAATGCTTTGCCTTCAGCATGCTCCTCGCCATATCCATGATGGTCCTGTTTTTCCTTTCAGCAACTCCATTTTGCTGTGGGGTGTACCGAGTTGTAAACTGTTTATGAATTCCATTTTCTCTACAAAACTTTAGGAATTCATTTGAGATATACTCACCTCCTCTATCAGTTCTCAAAACTTTTATATGCAGCCCGCTTTGGTTCTCCACAAGTGCTTTGAAATTTTGGAATTTCTCAAACACTTCACTTTTGTTTTTAAGGAAATATACCCAAGTTTTTCTTGTAAAGTCATCAATGAATGTTAAGAAATATAGGCTGCCTGCTAATGATGGAGCTTGCATTGGTCCACACAAATCTGAGTGGATAATCTCTACGGGTGTCTTTGCCCTTATGCTCTTCCCTGATGGAAAACTTTCTCTATGTTGTTTTCCCAAAATGCAGCCTTCACATAGGCTGTCCGATTTCTCTATCAATGGTAATCCTTTTACCATTCCTTTCCTACTCAACAAATTTAGACCTCCAAAATTGAGATGCCTGAATCTCAAGTGCCATAACCAGTTCTCATCCTTTGGCACGCTTTGGAAGGCCTCTTGGGTGACTGCTGCCATTTCCCTTTTGTTCTTCATGTCTGCCCTTATCCTGAGAGGGAACATCATGTTCCTTGTCATCTGCACTTCAGCAATGCATCTCTTGCTGGGTGCTATATCCATGATGGTGCACACATCATTTTTAAGGAAAACATTGTACCCCTTATGGACAAGTTGTCCAATACTCAAGAGGTTACATCTCATTCCGGGGACATAGTAGACATCTGCTATGGTTTTCCTTTCTCCTTGTTTTGTAAATATTTTTACCTCCCCTTTTCCCATAACAGACACTTTACTATCAGTTCCTAGTGTGACCTCTGATTTCAAATTCTGATTTAAGGCTGAAAAGAGGGCTATATTCCCTGTCATATGGTTGCTGCAACCTGAGTCTAAAAACCATATGTCTTCACTATGTGTTTCAGCCATGTTACAAGCTAACATGACATTATTTTGACTGCTGTTTTCTCTTGTAACATTTGCATTTTGTCTACTGTTCATATCATGTTGTTTCTTTCTACAATCACTTGCATAATGTCCATACTTTTTGCAATAATAGCATTGAACATTAGATTTATCATACCTTTGTCCTTGAGCATGATACTATTCTCTCTGTTGGCTGCTGCCTTGGCCTTGGTTCTGATTTGTATTGCTGCCTCTTCCTTGTGCATTTGATGGGTTGTTCCTTCCACCTCTGTTCTGGCTTCTGCCTCTTCCTCTTCGGTTTCCTCTTCCTTGACCTCTTCCTCTTCCAAAGGACATCTGGGTCTTGAAGGCTTGCTCAAGAGATGAGATTTCATTCCTACTCAACCTCTGCTCATGTGTTATCAGTGATGCATGTAGCTCATCAACTGAATAGTTTGAGAGATCCTTTGTCTCTTCAATGGTGGTGACTATGGCATCAAACCTTGAGGGTAAGACCCTCAATATTTTCTCCACAATCCTTCTATCTTCAATGGTTTCTCCATGAGTTCTCATTTGTGTGATTACACCAATCACATGAGTGAAGAATGAATCAATGTTATATGACTCCTTCATGTTCAGATTCTCAAAATCCTTTCTCAGCAATTGCAGCTTTGCTGTCTTCACTCTCTCCATGCCTTGATAGGCTATCTTGAGGGTTTGCCATGCTTCATTTGCTGTCTTAGCTGCTGCTAACCTTGGAAACACACTCTGGTCTATTGCTAGATACAACAACATACGGGCTTTTGAATCCTTCTTCCTATTGCTCTTCAGCTGATCTCTCTCTCCCTGAGTTAGTGCATTGAACTCATTTTCATCTGCTACATCTTCAAACCCAGATTCAACTATTTCCCATAAATCTTGAGAGGCAAACAGGGCTGTCATGGTTATTGCCCAATAGTCATAGTTCTTCCCATTAAACTGTGGGAGCTGGGTGTTAAATATACCCATACCAGTGCTTGTGCTAGCCATTCCTTGACTATGTATTTAAAACGCTGACTGTCTCTTCAATAACAAACAAGATAGCTATGAAGAATACCTGAATCCTTTGTTGTCTGAGTCTTCTGTCTGCCTGAGAAGTTTTGCTGCAGCAACAACCTTCTCCCTTCAGCTTCTTTAACTTCCTTAAAAAGCCTAAGCCTGCTCTGATACCACTGTTGGGTATTTTTCAATGGGAGAAAATACCAAAAACCAAATGTTCAAACACACAGAGGCAATGCTCTGTTTTACTTTACTCCAGGATCTTTTTGTGCAGAGGAAGACCAAAAAAAATTTCACTGAGAGACAGAGTATTTCACCATAAAATATTTCTATTCATTAAAAGCTAATACAAACTTCATCCTCTTTTACTGAGAGGGATTTACCAATGTAAAATCCTTTTTATATTCACTACTGTGAAAAACAACTTACTGCTGTAATATAAATTTACATATGCTTACTGTTGTAAAAGAAATTTACACAGACTTACAAAAACACGCTTCACCATTTTCTTTATGCACTACTGTGCAAAACCACACATGGTTTTTCTACTCCTCAGTTTTACGATGGCCAACACTAAAACATTACAACCTGTTCATATCTTTTTACACACTGCTGTGTGTTCCATCTTTTACTGCACCCACATATTTTTACGCTGCTGTGAACACAAGTTCTTTACCTCCCGTGTGCCATACATACATTAAAAGTCAACACTCAAAACAAATATACGACCTCCCTCTTTTAAATATTACATTACATAAAAAACGACCATACCTATCTTTAAATGTACCATTCCTTTTACGTACAAAACTTACGTGCTATATAAAAATATTGAAACGTGCCCATAACATTATTAAAAGCATCTACCTAAAAACTACGAACAACACATAAATTCATTAAATTCTTTCATTCGGCGGTCAAACCATAAGTCTTTTACTCCACGTAATAGCTTTAATTGACGCAGGCTCGTGTGCAGGTTTAATCAATCAACGGCAGAAAAAGGTGGAGCAGATCCGACGACGGATAGCAATATCGGAAGGCCAACATATGCTGAACATTAACACCCGAGAAAATGACGTTGGGTTACGTCAGGGGTGAACCACGTGTCAGCACTAAAATTTCTCGGGTTCGATCATCGGAAAATCCCTTTTGCCTGAAATCAACCCGAGAGCTTTCCGGCGAGGTTTATTGACCGGTTTCTGGCAGCTGCGTTGAAATTAGATTTCAACATAAATTTCATAGCGAATCGATATGATATTTAAAACTGAAGTTTGGCAAAGTTTTAGAGTATGAATGCACTCATGACAACAAAACCAATATACGAATACAACATCATGGAGATATTAACTAATGGCTATTCCTCATAAGTTCGGATTGCAGCTCCTAATTTCATGGTCATATTTTTAATGGGGAACAACCCTTGCATTTTGTCGAGGCTGTGATTTATTTATGTTATATGAGGAAATCTGTAGTTAATCGGTTCGGAAAACATTTTCATAAAATAAAAAATTTAAAAGTTTAAAATGGGCTTCAAAATAAAAAAAAATTATATAAAATTAATAGGATTCAAAATCAATATGATTCGAGATGATTATGTCTGGGGAATGATTATTAATTTTAGAGATAAAAAACAAAAAATAAAAAAAATTATTTTTTCACTCAAATTTCTATGCCATACCCAACTTAGGAGTATTCATGTTGTATATTTTTGATGGTCCCTACTGCATGAAAAATGAGAAACACATGAAAAATGTGATTGCAATCATGTTTGGAGTATTCATGTTGTATATTTTCGATGGTCCCTACTACATGAAAAATGTGATTGCAATCATGATGTTTTTCATATATTTCTCATTTTTGTGTAGTAGGGTCCTTTGAAAGTATGCAACATGGGTAGTCCTTGTATGACGAAACTTTGCATCCAATAAGTGATTCTGCTTGAAATTTGAGTAAAAAATGTGAGAGTGAAGTTGAAAAAATAGTATTTTCATTGTTTCCCTTTAAAATTTGATGATGTAATCTAATCTAATTTTATTGTTTCTAGTATTATTTTATAATACTCCTTAAGAGGCATCTTTTATATCTTTTTAGATCTCAAAATTTCTCTTATGATATGTATCTATGTTGTTCCTACTTCTTTAGATAATTGTGAGTAAAATTACAATAGAAATGATCGATTCATGTTTTGTTTATGTGTTTCCATGTTCAATGTCCTGCTATTGGTATCAGCAACTTTTATCTGCACAGTTGTCGTAACAACAATTACCTTATGAGAGCCGCGCACACAAACATGAAACCTTATGCTATCGATTATGTCACTCATCACCCTACTAGATGCTTTTCCAACGGAATGAACATTCCCGATATTATAAGTCAGCATTATTCATCCATTTGCATCATTCAACATAAATCTACTAGACGTTTTTGGATATGTTCCTATAGATTTATCTTAAGTTTTGATATATAACACTTTCAAATCCTTCTTAAATATATACCATTTTATTTTGGAAATTTATTTGGTTATAATGTTTATTTTATATCTATTCTATTATATTATATTATATTTATATATCACATTATTTTAAATATTATTTATGATTATTGTAATTGAGTAAAAGAGATGACTGTGATTTTTTCACTTAAATTATATAATTTTAATTAATGTATAGATGATATGTTGAATTATTATAACTGATATTAATTTTGGCAATTTATTTGGTTATAATGTTTATTTATATATATTATATTATATTATATTGATATATGACATCATTTTAAATATTATTTATGATTATTGTAATTGAGTAAAAGAGATGACTATGATTTTTTCACTTAAATTATATAATTTTAATTATTGTATAGATGATATGTTTGAATTATTATAACTTGTAACGATTTTGAATTTTATTATTAATAAATTTTAAAATTTATCAAAATTATTATCTTTTAAAGAAAATTAAAAATTAAAATATAATTACTTCCTACCTAATCACTCATAAACATAAACATTATATATCACCCATAAACATAAACATTATATATAAGACATAAAATATGTTCTATAAGAAAAGAAGAGATGAAAATAGTAAAAATAAGGGAGTCCTCTAACGAGGCAGAGGAATTGCCTGGACGGCCAAAAGTAGCTAGAATCCAAACAAAAAAATTTCAAAAAATCTGGTAAAGGCGGTGTGGAAATGGATTCAGCACCATCAAAAACATCTACGACACCTAAAATTTTGAAGTTTGACAACTATAACTTGGATTTACAAAAATCCTTACCGGATTTTCTCCAAATATAACCGGAATTTCCATAACTTTCTGGGCAACTCCTCCGCATCGTTAGACTACGCGAAAAACAAGTGATGTTATAATTATGGTTTGCAGTGTTGTTGTGAACCAACCTTTCATTCTTAAATCTGATCACTCTAAGATTTACTCAGGATGTCTTCCTTGAAATGAAAAGAATGTTTAATAACCTAAAAAACATATATATGAAAAGTAAACATGAAAAAAATATTGTTAATCATATTGTGGGTGATATGCTAGGGGTGGAATCTGTGATGCCCTATCTCGATCCCTCCCTCCGTGGAGACAACTTACCTTAGGGAGAAAACTTCGTGTCTGTAAGCGTCCGAATTCTAAATGATACAGGAATACAATTTGTATGATCAACTTTTATGTATAATTATCATTCCTCTGATCCCAAACAAGAGAATGGAAGAAGTGTTGATTTAGTTGGGTCTAATATTATTTAGAACTAGATATTATCAGAATGCCACTACAACATGCATATTTCAGAGAATATCATAACCGAGTTGCAGCGATAATTGGACGTACTGCAGTCGACAGGCTGGTTGTGAGAAGTCTAGGAAACGATTACGGGAACAATTATTACCTCATTCCTTACCCCTTGAGATTGATAAAAATGACAATGTTTGTATTAAGAAATAAAACCCACTGGTCAGCTCTACAAAAGAGAGTCTGAACCAGAAGAGACCAACTCTATAGAACACTCTACATTGTTCATCAACATTACACATTAAATAGAATACATAGTTTTAGGGAGGTTAGAACAACAACCTAAGAAATAGAAACTAATTCCTATCCTGAGGCTACGTGAACCAACTCTACCTATTCTAGGATATTCTCCATTATCTTCAACACTCCCCCTTAATGGATAATGGGTTCACATATATGCCTAACATCTCCCTAAACATTTGAAACTTAACTTTTCCAAGGGGCTTAGTGAAAATGTCCGCCACATTATCCCATGTATTACAATATTCCACATGAATTTCTTTAGATTGCACTTTCCCCCTTACAAAATGGAATTGAGTATCAATATGTTTCGTGTTTTTGTGAAACACCGGATTGTTGGCCAGCTTGATTGAACTTTGATTGTCGCATTTGATTATTGTTGCGACTATCTGTTCTTCCCCAACATCCTGGAGAAGTCTTCGCAACCAAACCACCTCGCACATTGTTGCACACATGGCTTGATACTCTGCTTCTGTTGAGGACAAGGAGATTGTGTTCTACTTCTTGCTGCTCCAAGTGATCACCCCGGATCCAAGACTAAATGCATAACCTATTATAGATCTGCGATCATCTACATTTCCTGCCCAATCTGAATTTGCAAATCCTACCAATCTAACATCAGAAGAGTCAGTGTAAATAATTCCATACTCTGCAGTACCTTGTAGATACCTCGAAACATTCTTCGCTTCATTCCAATGGATTTCAAGTGGCTTAAACATAAATTGGCTTAACACACTGATTGCATAAGCCAAATAAGGTCTAGTGGTGGTTAGGTAGATCAGACTCCCAACCAGTTGTCTGTAAAGTGTTGCATCCGCCACTTTTGAGCCATCCTCACACTGCAATTTGATGTTCTGCTGCAATGGTACCGATGCAGACTTGCATTGATCCATTCTAAACTTCTCTAACAGGCCTTTGACATACTTTTCTTGAGACAAAAATGTTTGACCTGAATCTCTCCAGATCTCGAGACCTAAACAGTATCTAAGTTCACCGAGATGCTTCATCTCAAACATCTGTGACATCTGCTGCTTGATTTCATCAATTAGATATATAACATCACCTGTAATTATCGAATCATCTACATATAATGAAATCAACATTACGCACCCTTGTTCATCTTTCATGGTGTAAATATTAGGGTCATTCTTGCTTCTATTAGAGCCAGCGTGTAGAAAAAATGAATCAATTTTCTCATACCATGACCTAGGAGCTTGTTTTAGTCCATAGAGTGCTTTCTTCAACCTACAGACTAAATGTTCTTTTCCCTTCTGGACAAACCCTTCCGGTTGCTCTAAATAAACCTCTTCTTTCAATTCTCCATTCAGAAATGCAGACTTTACATCTGGTTGGTGCATCATCCAATGTTTCTTGGTAGCTAAGGCAATTAACATTCTGATGGTATTCAATTTAGCTATAGGGGCAAAGGTTTCTTCATAATCTATCCCTTCTTTTTGTGTATACCTTTTTGCAACCAACCTAGCTTTCAGTTTTTTTATAGTTCCATCTGCATTGATTTTCGGTTTATATAACCATTTGCAACCTATGACCTGTTTTCCTTTAGGAAGTTCTACCAATTCCCAAGTGTTGTTTCTGATTATTGAATCATATTCCTATTCCATGGCTATTTTCCATTCATTACTTTCATTTTCTTCTTTCTAGATGGTTCAAAAACATTCATCATACTAGTTATAAATGCATTTTCCCTATATCTTGCAGGCATTTGAGCTTTCCTACCTGATCTCCTGAGTGGTGGGGTGGTGGTTTCAAACCTTATTTCTTCCTGCTGCTGCTGCTATTGTTGTTGTTGCTGTTCATCCTTTGCCTTGCCCGCTTACACGTGGTTTATCATTTCCAAGTATAAGAAGCAGTTAGCAGTAATTGTTAATCATATATGTGTTTTAATTGGTGTTGTGTTTATATAGGAGATAAATTTTTAATTTTTAATAGTTTTAATTTTCAATCAATGATGAACATTTAAAAAGGAAACAATGTTTTTGAAAAGTTTGAAAGTGTTTTAAGAGTGTTGTCATCATGAAAGTAATTGGGAAGTTTGGGTGCACACATTTCACGGGATGGGAGTGCGAAATATTATGGTGACGTGTTTGGGTTTATGGGATGTTTTTTTATAGAATGGGCCATGAGAATATTAGAAAAGTAGAGAGAGGAGGAAACAAAAATAACACATAAACACAATATAAGTTGTTTCTCTTTTCTATTGATCACACAAACTTGAATCTCACATACAATTATTCATATAGTTGTGGCTCTTGGCTTTTACATACACTTGATTCAACTTGACTTGATTACAATGATCTCAATATGGGGTATTTATACTTTTTAACTCGTGATTCAACTGCTATTAACTTCAACCTGGTATGAACTTGAACTTCTAATGACTCGACTTAACTTAATTCAACTCAACCGCCTGTTTCATGCATCACACGCACTTGGGAGTAATTACAATTTCCAAAACTCTCCTTTAATTATGACCATATGAATCAACATAACGTGACTCAACATGAATCAACTATGTCTTCTAGGCTTATAATAAAAAATTGACTCAATCATCACCCAAACGAGCTTGCTAATCTAAGTCTCAATTATGCTTACAATGACTCAAAAGTTTTAAAATCTGGATTTTCTTTTGCATTTCTTCCAAATTATATATCCTCGAAACTAGTTCATTCTTTGTTGTGCTTTCTTGTTGTAAGCTCCATATTTCTTCACTTGTTGCTGGTGCAAATTTTCTTTAATTTTTCTTGTATTTGTTCTGAAAAGCAATTGGATCATGTCTTCTACAACTTCCTCTTCAAATATTCTTTCACTCATGGACTGTTGCCACAACTCTTCATCTTCAAATTGTCTTTTTTCTTCTCCTTCTTTTAATTTGCATTGTGTTTATATGAAAGATAAATTTTAGATTTCTATTAGTTTTATTTAAACCGTTATGAACATTTAAAAGGAAAACAACGCTTTTGAAAAATACGAAGGTATTTTATGGCTGTTGTCTAATTAGGAAGTTTGCATGTAGACACTGCACAAGTTAGAAGCACAAAAGATTAATCGCAATAGCGAGTGCGATCCTACTCTATAATATACCTCAACCTTGTTTAACTCGCAGTTAAAGACTACAATGAATCAACTCAACTCAATACCCAATTAAATTGGTGGCCACATTTATACATTTGTCGATAGTTTCTCAATTGACATGGAATTGGTAGCCAACCCTCAAGCACACTGTAATATATAAAAATTTTAGCCAAATGCTTATTTTCCATCTCATGCATCTCTACATCATGTATTAAATGGTGTACTACTCTCTAGGATTCGAGAACGCGAGAGACGGTTGGTGTGGGCAGGGTCGTTTCAATGGTATAAGGTTGTGTACTTCACTATCAAACTTGTGCCATAACATGAGTACCTATACGTTCTGGGATTCCTACCAGCCATCAGAAAGAGTGTGCAGTGTGATCGCTGGCCATTTTATGAATGGTCCCTCTTCCAATATAAGTCCCGTGAATCTCAGTGCCATGCTGGGACTCAATGTCTGAGAGGACAACTGATAGCGAAAGGTTGGGATGGGTTGAGCAATTTGAAAATATTCCCGTGTTCTTCCCTTATGAATAATAGGAATATCAGTGTCTAATCAATAGGAATAGGAGTAACTTTGTGATTGTTAAGAGTAATTGTGTGTTTGTTTAATGTTTTTTCCTTTTTTTCTCCCAAACTAAGTTGGGCTAAGCTTTATGACTGGAAGAACGATATGTTTGATTAGTGAAGTCAGATTATACGAGACTCAGTGGAAACTCGGTGCCTTAGACTGTGGTTAATGCATATACAAATGTTTTATAAACGTATGTGTTTAATGGAGGTTCAAGTATAGTTTGTATTTTGTGATGCTTTGAGTATCATGCCACGTGGATTTAGAACACAATCTATGTTTCTTGGTATGTGATGTTGTGAGCTAGGAACGAAATATAATGTTTTTATTTACGTTAGGGACCAATTTTGTAAGGATTTTTAAACTTTGAATATATTTTATTTAAATTTTAAAATATTGTTTTTATTATTTATTATATTATTAAATATTTAAATCTAATTGAAATTTTTAAAATTTAATTATTTTTTTGTTTTTTAAATTAATTATTTTTTTATTTTTATATTAATAAAATTTAAAAATATTTACAAAATATTTCAATATGGTGAAAAATCAAATTTTAAATTCCTCATGAATTAAACATATATATATATATATACTAGGAATTGCATTAAATGTTGCAAAGGAAATGTCCCAACGTAATAACGTAGGAAAGAGTAGCATTAATAGTAAATCTGGAGCAAAAATTATGGATGTCATTAATACTCAAAACCAATACAATAATTTGAAACATTGTGAAAGCATACAAAAGATTAAGAACATTGTTTCTCTTCATATGTTTAGCACAGAAGACCTTAGCAACTAGCTAACAATATTATATATATTGTATTTATGAGTCATGTTTGGACATTGATGTCACATGATCAATTCTTTAACATGGATTTTTTTGCTGATGTTGATTTAATATAAATAATTTTTTATAACTCACCTTATTTAGTTACTTTGTTTCAGTCTTTTGCATTTATATATGAGTTGATTTTGATCTATATGAACAGAGAATTCTCATAATTTGTCAATTACTATGTTTTTCTTGTTAAAGCACCTAGTGTTAAAAATACTCTGCATACACATTTTATATGAAATGAACTAAGGACAAAATTTAAGAGAGAATTCAAATACAATAAAATAAAATAATTCATATTATAATTTAAATATTCAATTAAATCGCATGACATTTCACATCTTCTTTCACCATAAGCATTATGCAGGGTGGTTCCAACTTGTATAATATTTATTTATTACTTTTTTCTTGGTTGTATATTGTTCACCACAAATATCAATGTGCATCCAAAGATAAAGTAATAAATGCGATATAGATTGAGATATATTCCATTTTATTTATGTACAATATATCATTACTAATTTATTTTGGGGCGCATGATGTTTATCCCTTCCCAAAACTTTCTATAATGTGGACCCTTTATCAAACCTAAAATAAAAATATAAAGTTCAATTATCAAAATAGTAATAATGACAAAATTCGATTAGTCTATGATTGATTGAGTGTGAAAATGAAATCCAATTATATTTGTATTATATTAGCAAGGTATAAATATGGACAATGTTTTCTACATAAAAGATGGAAAACTATGACATCAAAAGTAAGGAAAAAGTTTAAAATAAAGATTCTTGTTCATTGTATGAAAAGTCAAAGATCTTAAATACCTTAACATATAATTCATGGCATAAATACATCACTTATTCTTAAAAATGACACATAAACATCATACCTTAGTGAGCAGGAGAACACCATCAAGGAACATATCATCTCATTATTAGAGGTTGGTCCATATCCTATGTTAAGAGACTACATCTCAATGAAAATTAGGCCTTAATCATCATTATTAGACTCAATGGGCTTAACATTCTCCAAAAGAGTAGGAACACAATTTAGAAATTTATCCTCTAGTTGTATATGATGGGGTGGCTAATTGTGCCTACTTTCTCTCCTCTCCTTAAATGCACAAATAAACCTAATACATTATTTGACATGAATCTATGGGACCATTGAGAAATTGTGTGGCTAGGGGAGAAACCAAGTGTCTCCTTGCTCACGTGATAGATAGTGCATCTCAAAATCTCTAATCTCTAAGGGAATTATGTCATTTGCATCTCTATCATTCATACATGTAGGGAGTGGTTAGAAATAATCAAGTTATTATTAAATCATAAAATATATGAAATGTTCCATAATATCAAATAACACCTCATTCCACTTATTCCATAAAAAAGGAAAGAAAAATATATACATTAATAAATTAACATTGATCCAAAATTATACAATCCTTGGAATCTTAATATTATCTCTCAAGAGAGCTCTCTAGGATATGGATGTAAGGATATGTTTATTAAAAAGGGATTCGTCCCATCTATAAGTAAGCTTGACAAGGGGACAAAATTAGAAAACAATATTGAGTACTCACAGTTGTTCCAATTTATAACTGTATGGTTTATAATTACTAAGTTAGTCTAGTGTTTACGAGGAGAGTTTATATTGTTCACCACAATTATCAATGTGCATCCAACCATAAAGTAATAAATGTTATATAGGGTGAGATATATTCCATTAGATTTATGTACTATATATAATTATTAATTTATTTTTGGGTGCATGATGTTTATCCCTTACCGAAACGTTTTATAATGTGGACCATTTATTCAAACCTAAAATAAAATGATAAAGTTCATTTCTCAAAAGCGGGATAATGACAAAGTTCTCTTAGTCTATCTTTGCTTGATTGAGTGTCAAAATGAAATCATATAATATTTTTATTATATTAGCAAGGTATAAATATATGTCATGTCTTTTACATAAAAGATGCAAAACTATGACATTAAAAGTAAGGGTAAAGTTCAAAAGAAAGATTATTTTTCATTTTAGGAAAAGTCAAAGATATTAAATACCTTAACATATAATCCATGACATTAATAGGCATAAATTGTTGGAAATAATACTGAGAGGGGTAGTGAATCAGTATTTATCATATCAATACCTTGATTTTCAAAACTGATTTGTATACGCTACTTTAGCTCAGTGAACTAGCGTGTATACACAACTGTACTTAATGAAACCAGTGTATATGCAAAGATCTTTTGATTTACCCAAATTATCATGTATTGAACTTTAATCAGTATATCAGGAATTCATTAAACAGTGCAATAAAAGCAAAATAAAGCATCACACATAAGCAACACACATGAACACCAAGATATAAGGTGAAACCCAATGTGGGTGAAAACCACCTATTGTTGTCGTCTCTGTCTTCTTTTAATAATAAGAAAATTTTGTCTTATATCAGTACGCAAGCTTCTACCTGCAGAAGGTTACAACCTTCTCTCGTTCTCTAGCTTCTATTGGAAGGGAGCTACAACCCCCTAGCTCTTGTACTAGCCGCTATGTTTGCTAGTATGTAGGCGTCGACCTACAGAAGGCTACAACCTTCTTTCTTCCTTCAGGGACCTCGTTTCATAATTTTTCAAACTGGATCCATCAACAACATCATTCAATCATCAAATATATCTGCATCAACCAATATCGTTTTGAACCAACCATTACCGAATCAATCAATCACTTTGACAACCCATAAATCTGACCATTTAGAGTGTTGTAACCAGAATACAGTAACCAGAACCCAAGCCAGAACCCAGAACACTGCAACAGCAAACAAAAACAACTCAAACATATTTTATAAGGTATATGCTACTTCCATGTGTCGAACCTGTGTGTATACGCACTTTCCTCAAAGCCAACTAGTGTATATATTTGCAAATATAAATTCATAATTCTGCAGCTAATCTAGACTTTAGTTACACCCAGATCATATCATTTACAAAATAATATATGTGTCAGAATTCAGATCTAGAATATACATGAGCAAAAAAACCTAATGATAATTCTTTTTATGCCTTGAGATCTTGATCTATCATTAGATCTGATCCCTCATCATCAGCTAAGGTTCATCCTTGGTTCAGATCTAGTAATTCACCATAACCCAATAACATGCATACTAGATCTCACACTTCATTAGATATTCGATACTTGCACACCTTGGCCTAATGATCTTCTCCTCCTTTTATAGTTTTAGGACTTTCTCAATACCATGGACCAAAACCACGTAGGACCAATACCTTAGACCAAATACCTAGGATCAATACCTCGGACCAGATACCTTGGATCAAAATACCATGGACCAAATACTTCGGACCAAAAACTTAGTTTTCCAAGGTATACATGTTTTTCCTTTCGTGAAAGTGTGTGTGTACAAATACACGACTTGTATACAATGAACCTGTGTGTATACACATCTTGGTCAATGGTGAACCTGCGTATATATCTCTTTCTTCATTCTGTGAATACTGATCTGTAATTCTTTGTTGTTTTCCTACTATACTTTGATCTTTCATCTAAGTGATTGCCATTAAGGACAATACCTGAACCATAATGCCAACAATCTCCCCCTTTGGACTTGATGGCAACACCAAGTCACTCTCCCCCTTTGAAATCAAGAGAAAAGGGTCATGCTCCCCCTTAGTACATGCTGAAATCTCTAATATGCTGAAGTGCGTTGATTGAGATCCTATGATCAAGTCCATGCTCCCCCTGAGCACAAGAAAAGTCTACAAAAAGATGTTCTAAAAGAATAACATGACTCTATACATACATCACCAATGACCTTCCTATCACCAATGACTCATACATACATCCATCTCCCAACCAAGTGGGGATATACTAAATTTGATTCATCCACCCAACCAAGTGGGGATATACCAATTGTTTATACATGACAAAAACAAGAAACATTACATCATCCATCCCATACATAGTGGGGTTACAAATTAGGTCTTTTCATGACCTTTACATTAAATGATATACATGATATATGTAACAGAGACCAAATATCTGAAACAGGACCATGATAGTCATCAACAACTATCATACGATCTGCACTATCAGCAGCATCTGTCAACAGCATCCAGACCAGCAACCTGTATATGTCCATCATTAGTTCCCAAAATATCATCAACCTTATGTCGGAATATATCAACTCATCCTCTTGAGCTCATCAAGATCAACTTGCTTTGTTCCCTTATTATAATAACGTAAGAACTCATTAGGTACCAAAGACTTCTAATCATAATGTCAACAATGATTTATTAGAAGCATACCATGTTCTCCCCATGAACCTGTTCCACCTATTCACTGTCAAATCTGATCATTGCATATGTTAGTAAGAGATATCAAAGCATCATCATCAATCAGATATACATCGAGTTGACAACAACTTTATGAGGACCAATATATTTCCATATGTTATCAGCAGATTGCAACCATCATCACACAGAGTAGATAATTGACAGAACCATAGCAGACCCCCCCTTTTTTTGAGTTTGGTCCACTGCTTTTCTTTAAACCAACATATACACAACTATGCCCATAGAAACCCACGTATGTATACGACTTCGCTTCATGAAACTTGCGTATAACCACCTTTGTCTGAAAAAATAGGATTTAATAGTAGGATGATGCAGCAACTACTCCCAACTTTGGTCTGAGATATTCAAATGTCTCTCTGGGTAGTGGTTTAGTGAATATATCAGCAATTTGTTCTTTGGAGGGAACATACTCTAATTTGATCTTTTGTTCAAGCACTTGTTCTCGTCGAAAATGATATTTGATGGGTATGTGCTTGGTCTTGGAGTGCATGACTGGAATCTTTGAAATATTGATGGCACTTGTATTATCACGTAGAATGGATGGGTGGAGTACATGTGATCTGAATATCTTGCAAGGTTTGCATCATCCAAAGTAGTTGTGTGCAGCAAGATGCAATAGCCACGTATTCTGCTTTAGCTATAGATAATGCAATTGAACTTTTTTTTCTTACTGAACCAAGACACTAACCTAGAACCCATATAGAATGCACCACCACTAGTGCTTTTTCTGTCATCAACACTTCCTGCCCAATCTGCATCTGTATATGCATGAAGTAAAATATCTCCATCTCTAGGATACCATAAACCAAAGTTCTGTGTTCCTTGAAGATATTTGAAAATCCTTTTGACTGCCTGAAGGTTTGATTCCTTTGGATTTGCTTGGAATCTTCCAACTATTCCTACTGCATGCATGATGTCAGGTCAGGTACCTGTTAGATAAAGCAAACTACCAATCATGGTTCTGTAAGTTGGTTGATGTACCTTTGCTGATTCATCATTTTAGCTGAGACTGCATCCTATTACCATTGGGGTACATACTGGTTTAGAATCTTCCATGCCATATTTTTTCAGGATCTATTTAAGATATTTGGTTTGCGAGAGAAAAATACCATATTTATTTTGCTAAACTTATAGACCAAGAAAGTTGGTAAGCTCACCAAGCAAGGACATTTCAAATTCTTGCTGCATTACTGAAGCAAAATTTTGACTCATGGCTTCTTTATTGCTACCAAAAATGATATCATCAACATAAACAACAATTATTATCAATTTACCAGTGTCAATCTTTGTATATAGATCGCTATCTGCTGACCCCTTTGAAAATCCCTGTTGGTGGAAATATTTGTCAAGACGGTAATACCAGGCCCTTGGAGCCTGTTTTAGACCATAGAGAGCCTTTCTGAGTTTGCATACAAGTTTTGCATCATTTCCAAGAATGAATCCTTCTAGTTGTTCAATATAGACTTCTTCTTCTAGGTCTCCATTAAGAAAGGCAGATTTTACATCCATTTGGTATACTTTGAATTTCTAAAAACTAGAAAGAGCAAGAAACATTCTCATGGCTTCAAGTCTGGCAACAAGTGCAAAAGTTTCTTCAAAATCTATACCTTCTTGTTGAGCATATCCTTTGCAAACGAGTCTAGCCTTGTTTCTGATAACTTCTCCATTTTCATTCAGCTTGTTTTTGAATATCCATTTGGTTCCTATGATATTCTTATCATGAGGTCTAGGAACTAATTCCCTAGTATTATTATTTTCAATTTGCTCAAGTTCTTCATTCATGGCCTTGACCCAGCATTCATCTCTGCATGCTTCATTTACATTTTGAGGTTCAATGGAAGATAGTAAAGCTAGATAGCTTGAGGCTTCGACAATGGTTCTTCTTGTCTGCACACCTGCCCCTTTTTCCCCTAAAATTTGAGTTTCTGGATGATTTTTCTAAACATACCTGGACAAATTCTTTTCTTCTATCATTATCTCTTCTTTTGGTGCTTCATTGGTTTCTTATTCAGAATCAATGTGATTTGATGTGGGAAAATGATCGTCATCTTCTTCATTGTCATAATCTTCATTTTTTTATCTGTTTTGGAGTTTTGCATGCTTCATCAACCACAACATCAATACTTTCAATAATTTTCCCAAGTCTTTTATTATAACATTTATATCCTTTACTTTGGGAAGAGTAGCCAAGAAGAATACCTTCATCTGCTCTGGGTTCAAACTTACCAAGTTTTTCATCAGTCCTTTTGATGTAACATTTGCTTCCAAAAACTTTGAAGTATTTTACAGTAGGAGTCTTACCATACCAAAGTTCATGTGGAGTTTGAGTGCAGTTTACCCAAACATTTGCTTGGTTGAGAATAGTGATGATAGCTAATGCAAATTCACCCTAGAAGGTTGTAGGAATTCCAGATTCATCTAGCATAGCACAAGCCATTTGTTGAACAGTTATGTTCATCCTCTCTACCACTCCATTTTGCTGAGGAGTCCTTGCGGTGGAGAATTGCCTTTTTATTCCATGTTGTTCACAAAAGTCAAAGAATTCATCCGAGGTAAATTCCTGTCCTTGATCAAATCTGAGGCATTTGATTTTGTGATCTGATTCATTTTCAACCAAAGCTTTGAAGGCTTTGAACTTTTCAAATGCTTCATCTTTATGATTTAGAAGACCTATCCAACACATTCTGGAAAAATCACCAATGAACAATATAAAGTATTCTTGTCCATGAGGTGACTTTTTCCTTGATGGTCCACATAAATCAGTATGAACAAGTTCAAGAGGCTTACTAGTTGACCCTTCCTTTTCGATGAAGTGAGATCTGGTTTGCTTACCGAATTAACATGATTTGCATATAGTATTTTCAGGAATGTTGATATCTAGAAGATCACGAACAATCTGGAATCTGCATGCTTTTCTTATTTGAGAAAAGCTTAGATGTCCCAATCTTTTGTGCCATAGCCAGTTTTCATCATTTTTTCTTAGATAACACTGTTGTTGTCCTCCCTTAAGTATGTATAGGTTGTTTGGAGTTCTTTTACCTTTGATCACAGTTTCAACTGTATCAAGCTCACAAAAAACACATCCATTTGATCGAAACACTACATTTCCTTGATCACACATTTGACTCACACTCAACAGGTTATGCTTTAAGCCATCAACATACATAACATTCCCAACTTTAACTTTTTCTTTCAAGAAAATAGAGCCTTTACCTTTTATGATAGCAGGAGTGTTGTTTCCAAATGAGACACTCTTTTCCTTTTCTAAGGCATTATATGAGTGTAGTTTTTCTTTGTCACCTGTCATGTGTTTTGAGCATCCACTGTTGATGTACCACTGGTTTTCTTGTCCTTCTGCATACAAGGCTATACCACATCTTTCTGTTTGCGATTCTTTCTTTCTCCATATTTTTGGATTTAATGGAGTTTGCTCCTTTTGAGATATTTTCCAAAATTTACTCCTGCATTCAGATTCTTCATGGCCAAAGTTGTTATAGATTGAGCATTCTATTTCATTTTCAAGAAGAGAAAAGTTATTATAGGAACTTTTCTTGATCCCTGTCACATTCCTTTGATTTCGTGCTTCTCTAGTCATGACGGTTTTGTAAGAAACACATTGAGTAGCTTTCTGTCCAAAATTATGACATGAGAAACATTGACCATTAAAGAAATTCTTACGATTCTCGAATCTACTGACCTGTTGATTGTAGTTTCTATTGGTATTTTTCTTTGAAGAAAATTGAGTACGATTTACCTGAGGTTGATTGTGGCTTATGTTTTTCCTTGAAGTAAATTGAGCCTGATTTACGTGGTGATCTGCTTTATGCCCTTGCTGACGATTATCAAACTGTTAACTGCTCTTTGCTGCATCAAGATAACTTTTAGTGGAGGTTGACTCCTTCTGTGATTGAGATGCTTCTTCAGTGTATCCAAGACCTGTCTTTATCAGAGGAGAACACTGCACTTTGATAATTTCATTTAAGGTTTCTGATCCCTTAGCAAATATAGAATTGAGAGCTTTTGTTTTCTCAAGATCCTTTCTTAGACTGACAATTTCACATTCTAGTTTTTCATTGTGTTTTTTTCTTTCAACAAGTTGGTATGTCAAGGTATCTATAATCATATTCTTTTCTTCCAAACAGATTTTGAGTTTAGAGATTTCTTCATAAAGGTCATCTTCATCTAAAACATCCAAAAAATCATCATCTTCTTAAGCCATCAGAAGTCTATAGTCATTACTATTTTCATCTTCATCAATATTTGATAAACCATCGCTATTCTCATGAGTATAGTAGCTCTTTTTACTTACACTTTGTTTTCTATTCCATTTTGTAGATTCCTTCCCTTTATCATATTTATCTTTATGAGGACATTTGGAAGCATAATGACCAACTCTACCACAGGCAAAACATTTGAAAGGTAGTTTACCTCTGAATCTTCCAGAACCCCGTTGAAGCTTCTTGACAAAGTTTACTTCCTCTTCTTCTTTTGAAATATGTCCTGATTCATTGAGTTCTTCTTTTCCTTTTGCTGAAGCTTTAAATGCGGCTTCTCTCATATCTGATGGACCTCCTTTTCTCATCTCAAAGGTAGTTAAGATTCCGTGAAGCTGTGTCATAGTAATAGTTTGTAGATCCTGCTTTTCTTCTATGGCAGATAATTTTGATTCAAATTTAGTAGATAAGGATCTTAAAACTTTTTCAACTAAGGTAACTTCCTTTATCTCTTCACCCAGATTCTTCATGCAATTAACAACCTCATCTATACATAAGAGGTAACTAGCTATACTTTCATCATTGTGCATATTGAGAGTTTCATATTGAATTTTGAGAGTTTGTAGTTTAGCACGTTTTACCTGAGAGTCTCCTTCATAGCTTAGAATGATTTTGTCCCATATTTCTTTGGCTAATTTGAGCTACATAACTTTGAAAAACTCTGATTGTGACAGACTTCCCAATAATGTATTGACAGCCTTGGCATTGGTTTCATATTGCTTTTCACCTGCCGTGTCTGTAGGAATTGTTGATGGAAATGTATATCCTCCTTCCATGATTTCCCAGACATATGTTCCAAGAGATTGAAGATAGGTTGTGTTTCTTACCTTCCAATAAAAAACGTTGCTCCCATCAAATATTGGCGGTCTGATGGATCCCTCGCTTTCTTGATTACTTATGATGATGGATCTTCCTTCAAGCGATCAAGCTTCTTCTGAAGGACCTACTCTGATGCTAATTGTTGGAAATAATACTGAGAGGGGGGGTGAATTAGTATTTATCATATCAATACCTTGATTTTCAAAACTGATTTGTATACGCTACTTCAGCTCAGTGAACTAGAGTTTATACGCAACTATACTTAATGAAACTAGCGTATATGCAGAGATCTTTCGATTTACCCAAATTATCATGTATTGAACTTTAATCAGTATATGAGGAATTCATTAGACAGTGCAATAAAAGAAGAATACATCATCACACATAATCAACACACATGAACACCAAGATATAAGGTGGAAACCCAATGTGGGTGAAAACCACTTGCTGCTATTGTCTCTATCTTCTTTTAATAATAAGAAAATTATGTTTACAATTTTTGTACTGATGTAGTCTTATACTAGTATGCAGGCTTCTACCTGCAGAAGGCTACAACCTTCTCTCATTCTCCAGCTTCTATTGGAAGGGAGCTACAACCCCCTAGTTCTTGTACTAGCCGATATGTTTGCTAGTACGTAGGTGCCGACCTACAGAAGGCTACGACCTTCTTTCTTCCTTCAGGGACCTCGTTTCATAAATTTTCAGACTGGATCCATCAACAACATCATTCAATCATCAAATATATCTACATCAACCAATCTCCTTTTGAACCAACCACAACCGAATCAATCAATCACTTTGACAACCCATCAATCTGATCATTCAGAATGC
Organism: Pinus tabuliformis; assembly: GCA_031772625.1. NCBI lineage: Eukaryota > Viridiplantae > Streptophyta > Pinopsida > Pinales > Pinaceae > Pinus > Pinus tabuliformis. Next base: position 1,247,252,712 of record CM062819.1, read on the forward strand.
TGTCACTAGAATACAGTAACCAGAACCCAAGCCAGAACCCAGAACACTGCAACAGTAAATAGAAGCAACTAAAACATATTTTATAAGGTATACGCTACTTCCATGTGTTGAACCTGCATGTATACACACTTTCCTCAAAGCCAACCAATGTATATATCTACAAATATAAATTCAGAATTTTGCAGCTATTCCAGACTTTAGTTATACCCAGATCATATCATTTATAGAATAATATATGTGTCAGAATTCAGATCTAGAATATACATGAGCAAAAACACCTAATGATAATTCATTTTACGCCTTAAGATCCCGATCTATCATTAGATCTGATCCCTCATCATCAGCTAAGGTTCATCCTTGGTTCAGATCTAGCAATGCACCATAACCCAATAACCTGCATACTAGATCTCACACTTCATCAGATATTCGATACTTGCACACCTTGGCCTAATGATCTTCTCCTCCTCTTATAGTTTTAGGCCTTTCTCAATACCATGTACCAAAACCACTTAGGACCAATAGCTTGGACCAAAAACCTAGGGTCAATACTTCGGACCAGATACCCTGGATCAAAATACCATGGACCAAATACTTCGGACCAAAAACTTAGTTTTCCAAGGTATACGCACTTTTTCTTCCGTGAAAGTGAGTGTGTACGTATACACGACTTGTATATAGTGAACTTGCGTGTGTACGTAGCTTGGTCAATAATGAACCTACGTATATATCTCTTTCTTCATTCTGTGAAGATTGATCTGTAATTCTTTGTTGTTTTCTTGCTATACTTTGATCTTTCATCTGAGTGAGTTGCCATTAAGGACAATACCTGAATCATAATGCCAACATAAATACATCACTTATTCTTAAAAATGACACATATGCATCATGGCATAGTTAGTAGGAGAACAACATCAAGGAATCGATCATCTCATTATTAGATATTAATCGATATCCAATGTTAAGAGGCTATCAATGAAAATTAGGTCTCAATCATAATTTTTAGACTCAATGGGTTTAACATTCTCGAAAATAGTAGGAACAAAATTTATAAACTTGTCCTCTAGTTGTACATGATGGGATGGCTAATTGTTCCTACTTTATCTCATCTCCTAAAATGCACAAATAACCCTAATGCATTATTGGGCATGAATTTATGGGACCATTGAGAAATTGTGTGGCTAGGGGAGGAACCAAATGTCTCCTTGCTCAGGCGATAGATATTGCATCTCAAAATCTCTAATCTCTAGGGGAAGTGTGCCATTTTCATCTCTATCATTCATACTTATAGGGACACGTTAGCAAGAATCAAGCTATTATTAAATCATCCAAAATATGAAAAGTTTGATAATATCAAATAACACATCATTCCAATTATTCCATAAAGAAAATAAAGAAAAAGGTATACATTAATAAATTAACATTGATCCAAAATTATATAATTGTTGGAATCTTAATATTATCTCTCAAAAGAGCTCTCTAGGATATGGATGTAAGGCATATGTTTAGTAAAAATGGATTCATACCATCTAGAAGTAGACTTGAGAAGTTGACAAAATTAGAAAATAATACTTAGTACTCATAGTTATTCCAATTTATGACACTAAGGTTTCTAAATTACTAAGTCAGCCTAGTGTTCAGAGGGAGGTTGTATATTGTTCACCACAATTTTCAATGTGCATTGAACCATAAAGTAATAAATGTTAATAGGTTGAGATATATTACATTAGATTTGTGTACTATATATCATTATTAGTTTATTTCTAGGTGCATGATGTTTATGCCTTTCCGAAACTTTTTATAAGTGGACCCTTTATTCAAACCAAAAATAAAATGGTAAAGTTCGTTTCTAAAAAAAGTAATAATGAAAAAATTCTATTAGTCTATATTTGTTTGATTGAGTGTGAAAAGGACATCCAATTATATTTTTATTATATTAGCAAGGTATAAATATGGACAACGTTTCGTACATAAGAGATGGAAAAATATGACATCAAAAGTAAGGGAAAAGTGCAAGATAAAGCTCCTTATTCATTGTAGGAAAATTCAAAGATATTAAATACCTTAACATATAATCTATGAAATGAATAGGCATAAATACATCACTTGTCCTTAAAAATGACACATAAACATAATGGCTTAGTGAGTAGGAGAACACCATCAAGGAATGGATCATCTCATTATTAGAGATTGGTCCATATCCAATGTTAAGAGGATACATATCAATGAAAATTAGGTCTCAATCATCATTATTAGACTCAATGGGTTTAACATTCTCCAAAATAGTAGGAAAAAAATTTAGAAACTTATCCTCTAGTTGTATATGATGGGGTGGCTAATTGTGCCTACTTTCTCTCCTCTACTTAAATGCACAAATAACCCTAATGCATTATTGGACATGAATCTATGGGACCATTGAGAAATTGTGTGGCTAGGGGAGGAACCAAGTGTCTCCTTTCTCATGTGATAGATAGTGCATCTCAAAATCTCTAATCTCTAGGGGAAGTGTGTCATTTTCATTTGTGATCAGGTGCTTAGAATTATTCTTAGCAATGAAAGTGTCAGAATCTTGTCAAACTCAGCTTCAGATTGAAGATCTTGTCATTTTGAATCCAACGGTGTGAACGACACTCAAATATGAGTTTGTACGCATAAGATAGAGCAAGTCAAGGTTCAAATTTGATTTACGTACATGCCAGGATTAGGATGATGTGGCAAGGTCTTCAGTGAATAAGGAGGTGACAAGTGGCAACCTGCCATTGGTCCTTGCATATCGCATATCACAGCGATAGGTGGATCGGGTTAAGAATTGCCCCCCAGGCAAAGCCGATTGCGATTTGCAATATCGCATATTGCAGGAAAGGATTGGTGAGCAGATATCGACCCCGGCATTGGCAAGGTTGGGAGTTGTGATGCAATGTGATCGCATATCGCAATCATGGAGGCAACAAGAATCGGCCCAAGAAAGGGTTGGGTTGTGATTTGATATCGACCCCATTTGTGATGCGGCAAACTGCAATTGCATATCGCAATTGCACAACATGGCAGAGTCTCGTAGTTTATCACCACCAGAAATCGCCGATTGTGATAATGCCAACAGGATATGGCCCACGATGCGGCAAAATTCTTTCTTGATTAGCGGATTTTGGGGCTAATTTGTATTTTTTTGCTGGTTTTGGAGCATTTTGTGGAACAAATATTGGGAGAACTAGGAGAAGTCATAAATTCTTCAGTTCTTATCCAAATTAGTTGCAAAAAGAGTCAATTCTAGCATTTTTGGCTATTCTAAACTCATTGAGACAGGTTTGAGAGGTATCTGAGCATTATAAACACACTTTTAACATAATTTGAGCAAAATAGAGAGGCCCAAGCCATTGGAAGTTGGACCAAGGAGATGTAGCCCAGGAGGGGTGAACTCCTTTATCATATGCTTGTTGTGTGTTGTATTTTGATGTTCATTGTTGTTATATTGTTGTTGTTCAAACATGTATTTTTATGTTAAATTGTTCATAACATTTACATAAGAAACTCTCATGAAAATATCTTAATTAACCAAAAGTTTTGAATCCTTAAGCACTTGAAAAGAAAATGATAAGCATCTTGGATTTAATTATGAATGGGGAATTAGCATAGCATTACTAATATGCTCCATTTCAGATCAAGTTGGTATCATAGCACTGGTTTTTCTTACTAAATTTTCTTGTGAAAGAATGATTTAATTGTTTGCAAGTTTATGTCATGCTTACAAGGCTAAAGCTCAAAAGAGGTGAATGAAAGCTGGTTGAAATCCCTAAGGTTGAGTCAAGTGGAAGAAGAGCAAGGTTGCCAAAGTCTTCTACACCAGTTTAGCCTCAAGTTGCAGAAGTTGCATTTGAGATTCCAACAACGGTACAAAATCAAGTTGTAGTTGAGTGTCTAGAGACCATGTCTCATGAAGGAGAACCTATCATTACAGAAGATGAGAAGACCTTCAGAAATTGTTTCTTTGATATGACAGAGATGGTAAGGTCCTCTATGGAGAGAGGAACAACAGATTGCAAGGAGAAAATATTGAAAATGGAAACAAGAAATGCTAAAAGGAGAAATGCTATAAATAGCATCTCAGGTACCAGTGTTGGATATAGCAACAAGGAATGAAAAAATTGGAAATGCTAAAAATAGAATTGCTATAAATAGTATTTCGGGATAGATTCCGATTTTAGTTAATCCCTGAACTGAAATTGAGAATTAAAATTCGAATTTGATCTTAGCAGTTGTTTGAAAAATAATTAATTAATTGATCTTGAGTTAATTAGTTGTAGGAAATCAAACATAAAGTCTATGTGAAGACATGCAACAGTTTCTCCATTGATTGAGGAAGTTATCCCTTGATTAAAGCAAATCAAGATGATTTGTACTTTGAGTTGTAATTAGTTAGCTCAGTTAACTGAGTTAAATCCAGTTAGATTAGTTCCAACAGTTTGTGGAATTAATTATGAGTTCAGTTAGTTATTGCATGCATGCATGTAACTGCTGCACTTTAGATAACTGAATATTCTCTCATAAATAACTCATGCATGTCAGTTCAATTAGAGACCCAATTGAGATCAGAGGAAGGGACAATGTACTATCAGCTGGAGGAATTTTCCTATATAGGAAACTCATCCATGTAGAAGGAATTATCTCCTTCAGGATTGCGCAGTTATTTCAGAGGTCAGTGTTGAGTGTGAGGTGATTATCACATAGGTTGTAGCTGGAGGACCTAGGAGAAACTACATAAGGAAATAGGAGGCTTGGAGGACCAAAGGAAGGCATATGTGTTGTCTATTATGTCTATGAGCAGCAGCGAGGGATTGTACTGAGAGCTGGATAGCTTGTGAACTAAAGCTTTATGCAATCCTGAGATATTTCCACTTGTATGACAATACAGATAGTGGGGTTTTTAGCTGAGGCTTTCCCTAGAGTATTCTTCTATGTTTCATGTGTGATTAAATCTTCTTCTCTGTTATGTGTGTTCTATTTGATCTTGCTCAATATCGATTAAGCTTCCGCAAGTTTGATGGTAGAAGTAGATTAAGTATTTTGCTTTAGTACATTGCATAATAAGTTTAATCTACGGTGAAATTTCTACATGGTATCAGAGCAAAGGTGATCAAAGCAAAGAACAATATACAAAGAAGGGAGAAGTTCGAAGTTTCAAGTTCCTGATTATAGAATTTGAATTCTTATCACATCTCAAATTTCCCCAATGGCATTCAACGGTTTAAGACTCGAGTATGCCCTTGATGGCAGCTCGAATTATATAGCCTGGAAGGATCACATGGAAGTAGTATTAGAGGACAACGGTCTAAAGGACTTCATTGATCAAGAAGTCCCCAAGCCAGCAGCGGCTAATGCTACAGAATTAGCGGAATGGAAGAAATGTGTGGCTAGAGCGAGGAGAATCCTTCTGGAGGGAGTTCGAGACCACATAGTCTCGAGTCTCCATGGGAAGGAGACACCATTTTCAATGTGGAAAACATTGAAAGATCTATATCATAACAGCAGCGATCAGAGGAAGTTGGTGCTGAAACACAAGCTTTGGAAAATCAAGTGTGAAAAGGGTGACACGATCTCTACATATTTGAACAAGCTCACCACCTGCAGGGATGAGCTTGGAAGTGTAGGAATCATGACAGTCGATGATGACATGGTGAGTCTTGCTCTCCTTGGTCTTCCTAAGAGCTAGCATAGCTACCAAGACTCGGTAAATGGAAGAGAGAAATTGCCAGATTGGGAACAACTTTGGTCAGATCTGATGCAGGAGGAGATAAGAAGAAGCACCAGAGATGGTTATTCATCCAATGAGGATGAAGTAAACTGCGCCTTAGTGAGTAAGGAAAAGAAAGGGAAGGAGAAGGATTCTCATCCCAAATTGAGTTCTTCCTATGGTGGGAAGAAGTTTGACAAATCGAAAGTGTGATTCTTTCATTGTCATGAGGTGGGCCATTTTGCTACAAATTGTCCACTGAAGAAATCCAAGATGGGATCCAAGGAAGGATTTGAAGGTGAGGCATTGGCCTCACAGTTCGAGTTGGATTTCACCTTCTTCACATGCATGATTTCATCCATGGTGGTATGTGGTTGGTTTCTTGAAATTGGAGCTTCATTCCACATAACCGGTGATAAGAGTTTGTTCAGTATCTTGGAGGAGAAAGATCTCCAGATACTCATAGTGATGGGTAATGATGAAAAGTATAGTGTCTCAGGAGTAGTCACAGTTGTTTTTGAGAGGGAGAATGGAGCTCGCATTACCCTGACTAATGTAAAGTATGTACCAAGTCTGAAGAAGAATCTTGTGTCCATCGCTATGCTGGAAGGCAAAGGCTATGATGTAGTCTTCAGTAAGGGAAAGGTTTTCCTTAGACATGTCACCACGAGACAGGTGAAGTAAATCGGATCAGGAGTCAAGAACCTGTATGCTCTTCAGGTTCAAGATGCATGAAAAGCCTTGAGGAGAAAGGTAACTGTTGGAGACTTGGTGGTTGAGAGGGAGAGTACATTACCTCTCAACATTTAGCGCCAGAAGAAGTCTCAGACAACTGTGGAGGAGCCATAATTGGTGAAGCAACTTCAGGAGGTTGTGGAGCAGCCACAACTAGAGAAGTCGAGAGGAGACCGAGTGGAGGCATCCACTCATGTAGAGATCTCCAGTAGGGGGAAATTTTGAGCCTAGTGGGTAGAGGGATCACATGCATCCATACCTCCAGGTAGGAGGTGGGGCAATGTGGAGTGACAGTCCCAAGAAGGCTGGAATGGGGGCAAGATCATTGAGGTACCCAACCTCTTTGATTAGACCTTGCTACGGGAGCCCCGATGAGGAGTAGCAGGATTGGCTGAGTGGGTAGAGACAAATGCGAATGGAGCAGCAGAGAGAGCTACAGTGCAGGAATCCCAAGACAGTGCAGAGCTAGCAGGCTGCAACAATGTGAGAGGCACAGGAGTGTTGCACCAGTGCAGGATGGCACAGAGAGGTGTGCAACGGTGCGAGATGCATGGCGTGTTGCAGCAGCTCAGAGGTCACAGAGGGGGCACTTGTCAGCAACAGAGGAAGCTTCAGTATCAGAGGATGTTTCTAGCCCAATAGGGAGGTCAGTCGGGAGATTTCTTTGTTTCTAGAGTTGCTGGAGCAACAAAACTTGGGAGAAGTGTTGTATACAGAACATTCCAAAGGTTCAGGATCGGGTTCGAGTTGAATGCCTTTCTTGTTGAGAGGGAGTGTTGAAAATGGCAACAAGAAATGCTAAAAATAGAAATGCTATAAATAACATTGCTATAAATATAATCTAAGGTACTAGTGTTGGATATAGCAACAAGGAATCAAAAAAATGGAAATGCTAAAAATAGCATTGATATAAATAGTATTTCGGGATAGATTCCAATTTTAGTTAGTCCCTGAACTAAAATTGAGAATTAAAATTCGAATTTGATCTTAGCAGTTTTTTGAAAAATAACTAATTAATTCATCTTGAGTTAATTAGTTGTAGGAAATCAAACATGAAGTCTATGTGAAGACATGCAACAATTTCTCCATTGATTGAGGAAGTTATCCCTTGATTAAAGGAGATTGGGATGAGTTGTACTTTGAGTTGTAATTAGTTAGCTCAGTTAACTGAGTTAATTCCAGTTAGATTAGTTCCAACAGTTTGTGGAATTAATTGTGGGTTTAGTTAGTTAATGCATGCATGCATGTAACTGCTACATTTCAGATAACTGAATATTCTCTCATAAATAACTAATGCATGTCAGTTCAATTAGAGACCTAGTTGAGATCAGAGGAAGGGACAATGTACTATTAGTTAGAGGAATTTTCCTATATAGGAAACTCATCCATGCAGAAGGAATTATCTCCTTCAAGATTGCGCATTTATTTCAGAGGTTAGTGTTGTGTGTGAGGTGATTATCACACAGGTTGCAGCTAGAGGACCCAGGAGAAATTGCGCAAGGAAATAGGAGGCTTGGAGGACTGAAGGAAGGCATATGTGTTGTCTATTCTATCTCTGAGCAGCAGTGAGGGATTGTATTGAGAGCTGGATAGCTTGTGAGCTAAAGCTTTGTGTAATCTTGAGATATTTCCACTTGTATGAAAATACAGATAGCGTGGTTTTTAGCTGAGGCTTCCCCCGGAGTATTCTTCTATGTTTCATGTGTGATTAAATCTTCTTCTCTGTTATATGTGTTCTATTTGATCTTGCTTAAAATCGATTAAGATTCCACAAGTTTGATGGTAGAAGTAGATTAAGTATTTTTCTTTAGTACATTGCATAATCACTTTAATCTACGGTGAAATTTCTACAGAAATCTCCAAGTCCCCTAAAGGAGAAGGCTCTTCAGGAGGAGGTAATGGAAAAGGAGGCAAACCTCCACCATCTCTGCCATCTTCTTCATCTTCTCTTCAAAATCATCTTCACACTTCCACAAATACCACCATTACTCATACTCATCATCATTCTTAAAAAGGAATTGGTAAATCACCTTTTCTAAACCTTGATGTTAAATTCGAGTTGTCTATGTACAATGGTTAAGTGAATGCAAAGAAGCTAGATAACTGGATTCAGAACCTTCAAGAGGATGATATCAAAATTCAGTTGGCTTCATTGAGAATGGAGGGTGAAACACTTGTATGGTGGGAAGAAAGGACTCAAGATGAGATCAAAAAACATGGTAAGATCTCTATTTTTTGGTCTGATTTCATTGCTGCTATAAAAAGGCAATTATACCCTTTAGCTCATATGGAGAAAGCCACTATGAAGTGACAAAGTTTTAGATAGTTGAAAGGTCAAAATGTGTAAGAGTATACTTAAGAGTTTAGGAAAAGAACTCTTATGTTAGGAGTAGACTTACATTCACAAGATACCTTGTTGAAAGACATAGGAGGGTTGCATAGCTATCTTCGACATACCATTCTTTTGTTCAGTCCCACGAATCTTGAAAAGGTTTGTGTTCAAGCTACACATCTCGAAGCAAGAGGGAAAAATATACAGGAAGAAGGTAAGAAGAAGCCATTTCAAAGTGGTGAAAAAGGGAAGAAGTTTAAAGGAAAGCAGAAGAAAAACGCTATTGTTAAGAACGAAGGGGAGAAAACCATGTGCAAGAATTGTTCCAAGGAGGGACATGATGAAGCTCATTGCTGGAAGCTTCATCCAGAATTGTGACCAAAGAAATTTAACAATAAAGGGAAACAAAAGACCAATGATGTTGCACAACAAGACTTGGGTTCTAACTCAGGAGATGAAACCAAGATCATAGCCATAGTCACCAAAGAGAAATTCATGGAAAAAGTAAGCAAAGAGACAACCGTGGCAAGCACCAGCGTGGAAAATAATTCCCATAGCGTTTCAAATGAGGAAAACAAAATTGAGCTATTCCATATACGAGTTATTTCCAAACATACGAAGATCGATACACTATTTGATAGTGGATCTCATGCCAACTTAATTTCTGTGTATTTTGTTAAGAAAATGAATCTGGAAACTATGCCCCATCATAAAATATATCCATTGGGTTGGATAACCAAGGATGCTAATTTTCCAGTCACATGGAAATGTGTTTTCAAGTTTGCAATCACTACTAATTTCTTTGATGAAGTTGAATTAGATGTTGTGCCATTAGATATCTCAGGGATTGTATTGGGAAGCCCATATCTGTATGATACGAGAGTTGTTTTCCATAGATTTGAAAAAATACCATTTTTCCAAAGACGGAGTGGATTAGATTGTGAGATCCCATTGCATAAAGCTTAGTCTGTCTTTGGCAAGTGCAGGGGAAATGAAGCGACTGGTCAATTCTAGCAACAGTCTCGTGCTCCTTATGATTAAGCAGAAGAATGACACGGAGAGAGAATCCTTTGCAGGCTGTGATGTGAAGCTGAAAGCTTAATTGGTTGATGTGGTCAATCAATATGGAGACAAGTTTCAAGAACCAAAGGGATTTCCACCAAAAAGAGGAATTCAACATGAAATTCAGCTATAGCAGAACCGTCCACTCCCAAACATCGGTATGTATCAAATGTCAACTCTAGAAAGCTTAGAAATTAAGAAACACGTCTAGGAATTGTTAGATAAAGGTGTAATTCATCCCTCTACTTTGCCATGTGGTTCACCAATTGTATTGGTACCCAAGAAAGATGGAACCTGGCACATGTGTGTAGATTATCAAGCTTTAAATAAGACCACAATAAAGAATCGATACCCACTGCCCAGAATAGATGATTTGATAGATCAGTTGAAAAATGCAAATTATTTAACTAAATTAGACTTGAGAAGAGGATATCACCAAGTTAGAATAGCTGAGGAGGACATATGGAAGACTGCTTTTAAAACCAAATAGGGATTGTTTGAGTGACTGGTTATGCCTTTCAGTCTTTGCAATGCTCCATCTTGATGGGGGTGAAACTACATCTAAACATATATCATAAATTTTTAAATTAATTAAACCCTATTTAATTAATTATTAGACCCCGATTGCTTTACCGAAATACTGCAAAAACACAAATCTTCCATGGAACTGAAAGAAATAAAAACCGCATCTCATAAACTTCTCAGGTCCGATTCTTGAATTAAACCGCACGCACCTTTACCACGCGATCACCATTGGATCATGCCTTTCACAATGAATGGATCTGATTGACCAGACTTCAACTAGAATAAATCACAATTGATAACTCATTGAGTCTGAAAATGGAATTAACGTACACACATTTTTCCGCACGATATCCGTTGGATCTAGCTCCTAAAATCAGATGGCCCAGATTAACTAAGCTATTAAATTAGTTTAATAAAATATCACATCCGATTTTGGATTAACCTTCATGCATTTTAACCATGCGATGACCGTCGATTTTCTGATCTATTGATCAGACGGCTTCCGCTCTTCCTTTGGATTTAGCGTGAAATTGTCAGGGTTCCGCCAAGACTTAGTCCTTCCACTAAGTTTGGTCCTTCTCTAAACTTTATTCACCAGGATCTCAAATACATCCATGCACAGTGTTCACGTAATACAAAGGAATTTATCCTATATCTTAATTAACCAACAAAATCAATCACTTAGTAACATAATACGCATAAACAAGGTTTAAACACAAAAACTCTTTCATTCACACAGTATTTACATATATGTACAGAACATCTCATGCTTTGTTCTATTCTCTCTTCTACTTAGCTTGTCTAACACTCTAACACTCTGTCTCAAAACTATCTCAAAAACTATATAACATTATCTAACACTCTCTCCTTCACAGTCCTCGTAGGCTTACATGTATTGAAATAAGTACATAGTTATGGATTATTCTAAATCCATAGTCTTCTCCATAAATCACTAAACTAATTCCCATTCAAGGATCTCGTAATTGCTAAGATTTCTATGAGATATACACACATTAATTATCCTTGATATTCTCACATAGTTGAGAATATTTCACAACTAAAAGCCTCACACATAGATTTCCACTCAATTTATACAAAATTCTTAAAAATAACTAAAAACATCACCCCCCTAATTCAACCAAATGTACAATAATATTCTGAGCATGATGCTCCTGCATCAAACTCCCGATGTAGAAAAAGTCATAGAATCCTGTCTATGACATTTGTCACTTTTCTGTAGTAATGTGATAGGTACAAGTCTGAATGACTTGCTACCTCCAAGATTCCAAACTCTGTTTTGCTGATGGTCCTTCAGTCTTTATTTTCCATGCTGCTGTGTTTTTGTTCATGTCATCTTTCTTTATCATGGTCTCCAAATTTTGAATGAGTCTCAAACTGGTTCACCATCTGCACCTATAGCTTTACTAGGTAACTCTGTCATGCTAAGATTAGTAAGAACTAAACCTGAAAGTTCATCATTATCATCACTCGAACTATCAGCCAAATTCTGTATATCATTGATCACATTATGGATCAATGATGATCTATTACAATTCTCTCCACCGTGCTCTAGGAATAATTCCTCTTTGCTAATCACATCAACACAGTTGATGTTCTCTATGGTTTCCTTTCCTTAATTTGTTATAGGTTCTCTAGTCTCAACTTCTTTGGCCTCTCACTCTTCAGCTACTAGTTCTTTCTCTAATTGAGCTGCAAACTCAACTTCATGGAATGAAGAACAATCATCCCAATTTCCTTCAAGTTCACAAAAGACTTCTGGATCACAAAAATGGTCATTAGCTATCTCTATAGGAACAAATTTCATACTTGCATTCATAGACAAACTATCAGTTTTAAAAATATCAGACCTTTTGGTCTCTCTTGATGCTTCAAGCACCGAATTCCCACCAAGGAATTTCTGGTTTTTAGCAAATCCTCTTTTCTGCGACTCAATTCCTATGAGTCTCTCCTTCTCCAACAAAGAAATATGTATTTTTTCATCAACATAACATTCCATCTTTGTTGCAATAGATTCCACTTGACCTGTTTCCTTATTCTCCATCCATGTCTTCTGTTTTCCTTCACTTTCGCTTGAAATCATTCCTATAGTATATTCAATTCTTCTTTCATCTCTGCAATACTTATCTTACGCTCTTCATCACTCCTTTGACATTTATTTGAACCTTTCCTAAGTTTCTCCATTCTAATTCTTCAAACTCAAATCTAATAAAAAAATATCGACCTAATCAAATTCTAAAACTGACTCTATTTTTCCTTTGCTTCCACTATGCCTCTGATTTTCCTTGTCATATGTCTTCTTGTGCTTTCTAACAGATTTAACTTGTGAGCTACAATTAGCCTCTGTAGTAACAAGTCTCTTTCTTGTTACACATGCTTCACCAAGCTTTCCTCCTCTGAGCTTAGTCTGTTAGCATTTCTCCGGTTCTCTCCTCTAGAACCATATGAGCACTCCTTGCTCTAGGCTACTACAAATCTTCTCACCTTCCTCTGTTGTTACTCTGCACAAGAATGATAAAGAATAGCATTGACAATTTTTCAATATACTCATACTTCATGCATAATCTTCTTATGCTCTAATACCAAAATGATGGGGTGAAACTATATTACACCTCTAACACTTTCTCCTTCCCTCTCTCACAACCCAAAATATTTATAGAGAAAATTACAAAGTTGTGGATCATCTAAGATCCACTATCTCCTCCCACAATCGCTCAATCAAATCCCCACATACATGGCAGATAATTACATTAAATTAAGTCGTCTAGAGACTTATCAATTCCATCAATTTTGCCTTGTTTTAGCAGAATTTGCTTTGTTTACAATCGTTGTCCACATTTTCCCCATTCTCAGCTTTGAATTTGACTTTTGATTAAGGGTGATCAGATGCTCCTACATCAGACTCCCAAGGTACAAAAATTTATGACCTCCTGGTCATATGCTTTTCCTTCATCCCTTAGCAATTCTACCCACTTCCTCAATGACACTGCCTTCATGATCTTTTTGTGAGCTGCAACAAAACCTCTACAGTAATAAGTCTCCTTCTTGCTACACATGCTTCACCAAGCTTTCCTCCTCTGAGCTAAGTCTGTTAGCATTTCTCTGGTTCTCTCCTCTAGAATCATATGAGCACTCCTTGCTCTAGGCTACTTCAAATCTTCTCACCTTCCTTCATTGTTACTCTGCACAAAAATTATAAAGAATAACACTGACAATTATTCAATATACTCATACTTCACACATAATCTTCTTCTGCTCTGGTACCAAAATGATGGGGTGAAACTACACCTAAACACATATCAGAAATTTTGAAATTAATTAAACCCTGTTTAATTAATTATTAGACCCCGATTGCTTTACCCAAAATATTGCAAAAACCCAAATCTTCCACGGAACTGAAAGAAATAAAAACCGTAGCTCATAAACTTCTCGGGTCCGATTCTTGAATTAAATCGCACACACCGTTACTATGCGATTACCGTTGGATCATGCCTTTCACAATGAACGGATCTGATTGACCAGACTTCAACTGGAATAAATCACAGTTGATAACTCATCGGGTCCAAAAATGGAATTAATGTTATACACACATTTTTCTGCGCGATATCCGTCAGATCTGCCTCCTAAAATCGGACGACCCGGATTAATTGAGCTATTAACTCAGTTTAATAAAATATTGCATCCAATATTGGAATAACCTTCGTGCTTTTTAACCACGTGATGACCGTATATCTATCGATCTGTTGATTAGACGACTTCTACTCTTCCTTTGGATTTAGCATGAAATTGTCAGGGTTCCACCAAGACTTAGCCATTTCGCGAAGTTTAGTCATTCTCTAAACTTTATTCACCGGGATCTCGAATACATCCATGCACAACATTCACGTGATACAGAGGAATTTAGCCTACATATTAATTAACCAACGAAATAAATCACATAATAACAAAATACGCATAAACAAGATTTAAACACAAAAACTCTTTCATTCACACAGTATTTACATATATGTACAGAACATCTCGTGCTATGTTCTGTTCTCTCTTCTACTTAGCTTGTCTAACACTCTAACACTTTGTCTCAAAACTATCTCAAAAACTATATAACATTGTCTAACACTCTCTCCTTCACACTCCTCACAGGATTACATTTATAGAAATAAGTACATAGTTATGGATTATTCTAAATCCATAGTCTTCTCCATAAATCACTCAACTAATTCCCATTCAAGGATCTCATAATCCCTAAGATTTCTACGAGATCTACACACATTAATTATCCTTGATATTCTCACATAGTTGAGAATATTTCACAACTAAAAGCCTCACACATAGATTTCCACTCAATTTATACAATATTCTTAAAAATAACTAAAAACATCACCCCCCTAATTAAACCAAATGTACAATAATATTCTGAGCAGGATTCTCCTTCATCACAGCTACATTCATGAGAGTTATGAATGATGTTTTAAGATCGTTATTGATGAGTTTGTAATTGCTACTTAGTTGATATTTTGATATTCAGCAAATCATGAGAAGAGCATGTCAAGCATGTTCAGAAGGTTTTGGATATCATGAGAAAATAACAATTATTTATAAAGATGTCTAAATGTGAATTCGAGAAAACTTCCTTAGTGTATTTGGGCCACATAGTTGGAGGAGGTGAGCTGAAGATTGATCCCTCTAAAGTTTAGGTCATTGTGAATTGTCAATACCCAAATTAGTCACAGAAGTAAGGAGTTTTTTAGGAGCAACGCAGTACTGGAGGAAGTTCATTACCAATTTCTCCTCCATAGCAGCTCCACTACATGCATTGACTAGTGTGAAGGTTGTTTTCCAGTGGGGAGGCAAACAACAAAAAAAATGATGCTTTGAAACAAAATATCAGTTCAGCCCCAGTTTTAGCATTGCTGGATTTGAAACAACTCTTTGAAATATAGACAAATGCAAGTGACTATGCCATGGGTGCAGTTCTTTTACAACATGGTAATCCCATTTCATTTCATTATGAGATTTTTAATGGTGATGTTATTAATTATCCTACGTATGATAAAGAGCTTTATGAATTGGTACAAAGTGTGAAGAAATGGAAGCATTATTTGATGGGAAAAGAAACAATTATTCACAACAATCATTAGCCTCTGCAACATCTGCAATCTCAAACCAAATTGCAGCAGTCAAGGCACTTTTGTTGGAAGGGATTTTTATAGAAATTCCACTTGGTAATCAGGTACAAGAAAGGAATTTATAACCAAGTTGCTGATATGCTTTCTAGACCAGTTGTAAATGTAGCCATTTTACTCAAGAATAATTCTGTTTTTCCTAAAATTTATGTTGAACAATACACATAGGACGCTGATTTTCAAGAGGTCTATTTAAACTTGAGTCAAGGGAACCAAGTCAAGGAATTAGACTACCATGTACATGATAATCTATTGTATCATTTGGGAAAACTTTGTGTTCCATAGGGAGAGAGAGTAAATGTCACAAGGGAAGCACATAATTCTCTTATTGTTGGACATTTTGGTGTAAGTAAAACAGTGGAAAATCTTCAGAGGTATTTTTGTTGTTCTCATATGTTTGAATGTGTGTGACGTCTTATAAGAGGTTGTTCATTGTGTGCAGTTAGTAAGCCTAGTAATAGGAAAATAGGATTGTACACACCACTTCTAGTGCCTTCAAGACCATGTGTTATGAAACCAACTCACAAAAATATAGAAAAGAGAGATAAATGCCTTAGAATTCAGCCTCTTCGAGGGGGAAACCTCCTTTACATTACACAAATGACAAGACCTCCTTTCTATATATAGGAGTCTATGGGGTCATAATATAATCAGAGCCGACATAACAATAATAATTTAAGGACACAATAATAAGAATATGGGGACTACATGGGCACAACAATATAACAAGGGGGTTGTACTAATAACAATAAGGGGTTAGACTAGTAGTATAGGGGCCTAACATGCCCCTCTCCTTCAAAAAGTGTTGTCCTCAATGCTTGATTAGTTCTTGATGCTTCTGTATAAAATTCTTGTCCACCCATGTCGAATCTTTAGTAGGTAAGTTCTTCCACTTGATGAGATACTCTAAAATTGATCGATTTCGTAGCTATCGGGTTCTTGTTTCTGTGACTGCTCTAGGTTCCAATATGATTTTTCCTTCCTCTTCAAGTTCTGGAAATATTGTTTGAATTGGGATATTCTGAAACTTTTGAATGAGTGGCCACACTTCTTTGTCCTTCTTCCATTCATCCCTTGCTTCGTTTAACCAATCTGGTTGGATAATAGAAATAGCACAAAACAATTCTTCCACATCCTCATCCTTTCTTGAGAGTGCATCTGCAACAAAAATTTTCTTCCCTTTTTTGTAGATGATGTCAAAGTCATAACCCAACATATTTGTGACCCATTTTTTCTGTTCTTCGAAAGATAATATTTGTTCTAAAAAGTATTTAAGACTATCATGATCCATTTTTACCTTAAGTGTCTTCCCATTGGATAAAGTCGCCATTTCTTAACTGCATGTAATATTGTCAACATTTCCTTCTCATAAATAGCTTGCTTGAGATGTAGCTGTAAAAATACCCAATCACCTACATCAAAACCTTTTTCACTGCAATGTTGATCTACCTGTTGTTTCATTCGATTTTGCACTAAAGTGGTGTTATCCTTTAAAAGTTAGAGAACTTGTTGTTGATGCTCGATGTGATCTTTCACTGCTTGAACCTTTTTCTTCTTGATATGTCCTTCTATCTTGAGAGTTTGAGGAGTGGTAATTTCTTCCAATGCTTTACAAGATATGTTCAGATTCATTTCTTGATGCTCGATGTGATCTTTCACTTCTTGAACATTTTTCTTGTTGATATGTCCTTCTATCTTGATAGTTTGAGGAGTGGTAATTTCTTCCAATGCTTTACAAGATATGTTCAGATTCATTTCTTGATGCTCGATGTGATCTTTCACTTCTTGAACATTTTTCTTGTTGATATGTCCTTCTATCTTGATAGTTTGAGGAGTGGTAATTTCGGCCAATGCATTACAAGATATGGTTGGATTCATTTCTTCTTTCTCGATGTGTTATTTCACTTCTTGAACCTTTTTCTTCTTGATATGTCCTTCTATCTTGAGAGTTTGAGGAGTGGTAATTCTTGCCAATGCTTTACAAGATATGGTCGGATTCATTTCTTCTTTCTATGGGGTTGGGTCCTAGCATATATCCTCTTCTTTTGATGTTTCTTGATCCTTTTCTTCCTCCTCTTCATACTCTATGTAAAATAATTTCTTCTTAGAAAACTTATGACCTTCAGTGCATTTTCTATCACAATTGTAACAAAGCCCTTTTTCTCTTTTTTCTTCCAATTGCTGTTGTGTAATCCTTGTAAGTTGTGGAAGGATAGGAGAAGAAACACTTCCATAATTATAGTCTTGAGTGGTGGGATTCCTTGTTTCCATAATTTCACTTTCAATTTTTCTTAGCCACCTGAATGCCTTCTCCAATGAATCAGGTTCCCAAAGACGAACCTCATGTTGAATGTTATCCTTTAAGTTACTTATGAAGAAATCAACCCTTTGCTTCTCTGGAATATCACTTACCTTTATATTCCATTTTTGGAAGTCCTCAATGTTCTCTACGATTGAACACTTTTGTTTGAGATTTATCAATTGGCTAAAGAAGGTGTTTCTCTTTTTATCCTTGTAATGTGCTATCATTTCCTTCGTGAAAATTGACCATGTAACAAGTGGTTTATGAGAAAAAATCCCTTTATACCATAAAAATTGATCTGGTTCTAAATATGAAGATGCAGTACGTACCTTTTTTAATAGTTTCACCTCATGTAGATCAAAATATTGCTCCATTTGTAGTATCCAATTTACCGGATCCGTGCCATCGAACTTCCTCATATCGCCTTTTCTTGATTTTAGATCTCGATCTTGGAACGACTATAACTCTGTAATTTCGGCTCTTCCAGTTCTGAAATCGCAACTTTGCAGTAGCCCTCTGTGTCCTCTTTCCAATGCCACTAGTCTAATCGAAATTGGATTCTCCAAGAAAGATTTATGCACAATCTCCTAAGATGACCTGATTATATACCTTTTTAGAAGAGCAAACTTGTATGAACTGCCATGTGTCACTGTTTGACCTTTGGATCTAAAAAATATATACCGAAAACTACAGTCTGATCTATTTCTATAACTTCTTACGAAATTTCAATATGATGCTAAGAGAAATAGTTATGACAATTTTCCCAAGGTGACCTCTTTGGAATGTAATTCGGGTCTGCAAAAATCCTAAATTCCTCAGACTATATCTCCGAAACTATAGCGAGACAGGATTTGAAATTTAGAGCCAAGGTTCATATCGATTTCATATCAAATGGGTTCTTGTTTAGCTTCTAAAACTTCGTAGCGAAAGAGTTATAGAAAAAACCCCACGATGACCCGTTTTAGTTGAAATTCCAGAGCTTCCAAAAATCCTAAATTCCTCAGATCATATCTCTGAAAATATAGTGCTACAAGCTCTGAAATTCAGACCCGAGGTTTAGCACGAGTTCTTCTCAAATGGGTTTTTGTTTTGGCTTCTGAAAATTTGCAGAAAAAAAGGTATAGCGAAAATGCCATGGTGACCAATTTACAGCAGCAAAACCCTGGAATCCAAAGCTCTGATACCAAATGTTATGAAACCAACTCATGAAAAGAGAGATAAATGCCTTAGAATTTAGCCTCTTCGAGGGGTAAACCTCCTTTACATTACACAAATGAACAATTCTTGGATGATACAAATGACAAGGCCTCCATTCTATATATAGGAATATAAGGGGTCATAATATAATCAGAGCCGACATAACAATAATAATGTAAGGGCACAATAATAACAATAGTGGGCTTCTATGGGGCACAATAATAATAATATGAGGACTACATGGGCAAAAGAATATAACAAGGGGGTTGTACTAATAACAATAAGGGGTTACACTAGTGGTATAGGGGCCTAACGCCATGGGAAAGTGTTTCTATGGATTTTGTAGGAGTTATTCCTTTATCAAGGAAAGGTCATGATTATTTGTATGTAGTTGTGGATAGGTTCAACAAGATGTGCAAGTCAATTCCTTGTAAAAATAAATTTACAACTGAACAAACAACTCAACTTTTCTTTCAAAATGTATGGGTTCATTTTGGATTTCCTACTTCTATTGTAAGTGATCATGATTCTCGATTTGTTGGGAATTTTTGGTCAAGTTTATGGAACTTTATGGACACCAAATTGAAGAAAAGTACAACCTTTCATCCACAAACAAATGGTCAAACTGAAGTGGTTAACAGGACAGCCATTCATTTGCTAAGAGGATATTCCAGCAAACATCCTAAGTTGTGGGATGAACAGTTGCATTATATTCAACTTTCTTACAACCGAGAAAAACAATCTTCTACTCTAACTTCGCCTTTTGAAGCATGTACTGATTATTTTCCTAAATCAGCTTTGGATTTCATATTTGAGAAAAATGTAGCTATAGATTGACATAGTGACATAGACAGAGCAAAGAAATTCATTGAGAAAATTCAGTTGATTCACCAAACAGTTCAAGAACAACAAGAAAAGAGTCAAGACAAGTATAAGGCAAGGTATGATAAGCATCATGTGGATCATCAGTTTCAAGTGGGTAATGAAGTTTGGCTTTATATGTTGAAAATTTTGCAACAAGAAATGCTTGTTGAGAATGCAACAAGATGATGGAGCTTAGTGGAAAGGAGTCGCCTTCACTAAGTGGTCCCGCAGGTAAGTTTTGGCGCAAAGTCTATTTTTAGACTATGTCTATTTTTAGACATATGGATCATGGTCTATGAGTTGCAGTTTTTTGCTTATGGATGATTGGTCATGTTGGGAAAAATAGATGGACTTCTATTTTTGGATCACAGCAGGAGTGATCAGAGTCTATTTTTAGACTGCTAGTCAAAAATAGAAAAGTCAAATATTATTGTCTCATAATAATATTTAGACTATAAACTTTATCTTATCCTCTTGGATCACTTCAGTTTGAGCTACAGATGTGGCACATGTAGCTGTCAGAAGGAAATACGCTTTCTTTGTGGGTCAGTTGAGCTATTTCATGCAGGACATCAGTTAGAACTCATGTGGTTGAGTTCTGTGGAGTTGGATGAGCAGTTGATGGAGTTGTGTTCAGTTTGACTTAGTTGAACTAGTTGTATTTAGTCTAACTAGCCAATAGACTAAGTGATGAGTTGTGTGAATTAGTTATTAATTAATTCACTAATTATTAACTCATAATGCAACTGAAGAATACATCAGTTAACTCAGTGCATGTACAGTTCAGTGGAGACAGGTGTTAGAGGTTGAGATTGCTATCAGTTGTGACTATAGTTGTGCATGAGACTTTGCACAATCAAAGGATTGAGTATGCCCATGAGAATTGCATATGCCCAGTGATATAGCCTGTGCTCACGTGATTTCCAGTGTGAGTGATTTTCCAAGGTAAATAGAACTTGGAATGAGTTTGGATTCATTCATTCTCTTGCAGGATTGTGCAGTGGAGGCAAGCAAGTAGTGGAGGAGATTTGGAGATCAGATATGAGTTGTATTGTGTGTAACAGGTGGAGATAGTACTGGATACTTGTGAGGAGTATTGTAATATGTAATGTTACATGTTCTCAATCATTAATATATAGATAGTATGGGGTTTTCAGCTGTAAGCTTTCACCAAGTTACATACTGTGTTAATGTGTGCATGCTATTGATGTTTCATTGTTTTTGATGCTACTAAATTGTTCATCAACGTAGAGGAGCTTATGTATTGTGCATGTATTCCGCAATAGTGCATGATCAGGATAATCTCTGTTGAATATGTGTTTATTATTCAAAATTTCTACATGGTATCAGAGCTAGATGATTTGTAGAAAAAATTTCTACATGGTATCAGAGCGAGCTGATTTGTAGAAGAAGTTCTACATGATATCAATGTTGTATTGATCATCAGATCTATTATTAAGAAAGTGTTTACATTTTATTTCTTCAGGCAGAGTCTGTGATCGGGCCAGGTAGCCTTTGGATTCATCCTTCTTTTGGAAGCTGAGGTATCTGGTGAATGCCCTTACAGTCGATCTCTGTACGAGAAATACTTTGTTCTCACGAATTTTAGATCAGAAGCGGTTGAGTTTTTTGAGCTAGTGGAATTCGAATTTGCAGCAGTGTTTTCTTGGTGTCAAAGTTGAAATGTCTTTCAATGGATTGCGATTGGAGTATGCCCTTGAGGGCAGCTCGAACTATATTGCATGGAAGGACAGGATGGAGGCGGTGTTAGATGATAATGGGTTGAAGGAATTCATAGATGCGAATGTCCCAAAACCTACTGATGTTGCTCAAGTCGGGGATTGGCAAAAGAAGACAACAAAGTGTCGAAGGATTCTGTTGGAGGGCGTGAGGGATCACATTGTGTCCAGCCTCCATGGAAAGGCTTCTCCATATTTGATGTGGAAAACGTTGACAGAATTATTCCAAATCAAGAGCGACCAGAGGAAGTTGGTGCTCAAGGATAAACTCAGAAACATTAGGTGTGAGAACGGAGACAATATGCCCCAGTATCTCATGAAGTTCACCCAATGTTGGGATGAGCTGGGAAGTGTGGGGGTAACTGTTGAGGATGAGGATATGGTGATTCTAGCACTCCTTGGCCTTCCTAAGAGTTGGCATAGCTACCAGGACTCAGTGAATGGAAGGGAGAAATTGCCAGGATGGGAGAGACTTTGGTCGGATCTTGTGCAAGAGGAGATTAGACGGCACACCAGAGACAGTTCTTCATCTATGCATGATGAGGAGAACTGTGCCTTACTGAATAAGGTGAAGAAGGGGAAGGGGAAGGTTTCTCTTTCCGAATCCAGTTCTTCCAATGATGGGAAGAAGGTTGACAAGTCGAAGGTGCGATGCTTTCGTTGTCATGAGTTGGGCCATTATGCTACTAATTGCCCAAAGAAGAAATCCAAGAAGGAATCTGGGGAAGGATCTGAAGGTGAGGCAGCCTCACTTGCTTCGTAGTTTGAGTTGGATTTCACACTCTTCACATGCATGGTTTCATCCATGGTGGGAAGTGGTTGGTTTCTTGACAGTGGAGCTTCTTTCCACATGACCGGTGACAAAATTTTGTTCAGTACTTTGGAGGAGAAAGATCTCCAGATACTCATAGCGATGGGTAACAATGAGAAGTATAGTCTCTCAGGTGTAGGCACGGTTATTTTTCAGAGGGAGCATGGAGCTCGCCTTACCTTGACCGATGTCAAGTATGTACCAGGACTGAAGAGAAACTTGGTGTCGATCGCGATGCTGGAAGAGAGAGGCTATGATGTGGTCTTCAGTAAGGGAAAGGTTTTCCTTAGACACATCATCACTAGACAGGTGAAGTAGATTGGTTCACGGGTCAAGAACCTGTATGCTCTTGAGGTTCAAAATGCATGCAAAGCCTTGAGCAGCGAGGAAGCTAATGGAGACTTGGTGGTTGAGAGGCAACGTATATTACCACTCAACATGCAGAGCCATAAGAAGTCTCAGATGATTGTGGAGGAGCCACGATTGGTGAAGCAGCTTTAGGAGGTTGTGGAGCAGCCACAACAAGGGAAGATGAGAGGAGATCGAGTAGAGACATCTACTCATGCAGAGACCTCCAGTAGGGGGAAACTTTGATCCAGGTGGGCTGAGGGATCGCATGCAGCCATACCTCCAGGTAGGAGGTGGGGTGATGTGGATTGATCGTCCCAAGGAGGAGGGGCAGGATCCTTGAGGTACCCAACCTCTTGGATGAGACCTTGCTACGGGAGCCCTGATGTGGAGTAGCAGGAATTGATTGATTGGGTAGAGACAGATGCGGATGGAGCGGCAGAGAGAGCGACAGTGCACGGAATCCCAGGACAGCGCATAGCATGCAGGCTGTAGCAATGCGAGAGGCACAAGTGTTTTGCACAGTGCTAGGTGGCATAGAGAGGTGTGCAATGGTGCGAGATGCATGAAGATGTTGCAGTAGCGCAGATGTCAGAGAGGGAGCACTTGTCAGTAGCATGTAGAGCTTCAACATCAGAGTATGTTCCTAGCCCAATAGAGTGGTCAGTTGGGAGTGTTTTTGTTCCAAGTGTTGTTGGAGAAAAGTGGACCAGGCAGATGTGTTGCATGCAAAAGATTCCAGAGTTACAGGATCGGGTTTGAGAGGAAGCCTTTCATGTTGAGAGGGAGTGTTGAAAAGTGTGCAACAAGAAATTCTTGTTGAGAATGCAACAAGATGATGGAGCTTAGTGGAAAGGAGTTGCCTTCACTAAGTGGTCCTGCAGGCAAGTTTTGGCGCAAAGTCTATTTTTAGACATATGGATCATGGTCTATGAGTTTCAGTTTGTTGTTAATGGATGATTGGTCATGTTGGGAAAAATAGATGGACTTCTATTTTTGGATCACAGCAGGAGTGATCAGAGTCTATTTTTAGACTGCTAGTCAAAAATAGAAAAGTCAAATATTATTGTCTCATAATAATATTTAGACTATAAACTTTATCTTATCCTCTTGGAGCACTTCAGTTTGAGCTACAGATGTGGCACATGAAACTGTCAGAAGGAAATACGCTTTCTTTGTGGGTCAGTTGAGCTATTACATGTAGGACATCAGTTAGAACTCATGTGGTTGAGTTCTGTGGAGTTGGATGAGCAGTTGATGGAGTTGTGTTCAGTTTGACTTAGTTGAACTAGTTGTATTTAGTCTAACTGGCCAATAGACTAAGTGATGAGTTGTGTTAATTAGTTATTAATTAATTCCCTAATTATTAACTTATAATGCAACTGAAGAATACATCAGTTAACTTAGTGCATGTACAGTTCAGTGGAGACAGGTGTTAGAGGTTGAGATTGCTACCAGTTGTGACTATAGTTGTGCATGAGACTTTGCACAATCAAAGGATTGAGTATGCCCATGAGAATTGCATATGCCAAGTGATATAGCCTGTGCTCACGTGATTTCTAGTGTGAGTGATTTTCCAAGGTAAATAGAACTTGGAACGAGTTTGGATTCATTCATTCTCTTGCAGGATTGTGCGGTGGAGGCAGGCAAGCAGCGGAGGAGATTTGGAGATCAGATCTGAGCTGTATTGTGTGTAATAGGTGGAGATAGTACTGGATACTTGTGAAGAGTATTGTACTATGTAATTTTACATTTTCTCAATCATTAATATACAGATAGTGTGGGGTTTTCAGCTGTAAGCTTTCCCCGGGTTACATACTGTGTTAATGTGTGCATGCTATTGATGTTTCATTGTTTTTGATGCTGCTAAATTGTTGATCAACGTAGAGGAGCTTATGTATTGTGCATGTATTCCGCAATAGTGCATGATCAGGATAATCTCTGTTGAATATGTGTTTATTATTCAAAATTTCTACATTATATTAGCAAGGAAAGGATTCAAGGTAAGGGTAAAAAGCTGAAACCAATTCGTTATGGTCCATTTAAAATTCTGGAAAAGATTGGTAATAATGCTTTCAATCTTGATTTTCCTTCATATATGAAAATTTATTCCATTGTTAATGTTGAAAAATTGAGATTGTATCAACCTCCTTTGATTGAATATCAAGGAGAGAATGTTCAAATTCCATCTACTGAAGACTTTTCTCCAGAATTCCTTAATGTGCTTTAGCAAGACACTATACTTGACAGAAGGACAAGGACAACTAAAAGGGGAAGTATTGATTATCTTTGGGTGCATCTCAAAGGTACACATCCATAAAAGGACAAATGGATTAAAGTGGCAATGTGAGGGAATAGTACCCTCATCTGTTCAATAACTGAAAGTGATCCTTTTGAGGTCCAAAAGGCTTCTAGTGGGGAGGAGTGATTAGGTGCTTAGAATTAAGCTCAAAAATCAAATTGTCATAATCTTTTTAAACTCATCTTCATATTGAGGAGCTCATCATTCTAAAGCCAACGGTGTGAATGAAACTCAAATCAGAGTACGTATGCAGAACTTAGAGCAAGTCAAAGTTCAAATTTGACTTGCCTACATGGCAGGATTACGATGATGTGGCAAGGTCTTCAGCGAAAAAGGACGCACCAAGTGGCATCCCACCATTGGCCCTCGCATATCGCATATCGCAGCGGTAGGTGAATTGGGTTAAGAATCAGCCCCTAGGTAGAGCCGATTACAATTTGCGATATCACATATCGCAGGAAAGGATTGGTGAACGAATATCAACCCCGACACCAACAAGGTTGGGAGTTGCAATGAGATGTGATCACATATCGCAATCACAGAGGCAATAAGAATCAGCCCCATGAAGGATTGGGTTATGATGCAATATCGATCCCAATTGTGATGTGGTAAACTGCAATCACATATCATAATCGCACAAGACGGCAGAGTCCTATAGTTTATCACTGCTAGGCATCACCGATTGAGATTTGCGATAAGTTCGACAGGATATGACTTGTGATGCGATGAAATTCTTGCCTGGTTGGCAGATTTTGGGGCTAATTTGTAGTTTTAGGTCGGTTTTGGAGCATTTTGTGGAACAAATAGTGGGAGAACTGGGAGAAGTCATAACTTCTTTAGTTCTTATCCAAATTAGTTGCAAAAAGAGTCAATTATAGTAGTTTTGGCCATTTTGAACTCATTGAGATAGGTTTCAGAGGTATCTGAGCATTGTAAACACACTTTTGATGTAATTTGAGCATAATAGAGAGGCCCAAGCCATTGGAAGCTGGACCAAGGAGACGTAGCCCAAGAGGGGTGAACGCCTTTATCATATCCTTGTTGTGTGTTGTATTTTGATGTTCATTGATGTTATATTGTTGTTGTTCTGCATATGTTTTTTTGTTAAAATTTTCATAACATTTACGTAAGAAACTCTCATGAAAATCTGTTATTTAAGCAAAAGTTTTGAATCCTTAAGAACTTGAAAAGTAAATGATAAGCATCTAGGGTTTAATTCTGAATGGGGAGTTAGCACAACATTAATAATCTGCTCCATTTCAGATCATTATGTACCATTCATACCTGTAGGGAAAATTTAGCAAGAATCAAGCTATTATTAAATCATAAAAAATATAGAGTTCCATAATATCAAATCACACCTCATTCCACTTGTTCCATAAACCAAGAAACAAAATAATATACATAAATAAATTAACATTGATCCAAATTTATACAATCCTTGGAATCTTTATATTATCTCTCAAGAGAGCTCTCTAGGATATGGATGTAAGGATATGTTTATGTTGACGATGTTGGATCCACCAACATGTAAGGGGATCTACTTGGTAAGAAGTCCCAACTAGACCTCAGACTGTTTGGTGTAGGAGTCCCAGCAGTGGGTCGTCCGATATTGCCTTGACCGCAGTTGCGCGTAGAGGCAAGAAGGATGTCCTTGTTGGTAGCAAGGGTGTGACCAACACTGCAAGCCAAGGTGCATGAAGGGTTCTAACACATGGAAAGTGGAATGAGTGCGCCCCTTGGAAACCTATGGAAACATGCAACTTGAAAGGGAACACACGAGAAAAGATACATCACGAGGTGGAAGGCAGGGGAACCAACGATACAAAAGTGATGCTTAAACCAACAACACATCTCAATAAGATTCATACATACATATATAGAAAGAGTCCATACATGCATGCGTAAGCAAACATATACATATATCGTTAATGTAACCAAGACAACTGAAATACAATAACAACATATGCATGAAATGTGTTGGCTTTGTTCTATTAAGAAAGTGAAAGTTCCAATCATACATGCAACCATGACCAATGACTATTTCCAACATCAGAACATTACAGTCACTACCACCTGATCCTCTAAAGAGATATACTAGCTTTTCACTATGGAGAAGCCAAGGCTCGTTCCAATACACTCCAAGCTTTCTCTAAGATACACCTACAGGAAGCTTGGCTCCCAAAAGCCTGTATAATGAGTTATGAGGTTCTATAAATAGCAAAGGGTGGGGTGACCCTTGACATTCCCTTTTTGACTCTTCACCTACCCTCATGACTCTTCAACTATTACATGGCTGTTACATTTTACCATTGACACTTGGTCTTTCACTTTTACAAGATGTTACATTACAATATGCACATGTACCCATATGAAACAAAATAGGCTTGAGAAAGCCATGCAAGACACTACTAAGACTTGGACAATTGTGGGAAGACCAAGTCTTCAACATCTTTGTGATGATCGATGGTGGATAACTGATGCCAAGCTTGGTAGTCTGCGATGGTTTCCGTGTGCTCAATGGTGACATCCTGCTGAAAGCTAACTCTCACCTCCGTTGCATCAGGGTACACTGGTTTGGAACCTCTATCCAACTCATTTAATAACATGAGCATCATCATCTTGAGTGTAGCCAGACCAAAAATATACTTATGCATAGTTCCTACACTGATCTCCAAGTATGCGTTGGTGGCTACAGGCATCAACTCATAAAAATACATGTCTAGCTCCATTCAGATTTGATTGTTAGATTTTTCCTCGGTGAGTGTGCCAATAGATGGGATTTCATGTGTGTGCATAAAGACATCCATGCTTCTAAATACCGATGCATGTGAAGCCTGCAAACTGGGGATGAGCTGTGGGAGTTCCTCATAGTTCCAAATCTGACTCCGGATGTATGCCTTCAACTCTACCACTCTCGAATTCATCATCTTTGGCAAATTTAGTGGGGCTCCTTTTACATCATTGTCCATGTCTGCATGCGGTCAACAATAGTGTGAAAATTTGATAAGATGTTGGCTCTCCTAGCACAACATTGCTACCAACCATTATGATAGACAACTACCTTATGCACGGTGCCGAATCTAGAATACAACATATGCATGACTATTTCGAGGGATGTGTTAACAGTGCTGGACCCACCAACATCAGGGGATCTCCGTGGTATGAAGTCCCAACTAGACCTCACATCGTTTGGTGTAGGAGTCCCATCCAGTACGATGGCCCACTTTCCATTAACTTAAATGTTTTCCTCAACTCTTACTTGTCAGCACAGGAGAGTGGTTTGCTTTGTCTGCGAGTAGTGAGGTTAGCGTGCCTGGTGATTGCTAGTCTTACTTGTGTCAATGGTTCTTTCACTACAAAGGGAGAGGGTGAGAGTGAGTACCAAGTCAGATGGAAAGAAGTCCCAAGTCTATTAGGAACACACAACACAATAGGAAGTGCACAACTTCCTGAGGAGCAGTCCACACAGATGCAACAGTCACAACACACAAGGAAAGATAACACGTACAACACACAGCATAGGAGTTCACGCAGGTGCGAGGGTCACTATAGCAAGTTTACGTGAAAGGTCTGTCTGATGTCCGGGGAGGTAACCAACATGGGCAGGATAGCATTAACAACTCATACAACACACTTTCATTAATATATATGTATTACAACAATTGAATGAGTTTAAGTGTTAAACACAGGTTAAAACAACATGGATTACAAGTGTTCAAGATTAGTATTACAACAGTTACAACACGTGTCAAAATGTGCTGGTCTGTTAACAGGCTTCTGAATTAAGTGAAAGTTCAAAGACACATCATTACCCCATACATCAATAACCCCGTGGGCATGGAATTGTAGCCACCACTTACTCCTCAAAGAAAAGATTACAGAATATCAAGGCTATGTGGGAGGAGTCGAGGTGAAAATTCCTTTGCATGTAGAAATGAGGGGGTATTTATAGCCAAGGGTGAAACTGACCCTTGTGGTTGTTCAAGTGACTGTTTGAATTCCATGATCTTTCAACTTTACATGAATCTTCATATGACAAGTGGGTCTCTTGGCCTTCCACGTTACATTACATTGATTTACAGTATGGCCCATAGTAGAGATATGGATGACATGACTCATGACAAGACTCGACACGACAGTGCTGGTACATTCATGCAGCTACTGGTGAGCATGTCGAGTTGTAGTGTTGTTGGGTGATGGATGTTCTCATGGTGTGTCATAGCTTCACCTCCACATGGCAAGGCATGTAGAGTCTTCGATGGTCGTTGGGTTTGCTTGATGTTGCATTCGCATGTTTCTCCTTGCTTGTATATTGGCATGCTTGACAGGTGAACGCATCTTGCATGTTCGCTCACCCGTCTATCCGTGAACACATCTCTTGCATGATTGTCCATTCGTAAGCACATCTCTTTGCATGCATCGTTTGTTCGTCTGTTGGCGAACATGTCCTTCTGCATGCACTCCCTTTGTTCATCCCATCCGTTGTCACGCCATGTTTGTTTGTGTACCTGCATTTACAGTCACTCATTATGAGACGAAATCAAATCCATAAACCTCCAAGTCTACCATGATGCATTATCATTTCAAATGCAGGTGACCAGGAGAGAAGACAAGGTTGCGCGTTTTGAGCTGGGATGGAGGCTCTGAGCACTACTAGTGAAAAATGTGTAGAAGTCACTGGGAGATGGTGACAGGCAATCCGGATCGACAGTGACTATTCACAGGGTCTGGCTCAATTGGAGGATGAAACTGCACAATTTTTAAGAGGAGCAGTGTGGATTGCGGGAAGGTTGGGCATACACAATATGCATAATTTTTGGAAGGAGCGAACAACAAGATCCTGGTAGCCAAAACTGTGCAATTCCTGGAGGAAACTGGCAGGTGGCTTCTGGGACCTTGGCAACAAAAACTGTGCAATTCCTGGAGGGAACCGACAGTCAGCTACTGGGAGCTTGGCAGCAAAAATTGCGCAATTCCTTGAGGGAAATCACAGTCAGCTACTGGGAGCTACTGGCAGGAAAAAATGCATTGATACTGGAAGGTTGGCCTACCGATCACCTTTGTGCAGTTTCTGAGATGAGCGGACTGTTGGGCAGCAGAGGGCTTGCTCATGAAATATGCACAATTTTCCGGGTGAGCAGCTGACCAACTGACTGGTGGGCTGGTTGGAAGAATTGTGCAAATTTCTAGGGGAGAGAGGGACAGGCACTAGGTGTTTGTCTGACATGTCTACACAATTTTCTCAGTCAGCGAAGCAAGCAAGGTCTACAGCCTCTGTGCAATTTTTGAGGGGAGTCAGTCCCGGGGTGACTGTTAGATCAAACTCTCTGGTTGACCAATAGGAAGGTTGATTGAACCACTTGCAGGAAGATTAGTTTGAAACAACTTTCTTCGTGCTTCTGCATTGTTCTGGGTGACAGTCAATCGAGTCAATGGTGGGGTAAAGGTCCGACTGTCAGAGGGTGATATGGCCGTCAAAACTTCAACAAAATGACTAAGCGTGTGAGCGAGTGAAAAGGTGCATATGTGAACTTGAAAACACACACTCACATGCCTTTACGATGAGACGACTCAAACCATATAGAAACACATGCTCAACATGACTGACTGACGATGAAAATCGACAAGTGCGATGCTTGTGATTGATCGTTGGATTACCACAATGACGCTTGCGTGACAATGCATACAACTTCATGTGTGAGCGCAACGGATGCTTTGATAGCGAACACAACATGTACACACGAAGCGAAGATGTTGTGCATGACCAGAACATGGTTGCAAGCATGACATAGAAATCAACATGCAGAAGATGAAAGTTGGTCTAACAAGTGAAAAAGAAGCATGGCATGTGGAAGCAACACATAAAGTGACTTTTCACGTTTGCACACATGAATGTTACTGAGGACAGGATGATATGATAATGATAAGAAGTCCTGCAAACTCAACTAAGAGGTGTACTTCGAAAGATGTTCCATACTTACAGTACTTACCCTCAAGATGATCATGCATCAAACAGAGTTTTCATGTGGTCCTGATCTTTTCCATTACTCAGTTCCTTAGTCCTTCTCCTAAACTTCTTGGAAGCGATTTCAGCATGTCACCTTTTCATGTAGCCACTGAGAGGTAGGTCTGTGCAATTTCAGCGGACGGTGGCTGCTACCAGGATGAGGCCCTGGGAGGTTCGTCTGTACAATTTCTGCATGCAAGGCCGACAAGACAACTTGGACAACACTGCACATTTTTGAGGCTCAAAGCACTGTTGTGGGACAGGGGTCCCGGGAGGACACCTCTGTGCAATTTCTAAGTGTAGTGTTGTTGGAATGCTCTGTACATTTTCATAGAGCAGTGTTGGCTACGGCCTCTATGCACTGCAAGGTTTCATCAGGCAAGGGAGGTTGGTGTCTCTACACACTGCAGGGTTTCAACAGGCAAGGGAGGAAGCTTGAAGGTTGTGAGAACAAAGTGCATAGTTCTAGGAAGCTGAACGAGGCTAGGTTTCTGGGGAAATTGCTAAGTGTGAGATCAGTGAAACATATGAAAACATTGATAGGACTCGACTATGATCACACATGGACACATAAACCATCTAGAATACGTAATACATAATTTTTTTGATGCAACAACCTTAGTGATGTGTGTGCGTGAGGTGAATGTGAAACATGTCTATGTGATGACAAACACTCATATGCACACAATTCCCTTGAAGCAAGACAACATTCCCTTTGCTTGACAAACAACAACAGCTATGCCCGAAAATGACATATGCTACAAAAATATGAGAACGCGGACAACTCTTTTGGATCAAGGAGGGGAGCTTGAAATCATCAGCTTACCAAAAAACGACCAAGGATGATCGATCACAGGATCCAAAGTAGGCTCTGAAATTTGCATGCGAGCCAAAATTTTGGAGGGTGGTTATAGTTGCTACAACGCTTGGCAACACACTGGTAGAACTCCAGCCTCTCTATTTTGATTCATTGACAACAAAAGGCCTTGGTCTTTCAAGGATTATTGAATCTTTGTGCAGGTTACTTTGGCTTCCCCACTTACCCCATGGACAAACATGGTTAACCTTTTTCCAACTCAGTAAAAACAAAACAAAAGTTCATCTTGATCATAGTGTTTTGAAATCGGGAAGGGTAGTTTGGCTCATGAGTTGAATATTTTCAGAGTACAAGTTTTTATCTCTGGTGTTGCTCCACTACTAGCAGGCCTGGATAATACCCCAGTGGAGTCATGCAAGAACACACGCATTGCTCCACTGCCAGCGAGCTTAGTCAGTACCCCGATGGAGTTGCATGATTCACCTCCTTGTATAGGAAGCCTTTCTCTTCTTTAACTTTGTATTTTTTTTTAAGAGGAATGTGCATTGGCACTTATTTGTTTTTGGGGCAAAAGAGGGATCCTGACTTATTGAGAGCATAAGAGGTTGTTCCTTCAGAGAAGCATGTAAGACCTCTGACAGAGGCTTTCTCGTTTATATTTTCATCTTCTCTGTTTCTACTAGTTGGATGAGTTTGAACACACAGAGCAGAAGAATGAGTACATGCATGGGGTTTCCCAATGTGGACACATGTTCATAGTTGGACCAAAGTTCCCCTTGCAGACAGCTTGTATTTTTTGTTAAGACTTCATTGGTCGAAGGTTACAACCAAGCATAGAGAAGACAGATGGAAGATTGGCCAAGTGCTGGAGTGTCACAAGTCTCTTAGATTTCAGCCACATACTCATTCAAGATCCAGAACTCAGTAGATGGCAGCACTTATTTCCAGAAAATAAAAATAAAAAAAATAGCAAGGTTTCAATCAAATAGAACAAAATGAAACAAAAATAGTAAGCAAAGCCAACACAACAAATGCAAGCAAATAAAACAAGCAAACATACTAAACCAAGTCAACAAACAAACAAAAATGCAAACCAGAAAGCAAATACAAGTGAGAAAGAAAACACTACTCCTACTCCTATGCTAAATGGTCAGGGTTACGTGAAATGAAATTTCTAGTGAAGCCATTGTAGGTGTACTCAACATGCAATCACGAAGATACATGTGATTAAAACAGATAAAAATAATGTGCAACAGAAAATGCAAAAACTTGACAAACTTGCACAAGAGAGAGAAGGTCTCGCCTGTGGGCGGAATAATGTGTCACAACCACCGAACACACATGCTTACCTCTTACATGACTACCCTTTTTAAATAAACCTCGGAGGCCTCTTGTGAGTGTGTGTTGTTATGCACCAAGTTTCTTAGCGAGTGCGAGGAAGGCCTGAAGCTTGTTACCTGAAAAATAACTCGCAAAGTAAGATTGTTCCAGCCATTCATCGATTGGATTATAAAATTCGTGATGGGTGTTTTGAAAGATTTGTGATCTTTGACAATATGGATTCCTAATTCGAGAGAGGGGATCATGAAGGGAATCTGATATGGATAGATAGATTTGGTCATTCTCCTCGGCCATGTCAAGATAGTGAGGGCCCTCCATAGCCCTCAACATAGGCCGAAGTGCCTCACTTTCTTGACAGAAGTCTAAGAATAAAGATGTTACATGGTGAATATTATAGTGTGCGAAGCAACTGTCATTGGATGTAATGTTGGGAAAATGATAAACTACATGACAACCACCCAAGGTAGAAGAAAAATCATACCAGTCGGTCGAGATGCCAGATTCCCAGTTTGATATGAACAAAGAAAATTTTTGAACAATCGTGTGAACGCTCTGAATGAGGAAACCAAGTTCATTGTCTGCTAGACATGATAGAATACCCACCTGCAACTGGTGAACAAGTGCGTAGACATCATGGTCATCACAGAAATGTAGAAAAGTTGCCAACACTATGAATGTATGAAACCAGTTGGAATGTGGTGAAATGAGAGTAACTTGATTCGTATGATAGGTTGTGTTCTCTTCATCACATATGGAGATTGCTAGTGTGATGAGTAGGTAGATTTGACGTGCGAAATTTGAAAAAAGACCAAGGAGCTAATTACGAGAGAGAACATCCGATAAGTATGAGTTCAGATGAAGATAGTCTTTGAGATGTTCAAATTTGTTTTCCTATGATTGAATGAGGGATGGACACTCCCAACCCGAATTGTATGTAAGAGAGGTGCATGAAGACGGACATGTTGTAACGGACTCGTGGATTCGATCACTAGCAAAAATTTGAAATTTTGAAATATCACACCCAAAATAGTAAATATTCTTTACATGGGGATCCACGTCATGTGCAACCATGCAAATAGGCAGATTGTGCGTGAGAAACAAGATCTAATTTGGTTTGGTAGGCTTACTAGAGTCACGAGGTCCTTACATAACCATCAATAGGCATTGAAGTGCCTCGACTCCCTGGCATGTCCTGGAACTTTCCAGAATTAAAAAATTGCATTTTGAGATGTGAAATAGATCATGCATGGCTTGAGGATGGCTTCTGTTACTGATTTCAAAATTTCTCTTAGGACGACAGCCATCTCTATCACAGGATTCATCAAACTTTTCATCAAGCTGA
This sequence comes from Pinus tabuliformis, assembly GCA_031772625.1. Classification (NCBI taxonomy): domain Eukaryota; kingdom Viridiplantae; phylum Streptophyta; class Pinopsida; order Pinales; family Pinaceae; genus Pinus; species Pinus tabuliformis. The sequence continues at coordinate 1,247,287,365 of CM062819.1, forward strand.
CTTGACGAGTTGTCTTCACGCAACACACAAGATGATGGCAAGTGGGAAGAGTCATATGTGTTGAGACTATTTTCATCGTGGAAAACCTCATTTCCTTCTTTCGATCGAGGAGATAACTCATAAGATGAAGAAGAAAGAGAACGTGGAATATCTCTGACCCATGTTGATGTGCTGTGAATGATAAGACACACGAGCAAGTGAGGTGCAAAGGAAGCTTCAATATGGATGTCTGCTTTGACCAGTGCGCATTCCAGATCTGAGTTAGAGTGCACATGAGATGACAGTAGATCATATGATGTTCTTGGGTGTTCATCACAACATATGGAAGCGTGTGAGTGATGAAAACCCAAGACTCAAGGTTGATCGAAAGAATTTATTGTGCATGATGTTTCACCAAGATTCGCGGATTGAGAATCGATCAAGAATGGAAGCTAAATGTTTTGGGAGGAATTTATTATGTCTTCACCATCCTGCTCCTCCCTTTGTATGATGAGACAGCCTTACACATGACTGCAAATTGAGTCAACAGCTTGAGAATCAAGAGAGTGTGCGCAACTAGCTTGTGAAGCATATTGCTCAAGCGAGTCATGGTGCAAGGACTCATGGCTTGTAGATGATGGAGGATGGAAGAGATGAAGATTAGACTCAAGACTTGGGTTCTGAATGGTGATATCCTCTTATGGAATGTACGGATGAGTTTTCACCGTAGGCTTTCTAACCCATTGTGGAATTTCCTTCGCTAGGGCAGGAGACAGCCGAGCAAAAGGGTTGGGAACATGCTGCGCAAATTTATCATCTTTTCAACCATTGGGAGGGGGCACCTGCTGCGCAGATTTCTTAGATTTGCGGTTGCTGTGAGGGGGCACCCTCTTCGAGACATGAGGTGTCTCATGGTTTGTAAGATTCGAGGAAGAAGGGAAATCAAGAGGTTCACTGTTTCGAGAGACATGTACCAAGTGTTTCAGCTCTTGGCTCATGAAGTCAAGGTCCACAAACCATTCAGGAATTTCATGACATAGGTGAAGGAAGCGCATAGAAAAGTCCTCAACTGATTCACCAGGCTTCATTCTTAAACAAGAGATTATTTCATAGACATCTTGGTGGTCACACTCATCAAAGGCTTGATGGAGCTCCTTGAGGAAAGTGAGAATGGAATGGACGGAAGCAAGTGGCAGGGTATGACACCACCGACTAACACAACCTTCAAGGTAAGTAAGAAAAGTACACAAAAAAACTCATCACTATCGATTTCATGAGATTCAAAGAAATGAAGAAAATCATAAATGTGCTCCGTTACAGACGTTCTGTCCTCACCATCAAACTTTAACAAGGACAACTGATCGAGAAGCTCATCAGGGATTGATATTTGTTTAAGGGAGAAATGAGAGAAACACCCCGGGAGCATGAATTGTGTATGATTCATTGGGTAAGAGATTCAACTCAGATGTATGGGCTCAACTTGTCATTTGGCCCTCCTTCTAGGACCAAAATGTTGACGATGCTGGACCTGCCAACATTAGGGGATCTCCCATATATGAAGTCCCAACTAGACCTCACACCGTTTGGTGTAGCATTCCCATCTGGTACGATGGCCCAGTTGCCATTATCTTAAATGTTTGCCTTAGCTCTTGCTTGTCAGCACAAGAGATTGGTCTGCTTTGTCTTCAAGTACTGAGGTTCGTGTGCCTGGTGATTGCTAGTGTTACTTGTGTTAATGGTTCTTTCATTGCAAAGGGAGAGGGTGAGAGTGAGTCCCAAGCTAGATGGGAGGAAGTCCCAACTCTATTAGGAACACATAACACAACAGGATGTGCACATCTTCTGGAGGAGGAGTCCACATGGATGCGGCAGTCACAACACAAAAGGAAATATAACACGTACACCACACAATGGAGGAAATTCCACACTATAGTTCATTATTGACAACGAGAGCCAAAAGAACCTCATTTCAGCAGAGGTCATGAAGCTGTTGGGATTACTGACCATAACACACCCATAACCATACACCATCGGGTGGTTTCACCAAGGACGGGATCTTTGTGTCAGTCAATAGTGTCACCTTCGATATAGCATCAAGCCCTTCATGGATGAGCTATTATGTGACATTGCTCCTCTTTATGTTTGTGTTGTATTATTAAGCCAACCATACTTCTGGAAGCGACATGCTGTTTTTGAGTCAAGGAATCACACTGTTATTATTACCTTGGGAAATAAGTTGTACATGATACCAAAGGTAGCATTGCCTACCTCCATCTCTTTGGTTACTACAAAACAATGCAGTAAGCTCATTTCCAAAATTGGGAATTTTTCTTTTCTAATGATATGCCCTCAGGGAAAGAAGAAGATAGTGACCACAACCTCTAGATAGCCCCCCTCCACATGGAAACAACAAATGGACAAGGTCATGGAGGAGTACGAGGACATCTTCACCTCCCCTACAGGGGTGCCTCTCCACTGTCAGGTTAAGCACTCCATTGATCTGACCCCAAGTGTGTTGTTCCATAATGGACCAATCTATCGATGCTCTATTCTGGAGAACGACGAAATCAAGAGGCCGATTCAAGAACTGCTACAGAAAGGTCACATATGGATGAGTTCCTCACCCTGTGGGAGCTTGATTGTGTTGGTACAGAAGAAGGATGGGACTTGGAGACTTTGTATTGACTATTAGGTACTGAACTATATCATTGTCCATAATAGGTACCTGATCTCATGGATTGATTACCTTCTAGACCAACTCAAGGGGGGAAAATATTTTAGCAATATTGACTTGAAGTTTGGATATCACTAGTGTTAGGGCCTAAATCTACCTCAGGCTAAGAAAGGTAGGATCTAGGGTAACATCAAACCACACTTAACTTGGTAGCTAGCCCTACCAGGTCGAGAGAGGGCTTTCTCCTTGTCAATCTCAGAAGAATATGATCAATAGAGCTTAAGATGACTAATGTAATGACTGATTTTAAGCTAGGTATGTGTACAAAGGTGTTTGATTGAATTTAAGATGGGTTTGCTAGCTTAATTGTGAAAGGCAGATTTGGGTCTGGGGAATGGACACAGTTTTGTAGAGATCTATGTGGGGCAAGGTAGGGAAATGGTTTAGCACTTCAAATTGAGTGAGATGAGGAGATTTTAGACTGGTGAGGAGTTGGAGAGGGCATGAAAGTCTTAGGGATCCTCTTCAAACAGTTGAAAAGATAAATAACTAAACAAACCCTAGGTAGAGCAGTGTAATTTCAATGAATTCTACCTTTATCCTTGTTTGATTTAGTTAATATGAAGCAAATAGAGATGATGGCATACATAAATCACATGTAAAACTTACAATTACAGAATAAAACACAATACCAAATCAAGATGCCACAAGAATCCCATAAAGTGCTGCAAACCTTGGTCAATCCCTTTGCCAAACTGTTGAATATGAATGTACAATAATGCTCAAAGAATTCACAAGAGTCCAACCTTTACAAATGACTGAAAAACTACTAGATATAGGCATCAAACAACTCATGCTAGGCTTTAGTAGTTGAATTCATGAGTTTAGGATCTATTTCAACAAGATCTAAACTAAGAACTGAAAAAGTAGCATAATTACATCAAAATCCATCAAGTCACATTAAATTACATCATGATTTTTACTATTAAAAAGAGAAAAGTCAAACTGTGAAGAAAGTAGGCGAAAAATAGAGTTTTTTGGCCAAAATGAGCAAATTTCACCCTATGCGCCGCGCTGATTTCCCTATGCATAGCACCTTTTTGCAGCTAATTTTAGAGGCCTTCCCGTGCACCAAATTTTCTCCAAGTGGGATTGTTGGAAAGGTGTGTATGTCTACTTTCCAGAACAATTGTAATTTATAAATTTGGCCTCCATTTTCCCCTCAAAAACTGAGTTCTCCCAACACTACTTCTTGTGTGTCCAAAAAGGGGCAGAAAGGTCATTTTTGAGGTGTTTTTGACCTTTTTGGAAGCTCAAAACTTGTCAAAATTTCTTGGCCATGTGAGGGAATTCATATTTTTCCATGAAAAATCCAAAAATTCAATCCATTTTGCAAAATTCTTAGCGAACTCAATGCGTAGTGCCAATGGCGCGACGCATCAGATGAAAATTCTTGTGTTGCAAAATTTGATGTGTAGCGCCACTAAGTTGATGCTTAGTGCCATTTTGTAGACCGATTTTGGAGGCCTTATCGGTGTCCAAATTTGGCACGGGATAGCTTGTTGGAAATATTATTGAGTCTATTTTCCAACCCAACTTGAATTTTTCAATTTGGAGTTTATTTGCCCTATCAAAAGTCAAATCGCCCAAGACTGGTCAAAATGTGAAAAATGAGGCTGCCTAAAGGAAAAGTGCTATTGCAGTCAACTTTTGAAGGTCTTCCTCAACCAAAAATTAGGCTCATGATAGCTCATTGGAAATATCTTTGTATCTAGTTATCATTTCACTCATCAAGCAAGTCATTTGGCCAACCAAGCTAGGAGAAAGCTTGATTTTCCCAAGGTCACTCCAGTGGTGTAGCAATTCTCCTGAGGCAACTATGTTTTTGACATTTCTCTAAAACCATGACAACTGTGTAAAAAGTGGAAGAGTTTTAGATTCTGTGGCCTATTATGGACAAAACCCTCTCTCATTTTTCCCAATTTCATCTTTCCTTGCTCAGAAACATCATTGGAGTAAAACGTATCCCGATGTGTGGAACAGGGGATTTGTCGAAATGAAGTGAAATGAAGGGGATAAGGGGATTCTAAATTCTTGAGAAAATTATGGGAAGTAGGGAGGGATGTTAGGAAGTAGGGGAAAGTGGAATTTCAAATATTGAGTGAGGGGAAGGGGTCCAAAAGGGCAAAACACAGGCCTAGACTAGAAAATTGTCAAATTGTAGCAAGAAACTAGGGTTTGTGCGAAAATGGGGAATTTGAGGGATATCAGTGATGGGAAGTGTTTAATAAGGTATATTAAGGATAGGGGAAGGTGTATTAACATTAGGATATAATTTTTGCTAATGATTTGACCATCCAAGAGAAATTACCTTCAAAACCCTAGGAGAGAGAAATGGACCTTACCTAAGCACAACTGAAGCATGAACAAGGTGTAAAATGACCCATTGGAACCTGACATGAGGATGAAAAACCTCTGAATGATGATACACTCAGCTAAATGGTGACATGGACCGACATTTGGACAACTTTGACAGGAGTAAAAGCAAACCCTAGACCTAATACCTAGTGACCAAATTTTACTTGAAGACTCACTGAAATGACGAAATTTGACCTTGACACCTTAAAATCACTTTGTAAGAGCATGTTTGATCACTGGAGGAAGGCTACAAAGGCTGGCACTAACATTGGTTCCAATGGTGATGGTAGCTCGTTGGAGGTGCCAAGAACAATATATCTTTGGGAGAGTAGACAAGTGCCTTCATCCATTGGGCAATGGCGTCAATAACTTCAAAACACCCAAAAACCAATTACTATGAAACTTTGACTCAAGACTCATAGTTGAACTGACTAATTCAAAACTGAAACAAGACTCTCAAAAGCTGAAATTGGACACTCGGCTGAAACTATCTTTAACTGACTGAAACAAAAAATGACTCAAGACCAAAACACAACTGACAAACTAGAAAATATGCTCAAAATGGAGCTTATTCAATACAACCTACTCTAGTTGTTCCATTCATCACCTGATCAAGTGAAATGAAACAACCAATGCAACCAAGTAAGCATTTTGGCTGTTGTTTGCATTCTCCATAAGTGCTTGCTTATGAACCACAACAGAGAACTATTGAAAGGCAACTCCCATGAAAACTTGGAAACAGATCCATTGAATGATATGGATTCTCTATCTGCCTCCAAAAACATTGCATAAGGATCTCAAAATTCATGCACATTGGGACTTAGCTCATCCAATGGATTACTTCTCTTCTCCTCATACCATGAATGCAAACTTTGATCTGAGCTTTGTGACGAGATGCCTGCTGAAAATGACAAAGAAACCAGCTATCGAGTCAAGTTTATATCAGTACACATTTCAGGCTCACATGTAGTCAATGGAGAAGGACTTTGACTGTATACCTCAGCCAAAACATCAGCTATTGGATCATGAAAAACCTGAAAAGATTGTTGCAACCCATTTTCTATTGTTTCCAATGAGATTACATGATTTCCTACAGGCTGCTCATTTGAAGATATACTATGCAATTTACCCTTCAAAAACTGAAATGTTTCAAAACAAAATGGTATGGAATCATCTTGTATCATTTGATCATATGTGCCAGCTTCCAAGTCTTCATCTGCAACTTGACAATCAATGGTTTTCGGAGGCTGCAACTCTAGATATGAAAAGTCTTGAACAAGGTTTTCATTGCTCTCAAGATGGTCCAGATCAAGACTTGTCGATAGTTGATTTCTGATTACATGAAAGTTGTCTCTGATGAATTGAAATGAAGCAAAACAAAAAGGCAAAGATCCTTCACTTACTTCAAAATTTGCTGCACTTTCCTCATCATTTCCATAGCTGATATGTGACGACTGATCACTGTATTCGAACTGCTGAAAGTGAACTTCTTCCTCCCACAAACTAGCTGTTGGTTTGTCTATAAGATTAGCTTCTGTTTGGAGAACATAATCATCATCATACTGATCAAACTGAGGAAAATCATCAGTATAAAACACATCATCAAGCATACATGTCATATCAACAGATCTCTCTTCTCCAAGATGATCTACAAAACAATCATTATCAGATCTATGACAACTGGGATAAGAAAGAAAATGTTTTGGATCAGCAACTTGTTCTTCTTCAATCAACGAGCGATGGGCTTGAACACTATACTCATTCCTTGTGGTGATCCTTTGCATCATCTCTTCCACTGCACTTACCAAAATGTCAAGCTTTACCTCTAGAGATGTCGATTCCTCCAGATCTATGTTTTTCATCTCTTCTTCTTTTAACTTTGCCCTTCAGATCAGCAAATGAGCCTCTACATCTACTGCACTATTCTACATCTCTTCAAGTGTTGAAATATTCCTTTTCTCTCCATTAAAACTCCATTTCTGGATCAAAGTCACCCAGGTAGTGCAAGAGAGCGGATCCAAGAAGAGGTCTTATATTAACCGGCATTGAAAAATAGACTTGGTTAAATCTGGCAGAAACTATTGTAATGTCTCCCCTAGCAATCTTTTCAGTTGGTTATACTCTTCTATAATCAAGAAAGGGTTTTGTCTTACCACCCACCTGTCGAGGAAAACTTTGACGAACTGCCGGGAATCTGAGATGCTCACATCAGGCAGGGTTTTGAACCAACTCTTGACTTTTCCTTGCAAAGAAAGAGAAAAAAGCCTAATACTGACATCTTCTTCATCAACTTCAAAAAGGTCGAGAAAATATTCAAAATTCAATACATGTCTCTTAGTAGTGATATTTTCGCATTCACCATCAAATCTTGGTAGATATAGGTCATGATTTTTAGGGAAAGCATGGAATATAGGAGGTAAAATCAGAGGCTTGTATCAATCTGGAATTTACAAGGTGTAGGAGTGTATACAATTGCTGCAGAATCAGTCTTGGTCTCTTGAGGTTCATCATTTTGAAGATGGTCATCACAAGATTTAGAAGAAGGGTCTTCATCAAGCTCAAAGGCATGCAAATCTTTGGTATTCACAATCTTCAAAGAGAAGGAATCAAATGCAGGCTGAGGATCTTTTCTCAAATATAATATACTTTGCAAAGCCTTCTTGGCATTCTCGAGAAAAGAGAAGAAATAATTTAGAACAAAGAACAAAATGTCTTGGATGAAATTCCAACTTGAATACCTGATCTTTCCATATTTCCCTTTCATGTTTTTACTGGTCAGGTTCATCCTCCAGTGGAGTACTTGGATCTGATCTCGAAATTGATTTAGAGTCGCCAGGTGAATGATTTTAGCCTTGCGGTGTCTGATCATTGTCCACCATCAACAATCAGATCTGAGCTTGATTATATTTTTCTTCCTTGGCCTATTATGGACAAAAACCTCTCTCAGTTTTCCCAAATTTATCTTTTCTTGCTCAGAAACATCATTGAAGTAAAACCTATACCGATGTGTGGAACAGGGGATTTTTCGAAATGAAGTGAAATGAAGGGGATAAGGGGCTTCTAAATTCTTGAGAAAATTTTGGGAAGTAGGGAGGGATGTTAGGAAGTAGGGGAAAGTGGAATTTCAAAGATTGAGTGAGGAGAAGGGGTCCAAAAGGGCAAAACACATGCCTAGCCTAGAAAATTGTCAGATTGTAGCAAGAAACTAGGGTTTGTTGTTGGGTTGTGTTATATTCTTTCCACGTAGTTAATAGGGGGTTTGAAGGGCACCCGTAACCCCACTTTATGGGGTCCGGGGCAGCGCCCCAGAAAATTTTGGTTTTGGACCATATGTTAGGTTGGGCGGACCCACCTATGGTTTTGTGCATGATTTTCGCACATGTTTTTTGGACGCGATGGTTTTCGGTCCATGGTATTGGACGCGATGGTTTTCGGTCCATGGTATTGGATGCTTCGGCATATATAAATATGTATTGTAACATTGAAAGGAACATAATGAAAAATCAAGCTAGTAGTCCCGGTTTTGGGATCCAGGGAAAAATCTCTGTGCATATGTGTTTTATGGGTTATGCTCTCGCATTGTTTATTTTCTTTGTTTAAGAATTCGTATGCAGGTAATTTCTGTATAGGGTTAAAACCTACATTTGTGTGAAAATGAGGAATTTGACAGATATCAGTGATGGGAAGTGTTTAATAAGGTACATTAAGGATAGGGGAAGGTGTATGCATATCAAGATACAAGTTTTGCTAATGATTTGACCATCCAAGAGAAATTACCTTCAAAACCCTAGGAGAGAGAAATGAACCTTACCTAGGGACAACTGAAGCATGAACAAGGTGTAAAATGACCCATTGGAACCTGAAATGATGATGAAAACCCTCTAAATGATGATACACTCAGCTGAATGGTGACATGGACTGACATTTGGACAACTTTGACAGGAGTAAAAGCAAACCCTAGACCTAATACCTAGTGACCAAATTTTACGTGAATACTCACTGAAATGACGAAATTTGACCGTGACACCTTAAAATCACTTTGTAAGAGCATGTTTGATCACTGGAGGAAGGATGCAAAGACTAACACTAACAACTAGGTACAAATTGAACCCTCTAATGTGTGGAAGACTACCTTCAATACCAAGGAGGGCATTTTCGAATGGCTAGTTATGCCTTTCGGGTTGACGAATGTTCTTGCAACCTTCATGAAGCTAATCGATGACATCTTGTAGCCATTCACCAACTCATTTGTAGTCGTATACTTGGATGACATCCTGATCTTCAACCAAAGTTTGGAAGAGCACGTCCACCACATCCGACAGGTTCTCCAAACAGTGCGGCAACACAAGTTGTGTGCCAATTTGGAGAAATGCACCTTTGTCATGACTTAGGTTCAATATTTGGGATACATTATTGATGAATGGGGGGTGCATGTGGATCCAAAGAATATCCAAGACATTCGGGATTGGCCAGCCCCAACCACTTTGACAGAGCTCCACAACTTTTTGGGTCTTGCCAATTTCTACCACAAGTTCATGTTGGGGTTCTCTCATATCACTTGGCCTTTGAGTCAAGTGACCAAGGGAGGAGTAAAAGAAAAATTATTTTGGCCTAAATCTAAACAAAAGTCATTCAGAGAGTTGAAACATTGCCTCTGCTCTGCACCGGTGCTCACATTACCAGACTTGCAACAACCATTTGAGATCGAGACAAATGCATCTGACTATGCTTTTGAGGAAGTCCTTACTCAACAAGGGCAGCCAATGGCATATCACAGTGGGACACTTTTAGACCCAGTATGGAAGTATCCCACTAATGATAAAGAGATGTATTCCATTGTGCAAGCCTGGCGACAATGGAATCATTACATTTTGGGTAAGGAAACAATCATCCACACAAAACACCAACCCTTGCATTTCATACAGACGCAAGGGAAGTTGTAGAATGATCGCCATAAAAAGTGGTCCAAATACCTGCAACAAATCCATTTGAATATCAAGTACAAGAAGGGTAGCACCAATAATGTTGTAGACTGCCTCAGCCGACCCCTGATCATGGTGTTAACCATTGTGCTCAACTCTTATGGGCACGAGATTTCTGATTAGCCACTTCTCTACAAAAGCAACCCAAAATTCAGCCACACATACCAGACACTCTTGAGGGGTCAATAAGTTCCATATTTTCACCTCCATGATGCACTGTTATGCCACCTGGGACACCTTTTTGTTCCTTTAAGCGAGTGTACCAAGATGATTTGGGAAGCACACTCTAGCTGGGTTGCTGTCCATTTCGTGGTCGAGAAAATAGTGGCAGTATGGAAGAAGTATTTCTATTGGTCGAATCTTCAACAAGATGTCGAGAAGTACATCAGATCCTACACTCCCTATGCTATTTCCAAATAGACCATCAAGAAGCAAGGCCTCTATACTATGTTGCCTACCCCTAGTCTACCTTGGGAATCCATCTCCATGGATTACATGTCGGGCCATCCTTCTACTAAGCATGGAAACGACTGTTTTTTTGTGGTCATTAATAGATACTCAAAGATGGCCATTATGGCGGCTTGCAAGAAGAATATCACAACAGAATCCACTACTAAACTATTCTTTGAACGAGTGTGGGTACACTTTGGGGTCCCACAATTTATCATCTCAGATTGGGACAACAAGTTCCTTAGTACATTTTTTTCCAATCTCTGATCGATGCTGGACACCAAGCTCACTAAGTCCACAACTTTCCATCACCAAACTAATGGCTAGACAGAGGTTGTCAACATGATGATCATAAACATTCTACGCATGTACAAATCAAAGCATCCATGCACATGGTATGTGAGCATGCCCTATGTCCAACACAATTATAACCAAGATCTTCATAGCTCGACTGGCCACAATGCTTTTCAGGTGGGTTTGGGATTCCAATCACTATGTCCCATTGATGTGGCCATACCATTTGTAACTACTCAGAAAGATTTGGCTCATGTCTAGTCCAAAGCCGACAAGGAAATCAAATTCATTGAGAACATTCAACACATCCACCAACAGGTCCATGACATATTGGACAAAGCCAATGCTAAGTATAAGTAGTGACATGATCAACATTGGGTGCCACATAAGTTCTAGGTGGGTGAGAAAAGTTTGGCTACATTTGCAGAAGGAGCACCTCACTGGGCCCCACCGCAAGCTTCACCCACTCTGATATGGGCCATACACCATCACCAAGGTAGTAGGGGATAATTCCTTCCAGCTCAGTATTCTACCATTCCTTGGTCTACACCTAGTGTTCAATGTTGACTGCCTTCAGCCCTACTTTTCACCATTTTTGGACACATCCAACATTGCAGAACAACTCACACCAACAGAGTTAAACCCAGACTACATGGAACAAGCCACAATTGATCGAATCATGGAAAAACAGATCAAGAAAATGCGACCAAAAAGGATCCAACTATATCGAGTTGTCAAAGTAGGCCAACTCCTTCACTAGAACAAGTGGCTCATCGAGGACCAAGTTGAACAAAACTTTCCTCATCTCACAGGGGAGCTCAACACAATGGGAACCATTGCTTCCTAAGGGGGGAGGAATGATCCAGGTAGATATTGGTGGCCACCAACTTACTCCATTTGGACCCCCACCATTGTTTCTTTCATTTTTTCAGTTTCCTTAATTGTAGCATAGTTTACTATTTTTGGTAGTTTTTTGGGTTGTAAACTTCCGGAGCCGTTTTGAGGCCTTAAACAACGTTTTTTTGGGAAAACCACTAATAAAAAATATTAATTTTTAAATTCGGTATTCGTTACCAGTATTTGTAGTCCTCAAATAGATTTTTCTAACGAGGTATTGTGTGCATCAAGCATAGATTGTATGCCAAAGTTACGACCCTGGGAAGTTGATGTACCAACTTACCCCAACGGGGCCCATAGTTTGGCATTTCATCTCCTAGGATTAGGTTTTTAGATGTTTAGGGTTTTCCATTATTTCTCAATAATAAATAGGCCTTCAAGCCTCATTATAACACAGTTTAAAGGCATGTATGTGCCACATCTCTTCTTAGAGATAAGCTACCATCGCTCGAGCTAGTTTATTTCCATTCTGTATGTAAGCATATTCCAGTTCTTTGATATTAATGAAATGAAGTTTTATTTATGTTGCATCTCTATGTGTATGGTTATACCTGTAAATTGTTGTATTCCTGTTTAAATTTGGATCAATTTGCACATGGTCAAGGAGAAGGCACTAGGTGTTTATCAGGTGTGGCGACCAATCTGATGTGCGTACAGAATAAGGACAAAGGTAGAAGTTAAGGATTGATTAAAGGATAAGTATCAATAGTTTATTTCAGTTTTTTATGCGTGTGATTTATGATCCTATTCTATGGTGATTACATGTGATCTTTGATTATGGTTTATGATGGTTACATGTGATTTATGATTTTGATCTATGATGGTCTTGTTTTGAGCTAACTTGATGTTACATGTTTATACATGATGATTTGGTTAACGATGCTAGTTTGACTTGTTGTGATAGGAAATGAATGGAATTTCAAGTGTACCTTATTAACGTGCCACAAATGAGGTATGAATTGAAGTTATTTCAATTTATTTTAAATATAATGGAAATTATGTGCCTGGTACAGGAAGCACATAAATTTCTAACTGGGTGGTTGAAATTGACTGCAAGAATTAATAGAGTCAGTGAAGGGAATTGGAACATGTAGTAGTATGTTGGTAAAGCACTTTGGCAATAGGACCATTGTGGGACACTAGTACCCAATAGTTTCCATTGATTTCCATGAGCATTCCATCACCGATATGATTGTTTGAGGCAGGGATATGCCTTGGTTTTTTGTATCTTCCGATGTGAGGAAGCCTTGCCAAGGGATGGACTTCCCAAGATGGGGTTGCCAATGGAACTTGGAAGGTGAGTGACTGCATGGAAGGGGGCCATTGGATTGCTTGAGAGACTGTGTAGCAGAGAAGGGAAGACCGAGAATGGATTTGTTTTGGTCATTAGCATTTCTAGATGGAATAAGATGCACATTGGGAGTGCACCCTGGAACAATGAGCCGATAGCTTTTCCCTAAGAAGACATGTGGCATGAGATCATAGCATTGGACATTAGATGTAGATTTGACTTTGCAGTGGATTTTTTACTTCCTTGGAAGGAGGTGAATATTGGTACTACTTTTGAGGGTGGAGGTGTGAGCCTATGGATTCCCTTGTTGATTGATATGGGCATCGTATCCTTTTATTGGTTGGTTGAGAAAATGTACATATGTGTATATGTGTGTACTGTTGTAAAATATTATATCGAGATGGATTTATAAATCTCCATAGATAGTATGAATATTTTTTGGGTGAAGAAAATGTGTATGTGTGTATATGTGGTTATTAATGTAAATACCATAATGAGATGTGTTATAAAGCTCCAATAAATAGTATGTTTTTCATGTTTTAGTAGATGGACATTATGAATACTGCAATGAGTTGCATTATAAAGCTCCATGGGCAATATGATTTATTTTCAATAGCATTGGTTATAGGTGTCATTGAACACTGAGGATGGTATTCTCCTAAGGGGGAGGGTTCTATAACATCCCTTGTTAAAAACCGATGTAAAAATATATAAGACCACGGTTAAGGGACACATATTCCAAGCTAAATGGTTGCCAAAACATACTAGTGGGTGTTCATTCTGTTTATTATGGCTAAGGAAATTGACAAAGGAAATGGCTAAGGATTTGGAAAGGCAAAGTGGCATTTTGACACATTTATTTATGAAAATAATGGAAATTAGGAGAAAAGGAAGGTGAAAGGTCACAGGTTGCATGTGAGGAGGAAAATGAAGGAAAATGATGGAAATTGAAGAAAATAGAGTCCTCATTAATAAAAAGGCTTATGAGGATCATTGGGTAAGCTTAGTCAGTGTAAGCTTGGTCAGTTCTGTTTTGGAGCTCTCTCTCTATTCTCTCTCTCTCGTACTCTTGGACACTTATAGTTTTCTTGGTCCACTCTTGGAGAGTGTGGCATACTAGGATTTTTGGAGAAAGAATGAAAATTAAGATGAGGAAAGCACAAGACGACATCGATATTAGCAACTACAACAAGTTTTTCTTGCAGGTACCAAATTTCATGTATATTTTCCTGACTAGTTCTGGCATGCATGACATATGCATGGGGTTTATTGGTCATGATCTATCACTGGCATGGAGGATTTCTTGGATTGACAGTGGGTTTGGTGAGCCTTTCAATTTCCTGGATAGCCATGGATATTGTGTGTTTATTTTCTTGATTTTTTTGTTTTTCCTCATGTTTCCTTTAGATTGGGTTCAATTACTAGTTCCTGGAGCCTTGGATGGATAACTGCTCGGGAAGCCCTGTCAAGGCTTGGCTTGAGTTACTAGTCCTAGAGCCTTGGTTGGACAAATGCTCTGAAGCCCTATAATAGCTTGGGTTCATTTATTAGTCCTGGAGCCTTTGTTGAAAAAAACGCTCTAGAGCCCTTGGAGGTTTGAGTTACTAGTTCTGGAGACTTGGTTGGACAAATGCTCTAGAGCCCAACAACAGTTGTGGGTTGAGTTACTAGTCCTGGAGCCTTGGTTGTGAAAATTCTTTGGAGCCTGACGACAGTCGTGGGTTAAGTTACTAGTCCTGGAAGTTGGGTTGGAACAAATGCTATGGACCCCTGGAATGCTTGGGTAGAGACCAATCTCATGATGGTTTTGTGATGTATGACCATGAGGTGGAACCATTGTTTGATGGGTTGAGGTGTTTTTCCTCTAGAAGCCCTGGATGGTTTTGATTGATGTGTTTTATGCAATCCCACTTTCATGCTTGGAATATGGCATAGAGGTGACTAGCTGAAGAGAGATTTAGCTTAGCCATGTCTACGGTCAGGTGGAACATGGTAGTCCCATACCTAGTTCTCTTTTGCATCATTAATATGAGGTTATTTCTCCTTTTTATCTCATGAGTATTATACTGGTTTATATGTGGATTACATGGCAGTTGCATCCTTGATATTTGGGTTGTTACGCTGGTTATGTATATGTTCTATGACAGTGGCTATGTATGGCTCTCATCATGTTTTCTCCAGTAAATGAATAAATAATGTATATATGACCAAATAGATTGTATTGCAGCTAATGATGTAAGGGAACAATGATTCTTAGTGATTCTCAGATAAATATGAGATCCCTATGCTTAAATATGTTGTTTACACCTGTAGATTTCATTCATGCCAAGTATTTGACACAATATCAGTCTCGATTGGAGATGGTCAGGCCTAGTCCTGGAGTTAGCTTTTGTTTCATTAGCCTTTTCATCATGTGTTTAATGGATTCCGGAATTTAGAGCAAGTTCTGGGTAGTCACTGTGATTCTTGGCTTAAAAGGTGCCTTAAGTTCCTCAGAATTTGCCACAGGTCTGTTGGAAACAGTCCCTAGAATCCAATATCTTCCATATGGTATAATCCTCCCACTTAGTCTTAGACACCTTATTATCAATATGCTTCACACATGCCTTATATAGATATCATTTCTAGAATAATTTCTCTCACAATTCATTGACACTAATATATGGAGAATGGTCCATTACTTTGTTATACAAAGACAATATTAGCATAGTGCCCCAATGTTTTATCTATATTATTCTACCTCCTATAAACTAACTAAACTCACTTCTAGTAGACTATCTCATGCATCTATCAAACTCAAGTAGCTAGTTAGGGCTCTCTCTTAAAATCATTCATCTCAGATAGTCAAGAGCCCCTACATCTCTTTCAAATATCTGCTATTTATTTCTAAGCCCATGTAAATGTATTTCCATGTCCATTTTAATAATTTTTTCCTTCTTTGAAGTCCATATGCATTGTTCATCTACATGACTAATATCTGCCTCATGTCATCCATAATATCGTTGACATTTCCTATCTTTCTTGACATCCTTCGGTGCGTACCTTGGGTTTTTGTTAAACTTTGATTGATGCTTCTACATCAACCTTCTTACAAGTGATCACCTGTATTTGTAGACAAAGAAATCTTAAGTTTATCTATGTGTTTTCTGGTGTTGTTGAATTACAATTGTAAAATACTACATGTTTACCTTGTTACTACTACTTTTATGCAAACAAATGTAAATTAAGTTATCACAACTTCTAGTAATTCTTTGTCTCGATTTGTTGGAATTGTATATAGAGGATTTAGAGAGTAGTAAGATGCATTTGGAATGTTTTTCATCAAATGTTAATGCAAGGGAATATAAATTAGGTCTTTGAAGTGACCCTTTTCAAGACATGGATTTGTTCATTCAAAGCCTTCGAGGGCATTTTTTAATTTTGGTGTATGTTATTTTTTAATTTTGGTGTCGGTTACTAACTATCTCAATTTGACATAACTATTAACAAACATTATCATTCTTATTTACCGGGTTTATTATGCATGGATTAATTGTATAAGGCCATGTGTTTCATATTAATTTCAAAAAGTTTACACTTTCTTATTGTTTATAATTATAATAATTTAGTTTCAATGTCACAGTCTAGCCAAACAACAAATTTGATGTATTGATTCACTATGTATTAAAAACTAGATAAGTCCAAATAAATTATTTCATGAGCTTACATAGAACCATTTTGTTGAAATAGGCTTATATCAACTTGCTTTTTTAATAGGATTTTATTTTTATAACAATGATGGTTTGATTTAATTGATAACAAAAGGCATGAATTTCAAGATTTTCTTATGGGGAAAGGTTACAAACAACCTCCACTATTCTAAGAAGTGAGTAACCAAATTCAAGATTGCTTCATAAAACAAGCTTTAACCCCCACTTGGTCATTCTTAGGAATGGGGTAGGTTCAAGTTTTTCTTCTTTCCTATAGATTTCTTTTCTCTCTTTAAGTTATAGGAATATTTCCTTACAAATTGATGACATAATAGTAGTAGACACAAACAATACATTCCAAGATAATCAAAATTCACAATTTTTTCCTTGATCCTTGATGTTTGATTCTTTTTGGGTTTCCATTCCATTCCTTCTCATATTTGTAGTGTTCCATTGGGATATTCCCCTCACAGTGGGGGCCATGAAAATAATTCTCTAATGTCACGATTATCAGAAACACATGCCAATACCATATGTATCGCAAAACCTTGACGTGATGTTGTTGGGCAGATAATGGTAAACCCCCATTGCACCCTACTCGACACCTAAATCCACAACATGTCACTAAATGATTTTTTGAATGGGTGACATTCTCTTGAAAGTGAATGCAAAATCGGTATAACAGTGCTTCTATTGTCACAAATTCCCAACATGAACCATAGTTCCCCTAATCTAATATGATCAGAGTAGAAATATAATTTGGCCAAGCTTTGCATGCATAAAATTTAGTTGCTAGCCTTAGAAAAATAGAATACAAACAATTTCTAAGAAATTCTAAGTTTTAGTACAAGATAGTGTCAAAGGTCACTTCTACAAGATAATGTCAAAGGTCACTACTCTAAGACTAAAGTTGATTCTTTTGAGATTCAATTCTCCATAGAAATTCAACATCTTGGAAGGAAGAATTATTCATTAGGCTAATGGCTTAGTGTTGGAGGACTCCATAACATTAGAACATCTAACTTTACCTTCTTCAATTCCTTCTTAGGACTTAGACATAGTTACC
Source organism: Pinus tabuliformis (assembly GCA_031772625.1). Taxonomy (NCBI): domain Eukaryota; kingdom Viridiplantae; phylum Streptophyta; class Pinopsida; order Pinales; family Pinaceae; genus Pinus; species Pinus tabuliformis. The sequence goes on from CM062819.1 coordinate 1,247,305,105, forward strand.
CCCTATCCTTATACCTCTTCCTATTGATGGAAAAAGGCTTGAGTAGAGAAATCCATGAGGATTGGAGGCTCATAAGTTTACAAGGAATCTAGGTTAGAAGAGAGACCCCCCTCATCCATCTATTGTTTGTCAATGATGTACTTCTTTTTTACATGGGGAATGAGATGGAAGGTAGATGTCTAGAATATATCTTCTATATTTTCCATATGGATTTCAATATAAATATACATGAATAAGTTAACCTTGTTTCCTCATGGGTTGGTGGACTCCCTATCTACAAGGATTGACTAGATTTTTCATTTTGAAAACTTAAGGTTTGATGAAGGGTTTAAATGCATATACTTTAATATAAAACAAAACAACTACAGAAAGGATGATTTGAGATTGTTACTATCCAGGATTGAGAAAAATATAATCTTTTGGTGTAACGAGTGATTATCCAAAGGTGGAGGGCTCATTTTAATCATTTTGTCCTTGAAGCAATACTAATTTTATGGAACACTCTAACACACATTTCAGAGGGATCTTGGAAAACATTAGGAAGTGTTTCTTTTACCATTTATGGAAGGAAAGTAAGTAATACAAGGTCTAACATTTCTAGACCAAGTTAGTATGGAACATAAAAACTTACAAAATGTATCAAACCACTTAATTGATGAAATTACAATTTCCAGTAATAGGTTAGTTCTTGGCTTGGCAGGTAGGGAGTGGGTCTCAAGTCAGAATTGGTTCGAATGCCATCATTGGATGTGGAAAAAACAAATTCCTTCCATAAGTGATTGTAACACATATTTAGGGGTTAGATAGGTGTACCCTTTATAAGGTAGAGAAAACACAAGTTACCACCCTTTGGGCTTAAGGATAGTACACACCTATAGATCTAGGGCTAGATCATGATATGGATCAGTTATGGGAAGGTTATCTAGAAGAACTTTGGAATGCTTGTATTTGTTTGAAGGGCACAAAAGATGAACTAAAATGGGATCTAAATAAGGTGGTAGGTGATTATACTATTAAAATTGGCTATAAGTCTATTCTACCTCATAGTGAGGCTAAGGGAGCTTAGTGGTGGTAAAAACTATAGAAGGTGAGAGTTCCCACCAAATTCCCTCTTTTTATGTGGAGAGTAGGGTCTTGGCATGGGAAATTATTCAATGGAGGAAATGATAAGTGCCTAATCAGTGTGATTTGCAAAAAAATAGGGAGTCAACCTCTTATCTCTTTAAGGAATGTGATTTTTCTGATAAAGTATGGGAAGACTTGGAAGTTTCATTGAGGCATGTTAACTTGTGGAGGAAGGGGTCAATCAAAGAGAATTTTGAAGAATTGTTTATGCATAGTAAATTAAAGGGACTTAGAGCACTTCCTTAGTCATTTGGGGCATTTGGATAATGAGGAATGCCAACCTCTTTGAGGATTGCATTACTCAACCCTTCTAGGTGACAATTTAGGTGATGGGTTTAATATATTTCTTATACTCCTCTATCATCCCAAAAGGTCCAAGAGAAGTGGGTGAGATTTGGATTGAAAATAACTCTCCTCAAGTTTTTCTTGATATATCTTGTCAAGGAAAAATATGGATTTGAGGCTTGGGTTATATTTTATACCTTGTAGATTCCCATAATTTTTAAGCTAAGGAAAATTTTGCTATAGGGACCAATAATTTGAGTGAATTTGTGGTGGTTCCCTTACCCATGAAATTGTCTTTGGAAAAAGGTATAAATCCATTCTAGGTGTATGGGGATTCAACTATGGTCATAGGATTATCTTCAGATATATAATACAACTCTGATTTCCTTGGTGTAGGACATAAAATCTATCTCTAGGAACGTTAACATTATCGATTTCTTGAACATATTTCAAGAGCATAATACTAAAGAAGTTTCCTACTGTAAGAAATGCCTTTTTATGCTTCCAAAATGTATTACTAAAGAATAATTGTTTGGGGGTTGTTATTCTTCTTTAGGACCTTAAAAATTAATGTATTTTATGCACGATATGGATTGTGTGCTTTTTATGTTGGTTTAGATATTTATGCCCTGAATGTTGTGATGGAATTAACACTTCAAGATACTGAGTTAGTCATCATATAACTTGCAATGCCATGGATATGCCACCAATATGTTAAATCTTCTTCACAGGACTGCCAAGTCTGCATGATGAATCTTCTCCTTACATACAAGTGTTGAGAATGAATGTTGAATCATATAAAAAATGAGCTTATCTAATGGGTATCGAGATATTGATTACATGAATCCAAGTTTTTTCCTTCATACACATTCTAAGACTGTCATTATAAGATAGTTTGAGAGAAGGTAAAGATCTTGTCCCAAGAGTGCCATTCACTCTATTCACAAAGACACCACACCTATCCCATCATGAATATATTATAGGTGTGCTAAGATTTTTATTGAGAGACCAAATAGGTATGTCACCTCCAAGTGACTAAATATATTCTTAGATAGTCATTGCATGTTGAGAGATCAAATGAATGTTGAATATATTTTCAGATTCATCCTAAAGAACATATGTTTGCGAAGAATGTCATGTAATCTAAATTCTATATTTTTTTAAAGTTTTTTGTCACCACGAAGAGATATTGTCATTATTGTATTGTTCCTGTCTTCATTCATTTTTCCTACAATATGTCAAGATAAAGATCTCTAGGTTTATTCATACTTATCTATAGTTATCTTAGAGTCACCATATAAATGCACATGTGTGTTAAGGTATATATGTCATATATGTCTCCAAATAATCATTGAGATAATCACCATAGGAACCCAAATTTTGTTTACTTAAATGTTGTGAATTGAGGCATCTAAATCCACAAATTTAAGCTCTTTTTTGAAAGTCATGGGCCTAAACTCCTCTTTACAAAATATAGGGCTATATATATATATGGTATGTTGAGGTCAATGGACCATAGGAACAAGCAATTAGGGCATATTTTCAGTTGTATCAAACCCTCAAGCAAACACCATTTCTAAAAGTGATTCACCCAAATTTTATGATATAAAAATATTTTACCTTAAAAATCACCAAAATTTTATATAGAGACTATATAAAATTATTAAAAATTTTGATATTTTTGCAAAAATATTGCCAAACTTTTTATAGATTGCATATTAAAGGGCAATGAAATTCGCCAAGGTTTCTAAACTTTAAGATATTTCCATCCTTAAAATTTTCCTTGTCATAGACTTTGTCCTTGTAACTTTCAATTAATTTTTATACTTTTGTAGATGTGGTAGGATCTTCTTACAAGTTAGATGTTATCCCTACATAAAAAAATCTATTTTTTAAATTAACCCTTGACATGTACAAATCAAACATTTTTAAGATCTTAAAATTGTGACTTTGAAATAATTTAACCTAGAAAAACTATAAAATTTAAAATTTAAAGCATTATTAACTCACCAGTACTATCGATATCAATATTGTCTTCTTCATTTGTGTGGTTGATATTCTCGTTGACAAGTTCCTTGACATCTCTCATTTCCTCATCATTTCCATGTACATCCACATCTTGTACACATCTCTTAAAGGGTCTTTACAGGCCTTTATTTTATACCTTCACATCTCCTTCAAACTCTCTATTTTCCATTATTACTCTCATTTTTATTGTTTCTTATTTATTTCTTCATTATCAATTCTCTTGTGATCATACTTTCATTCATGAATCATTTGGTTTCCCAGGTCCAAAAACTTAGAAATTTCAAAACAACACAAATGAAGTCAAATTTGAATACTATAAATCATTTAAGACACAATTTTCAAATATTTCAAATGCATCACAACCAAATTCCACAAATTTCAAAATCCATTTTCCTCACATCCATTAAAAAAAAAATTAAATTGATTCCCCAAAAACATTAAAAAAAAAATATTCATTTTCCATATATTTAAACAACAAAATAAAATCCCTTCTCTAAACTCAGAAAAATAAAAAGCCAATATTCATTTTTTTTGGTAAATTTAAAGAATAACGTAAGCCCCCTTCTCCCCGTCGTCGTTGTCGCCGCCGCCGCCGCCGCCGTCGCCGTCGCCGTCGTCGTCGCCGCCGTCGGGTCGTCGTCGCCGCCGTCGCCGCCGTCGGGTCGTTGTCGTCGCCGTCGTCGCCGCCGTCGCCGCCGTCGGGTCGTCGTCGCCGCCGTCGTCGCCGCCGTCGCCGCCGTCGTCGTCGCCGCCGTCGCCGCCGCCGTCGTCGCCGTCGCCGTCGTCGTCGTCGCCGCCGCCGCCGCCGTCATCTACTTTCTGTGGAAAGTTTTCGATCAACAAAAATTGGGAAAACTTCTGCAATTTTCTGAAAATGTCGACTTTAAAGAGCCAAACCCCCTGTTGGTACTAATAAATTCAATGATATTTGGTTTTATGAAGAATTGATATGTATTACTAATTTTATAGGAAACACTGTCATTACAAATTTTGAGAGTTCTGAAAATTGTCTGAAATAAAAATTCAATAACTTCAAAAACGAACTTCCAAAAATTTGTAAAGATATATCTGGTTTCCCTTCCTCATCCTCTTTCAAAATGATATTTTTAGTTGACTTATTGATGATAACATGAAATAAAAATTCAATAACTTCAAAAACGAACTTCCAAAAATTTGTAAAGATATATCTGGTTTCCCTTCCTCATCCTCTTTCAAAATGATATTTTTAGTTGACTTATTAATGATAACATTAAAACAAAACTTGACTGGAATGTGTTGAAAAATCATTTTTTAGCCTGATCCCAATTCATTAAATAATTAAAAATAATGATTTAATATAAAAATTCACCAAAATTTGTCCTTACCCTAGTGGAATAGATTATAATGATATAATTTTCCAAAATGGATCACCAGACTCTAGAAACCAATGTGTACCATTGCGTCACCCATCATCCTTCACTGAAATTTTCAAATGCGTACCATTGAGTCACCCATCATCCTTCACTGAAATTTTCAAATGCGTACCACTGAGTCACCCATTATCCTTCACTGAAATTTTCAAAAATATGCCATCAATAAAGACCCAATTTCTCCAACTATATATCCATAAAATAAAAATAAAAAATTGATGATATGAGTACGTAGGTAAGACAATCCTCTACAAATATTGTTTTAACTGCAAAAGAGAGAAAATTGTCACTGCAAATATAAAATTTCACACTTTTCTAATGTAAAAAACAAGCTACAAGTGTATCCCAACTTCGTATTTTCAGCCTGGGAGGAAAAGATTACGTGAACGACTATTACCTGCTTCCTTTTCCTTAGATTTCGCCAGTGCTCCTTGTCGGTTACACCCGATTTGTCATTTCCGAGTATGAGCAGTTGGAAGTAATTGTCGATTATATATGTTTACATAACCAATATATTTTAGAATTCTATTAGTAATGCTTTTTAATGTAGGGTAGAAAAATGGTTTTTTATTTTTATTTTAAATTCGATTTTAAGAATAGGTTTTCTGGTCCTAGCAAATCATGTTTATAGAAATTTGTTGATATGCAATTCCGTTTTTTAGGTTTGTATAATAAATCTTGAGTGGAAAAATTGGATAACGGTTGAAAGTAATTATTTTAGATTAAAGACATCATTTTTTCTTCGAATGGTGTGGAAACTGAGGATCATGGTACGTGGATTTAGAATGGAATATAATGTTTTTAGACCATTTCGTACGGATATTTCAACTTTAAATATATTTGTATTTATAAATATTTTTACAATAACTTTTTATAAATTTATTAAATTGTTAAATAATTAAATTTAATTATAAATTTATCATATTATTAAATACTTAAATTTAATCAAGAGACTTTTTTTTGGTAATTTTTTAATGCTTATAATTTTAATGGTATTTTTATATTTAATTAATACCATAAATATTTTTACGCATATATTTTTCTTTTTTTGTAATTTTTAATTATGGAAAATAATAAAACATAATACCTTTTGGTAATTTTTTAATGCTTCTAATTTTAATGGTATTTTTATATTTAATTAATACCATAAATATTTTTACGCATATATTTTTCTTTTTTTGTAATTTTTAATTATGGAAAATAATAAAACATAATACCTTAGTAAGAGGACATTACCATGGATCCTTTAATTTATGTTGCTTCTTTCAGTTATTGTTGCTAGATTATTTGTAGGGCACCCCATTTAGCTTGAGCGGGTACCAACGTTTTCATACTTGGGCTTGCAGCCCCTTAGCCTTAGTTCTCCGACCCTAACAGCTCAGGTATTAGGCTGATTATTGAAAACTAACACAATGGAATATGAACGCATAACACTCTCTTTGTTTGTTTGTGGCACGTAAGCCTTATCGGCTAGCCCACGATTCTTTCACTTCCCATAAGACCTAAACTTTGGTGCTTGTGCTTTTATCAACGCTTTCAAAATTGCTCTTTATCGTGACTCAAACCTTGGTAACAGCTTAGCCCATATGTCCATCCAATTTTTAAGATAAGGCATATTTGGAGTTAATGTTTATATCTGTGTATGTGTTGACGCATACACCTTTGTGTGAAATATATGAGTGCTCTCAACCATTTTTTATTATGGTATCAGACCCTGAGTCGAAAGGGTTTAAACCTATGTAGTGTGGCAAGTGATTGTAGAAGCTTTTAGCTCTGTGTTTTTTAATTCATCGTTGGAGTGTGAGTTGATCGGAGCTGGGCAGTTGTACGACCTATCGAGATGTTTGAACACTGATGTTTGAGATGTGAATCGATGAGAGGACACTGTGCTTTGGAGCGACGATACTGCCTGAGCGCTGATGCGGTTAGTGGTGTAAAAGAAATTTGAGGCCGATGTTGTCAGATGTAAAATATTGGAGTCGTAGCGCAACAGGGAGGTGGAGGCTGCCGTAGAGAATGAGCCGTGTTGAGACTGGTGCATTGTCGTCGTTAGATTTAAGTTGCGGACCGTAGAACAGTGAAATAGTGACTATTTTTTTTTCACAAGTTCACTGCACATTTCAGCATTCCTATGTGAGACTTTTGTTTTTTGTTCCAAGTTTGAGGTCAATCCAAGCCCAAATTGAACAGACCCACAATTTGATGGAACACTGAATAGAGGCAACGATTAGTGAAATGATTGTCATGGGTTTAAGAAGTTAGATTCTCTCGTCACCCGGTGTGCATGGCGGTCACCTAGAGTTTACATGCAGTTGGCTCAAGTGTTGTCAGGAGTGAGCCAGAGTCAGACTAGTCATGTGGCGTAACTGTTGTTAGAGGAGGAGTTGGCTGCAAGGGAAAGTGGCATGTGATTTTCACAAATGGCATGTGATTTTCACAAAGCAGTTGAAGCATTTTTTTTAATTCAAGAAAGGTACATCGATGCTGAGGTTTTAAAAGGTATTGCACTTTCTTCTTTCATCATGGAGTTCATGGTTTTAGAAAAATTCAGTGGCCTAAATTTTCCCTCATGGAAAGTAAAAATACAAATATAATTAATGAGGAAAAACTTGTGGGGTATAGTGAATGGTTTAGAAGTAGCACCTACGGATGTCAAACAATTAATTGAATGGAAAAATAGAGATGACAAAGCTAAGTCCATTATTGGACTTTCTCTTTTAGATTCACAATTACATCTTGTAGATCTCACTAAACCATCTAAGGAAATATGGGAACATTTGACTCATCTATTTGGTGTAAAAGCTACAAATGCAAAATTTTCTATAAAGTTGCAATTATTTGTTAGCAGAAAAACGATTCTATTACACGGAATAAATACTTAAAAGAATCGTAAAGAATCATAAAAAAAAACTTGATGCCCAAGAAAACATACCTCCGGCCATTGATGCTTGCTCACCAAGTGGAAACAAATGAAGTTTCCCAAAACAGTAATATCACTCGAGAGACAGTGGAGCACTCCTCCTTCATTGAATGTTTGACTATCTGAAGAACTCAAATGTCCTTTAAAGAATGCTAGAAATACTTTCAACAAAAGAAAACCCTGAATACTGGCTAGAAAAACAGGTCTAAACAAGGTGTATTTACAGCTTTATAACAACACCCTTACTACCAATCTGCCCGAGAAAAACTGTGTTGAGACACCAAGTGCGAACAGCTAAGACTGCTCTAAATATCATCCAAAGGGATTTACTTGTTCTGTCTTCTTGACCTCTAGTATTTTCAAGACAGAGAGAAGGTGATCATGTAGAGGCTTTAGCTAATACTAACGCAAGCATTCTAGGTCTCATATGTTGGATCTTATAATAAGACTTCATTTCCCTATGAGTAATAGAAAAACCATTCCGTAACAGAAAAAGAGTATAGAGAGACGAGAACGGAGTGTGAAAGGGGAGGTTAATCCAGCAGCATTCTAGCATTTGTAGTCTTCCAAGCTCTGCTCACTCTCATTTGATGGTGTAAGACTGAAGGGGATTGAGTTAGTGAACTTGGGGACCAAACAGAAGTATTTATAGCCAAGCTTCCATCAAGCTTCTGTTGGCTATGTGTCAAGTGTTACACAGATCATGGCAGAGAACTGCAGAGGGAGTAATGGACCACTCCAGAAGCTCCCAACAAGAAATTAATTAACTGAAGATAGTTTCCGTAATTTAAGGAAATGACTGCAGTTGGTTTCCATGATTGAAGGAAATGACTACAGTTTACTTCCATAATTGTAGGCGGCAGTTGGGAAACATAAAGGGAGCTTAACATTCTCCCACTTGGTCCATATTTCCAATCTTTAATGTATCATCTTAAAATCCATTGATAATCTGTATTAAGTAATAGATACATGAATCATGGCGATAAGTCCTCTAATGACAAGTATTATCTTCCATGTATTACTATGTATTTATTCTTATTATAATTTATGTGGCAACAATTTATTAATCAATAAACCCTATGTTTATTCTTGGTCCTACACAGATGAATTTTCTCAAATCAAATTAAGGTGTACATAAATATGAGAAAAACATCACAATAATTAAGAATTTCATTAAAATAACATTGTCCATACAATGAGAAACTACATAATGGAATCAAGCCCCATATTCATTACATGATCCTTGAATTGAAA